>CM053580.1:232533473-232585490 GCA_028627135.1 Pseudochirops cupreus | reverse complement strand
AAAAAAAATTATTTTATTAATGATGAAATAGGCCCCAAGTAAGTGACTTTCCTAGGATCACACAGCTAGTAAATGATTGAAACAGAATTTAAACTCATGTCTTCCTGAGTTCAGTTCTTTCAGGGTTCTATTCACTGCATCACCTATCTGCCTCTAGACAAAGAAACAGGAAAAACAAAAACACTTACAGCAGTACTTTTTTTTAGAGGTAAAGAACAGAAAAAGAAGGGATGTACACCAATTAGGAAATGGCTGTATGACATGTAAACATAGTGAACATTTTTGTTCTGTAAGAAATGACAAAAGGGGGGATTTCAGAGAAAGCTAAGAAAAGTTGCATAGGATGCAGAGTGAAATGAGCAGAAGCAAGACTATTTATACAATAATAACAATATTGAAAAAATGAACAACTTTGAAGGACTTAAGAACTCTGATCAACACAGTTACCAATGATGAATTTCAGAGGACTGATAGTGAGGAATGCCACTCACCTTCTGACATAGAAATGATGACCTTAGGATAAAAATGAGCATACATTTTTCACCATGGTTAAAGAAATAATTTGTTTTGCTTGACTGTACATTTTTTTTCTTTTTCTTTTTTCCAGTGGGGAAATCAGGGAGAGAAGAGAAGGAAGAAATAACTTGATCTATAATTTTTTAAAAAATATTATTTAAGAAATTTTCCTGCTTTGGGGTCCATGAAATCTATTTATATTATTCTTTCTCCATCCTAATTACTATCACTTATTGATTCCCAGATCGTTTTCCTATCTTTTTCACATACTTTAGTATTTGAATACTAAAGTCTAAGATACTGTCTTGTCTTTCAATCTATTCTCTACCATTACATTTAGTGATGTCATTATTTATGTTGTCGCATTCTCCAAGAACTTGGCCACTTAACTCTTTAACTGCCTCAACTCAACAAACTTCTTCTATAGCCTCCTTCAGCTAAACGATAACATAGCTGTCACTGTCATATGAAATTGTACCAGCTCCAACATCTAGAATTCTGAAATGTCATCCTCTGACCACACCTCTTCTCTTGTCTCTGCCACTTTTCTTATTCACGACAAAAATGATTCTTTGATACTATCATGGCATATATTCCCCTTACCTATCCTTATCTTCCCGATCATCTCCCTCACTTTGGCTTCATTTGTTTTAACCTCTTAAATTTCTCCTAGCCACTGCCCTAGAATCCTATGCTTTCCTCACCTTTGAATCTCAGTTCCTCTATAACACCTATTTTTTTCTGTTTATGCTCTAAGGATACTGAGTTTTCCTGAGGAACTTTCCCCTTCATCAGATTTCCTTAGATTCTTTTGGAGGAATGGGGGGAGGGAATGTTTCTTTTCCCTCAGAAATTAACTCATTTTCCTTTGTCATGGAGTAATTGTTTAAAGAGCTTTGTAATCTATTCAAAGATTTAATACTGATCCTTCCTCTCAGTTTTAGAATCCTCTCCATTTACATATCTACTTGTGCTCTGGATTTTTGTTGTTACTTTTTTCTTATTGAAATCTTTGGTGTTTAGTTTCAGGTCTTTTCCCTGCTTATATTCCCCTATCACTCATTTTATGACATGATTCCCTCTTTTCTGGTTGATACACTGCCAAGGATAATGACAAAGCTGCTTTAGCCTCCTCTCATGATAGATGATTTACAGTTCACTATCCTGGATCTCTTTCCAGGATAGTCTGTGCAGGGCAGGGGGAGAGAAGACTGCCCCAGGTTGGAATTTAGCCCCCTTTCATTCATTTAGTACTGGTGCAGCCATACATGCTGAGCTCCTTGCCCCTAGTTCCTTGTTCGTTCCCTTCTGTTCCTTCTCTGACTGGGATAAGTTTGTATATGTTTCTTTTTGAAGGGTGGTGGGAAGGTGGGGGGAATGTTCTGGGCAGAGTTTCATCTTTGGGGATTTCCAGCTTAGGTAGAAGGCAGCATACTCGAATCTCCTTTCTCATTTAGATAGGCTTAATAAATATCTGGTATTTGCTGTGGGGGGTGTAGGGAGCGAGGTGTTCTGACAGAGTCTTTGTAGCAGAAATACCAATTCTAATGTCGATGTTAAACTGAAGCCTGTGGCATGGGTCAGTTTGTCAGTTTGAATATCCCTCCCAAAAGTATAAAGACTAGTTAAGTAATACGGAGTGGATATTTTGAGGATTAACATTCTCCAGAGTTCATTCATAAGAATTGTACCTTGCAAGGATTCTTTCTTTTTTGGTCTTGTGGATTCAAATGTAATCAAATGCCCTCTATAAAGAGGGTACGTAATTCCTCTTGGGGAGGGGAAAGATTTGTGTTAATGGGGTCCAGGAAAAGTATCTGTCATGTTTTTTCTCAGTGATCCCTCTGTGTTTCTTGTTTGTTGCCTATCAAAAAGCATTTGAGTCAGCACAATAAAAGGCAGCCTTAAAGGTTCTCCATCAGCAATATGTCTCCCATTCATATGTTAAAATCATACAAGATTCCTTGATAAATGCAACCACAGAGATAACTTTATTCCCTAGTCCCAGGTATAAATATCACTTGAGGCATAAAACATGGCAAAGTGCTCACCGAATGTGTCTGTCATGTAATTGAGGCTGACGTGGGTAAAGCCCAAATGGAACAGGGATTCCCTTATACACGGTACCGGTCTCCAGATTCTCTTGATTGTCAATGTGATTATGCTGAATGGATTGAACCAGAAGTATTGAGGCCTCTTCAATGAGATTCATAGCAACTCAAAAGAAATTATCCTAGCAATCCACAGAAAGAAAACCATATGCATGAAGAATTCCTATAGCTCAGATTATGACATACGGTAGAAGTCCAATGAATTCATTTGCCAGCACATATATCTTCAACAAGCAATGTATTAATATTTATTTATATTATTCTAAATATTATAAATATAACTTTAGTGAGGGCAAAAAGGTTTTTTATATTATTAATAAAATCTTTTCAAAACATTATTTCATATTTGTCTCATCCTTTATACAACAGAATCTGTTGTATCCTATATGTGTGTGTATTTACACACACACCCACACACACAATGAATTGGGGTCACAATTGACTAAGATAAAGAAATTAGGAACATAGCATATGAGCAGCTGTCTAGCTCTTTCAATGACTCCAAGCTTCTCACTGTTGTAAAATCACGTTGTTGCTGCTGTTGCTTTTAATATTGAGTATCTCAATGATGCTATGTGATTATGAATTATTTCAAATGGCAATTGAAAGAAGCATGGTGTTTGTAGGTTTTATCGTGTTAATGAAGAGGCATAAGAAGTGGTTTAAGAAAATATATCTCAGGGTGGCTAGGTGGTGCAGTGAATAGAGCACTGGCCCTAGAGTCAGGAGGACCTGAGTTCAAATCTTACCTCAGACACTTAACATTTACTAGCTGTGTGACCTTGGGCAGGTCACTTAATCCCAATTGCCCTGCCTTCCCCCTCCAAAAAGATATATATATATATATATGTGTGTGTGTGTATATATATATATATATATATATGTATATGTATATATATGTATATATATATACATACATATACATATATATACATACATATATATACATATACATATACATATACATACATACATATATATATATATATATGAAATGTTTTTAAAAGGAGTACTGGTCATGTCCTGAGAATGAAAGCTGGACAGGCATAGTATATTGATCTTGTGTATATAATGTGATAAGTAACCCAAAGGCAGGCTTCCAGTGCACTGGATGGGTTCCTTATGGAACAATTGGTGAAAGAGGATGGATGAGATTCACACGGGATAAGAAGGTATGGATGAACTCCTAGTTTCGCTAACAGCTGAGAAGACGAACCCACAAACACAGGATCAGGTCTGAGCAGCAGTGTGTCTCCCCGACATTTCTCTTAGCCCCTCTGTACATTACTCCCTCTCCCGAATTCTGTGATCCAGCCAAACCTGATCATGCCTCTCTTTTCCTCACTCTCAGCCCTCCGTCTCCCACGTCCGTCACTCTGCACCAGTCATCCACCTTACCCAACACAGACACGTTTCCCCTTCCTTTAAGACAAAACACAAGGACCACCTTCTTCGTGAACCCTTTCCTGGTCCCTCCCAATTCTCTAATCTCTTCTCAAACTATTTTGTGTTTAATTATTTTATATTTATTTGTTTTTTTATTCTGTTCATATTAATTCTATATATGTCCTCCTTGTCTTCACCATTAGGGGGTAAGTTCTTTGTAAGTAAGGATTATTTCACCTACTTGTATTTGAATCCTGAGCACCTAACACAGTGAAAAAAGTAGGCAGGTACTGTCTTCTGACTTTTTTTTTTAAATTCCCAGTGCTTAACACAGGGCTGGGCATATACTAGATGCTTAATGAATTTTCACTGATTGAATGACAATTCTGTTACACTTTAACCTGGTCAGACCACATTTTGAATATTATTATGTTCAGTTCTGGGTGTCACATTTTAGGAATTACATTTTCAAGATGAGGGCAAAAGTGGGCCCCCAGAATGGGGAAAATGCTCAAGGCTGTATTATATGAAGATTGGTTGAAAAAAATTGCACTGTTTTAGCCTGGATTGGAGAAGGTTTGGGAGGTTGTCTTAGAGCATTTAAAAGGATATTGTGTGGAAGGAGAGAAGACTAGTTCTGTTAGGCCTCAGAGGGCAGAACTGCAACAATTAGTGGAAAATTTTAAAATATATACATGTATATATATGGAGAGAGAGAGAGAGACAGAGAGAGCGAGAGCGAGAGCGAGAGCGAGAGAGAGAGAGAGAGAGAGAGAGAGAGAGAGAGAGAGAGAGAGAGAGAGTATTATAAGGAATTATTTGCTAACAATTAACACTATCCAAAATAAAAATGAGCTGCTTTGGGAAATTATGGGTTCCCCTTGGAAGTCTTCGGGCAAAGGCTGGATGGCCAGTTGTTGGTTGTCATAGTAAACACAGCAGATAGGAAGGGATTGGACCTGTGATTTCACTGATATAGTAAACTCTTAAATATAGAAACTCTCTTTCCCAATATTGGCATTACAATTTTCATTCTTATGGAGTTGCCTAGAGCAATAGGGGGTTAAGTGACTTGCCCAGGGTGATACAGCTAGTATGTTTCAGTGGCAAGATTTAAATTCAGGTATCTCTTATGCCAAGGTCAATCCCCTATACCACACTCCCTCTCTTGTGTTGTAGTAGGGATTCTTATTGTCTTGTCTCTAGGTTGCTGAAAATGATGCAAATGTGTTGCCTACTCCAGTTTATTGGAGATGAGTATAGCTCTGAAAGAGTCATCATGGTCATGAATAGGTTGGCCAACCTGCTGTTGATTGTGTTAGAAAACCTAGGAAATCCATTTCTAGCTTCAGAGGAAGGTGAGTATATGTAAGTGGTTTCCTGAGAGTAGCAGGTATAATTACATCCACCAAACATGGAAAATTACTGAGAACAGAGAAAGGTTATTCCCTTGTCTTTAAATTCCATTGTCTTCTTTTTCACTTTCTTTGGTGGCTATGGCTATAGCCAACATGTATGCCTGACTTGCTTCTGAGTTTAAAAATGAATTGTATGAGAAAATCATGTGGTCATCCTCCCAATGGTACTATTTCAGCAGCATTAATATTTGCACATCTTTTAAATCCTCCACTGGGTAACCCCTTATAGTTATGTAGAAGCCCTTTTAACCCCACCAGGCACAATGATCCTCCTACATATTTTCAAATATTTGAATATTCCTCCCTCTCAAATTTTAAGGTATCACCAATGAAGTAATTCTATGGTAGTAATCTAGAGAAATGGTCTCTAAAGTCTCCTTCTGGATAAGCAATTACAGTCTTGTTTACTGCCATTCAGTCAGCAAGAATCTGTTAAGTGCCTACTATGTGCCTGTGCTAACTTCTGAGAATATAAAAAAGGCAAAAGCCAATGTCTGCCATCAAGGAGTTCACATTCTAAAGAAGGCAGCATCTAAATAAGTGTATATTTAGTTGAAAGAGAGGTGATCCCTGAGCGAGGGCACTAGCTATGGAGGTGAGGATGGGGAAGAAATGAGACTTGGAAAGGCCTCTTGAAGAAGGTTGGATTTGAGTTGAATGTTTCCAATGCAATTATAGTATTATCATTAAAGTGTAGCTCTGCCTGAACTCTGCCAGGATCCTACTGCTGGTCTCCTTTGCTTGTGGTTGTTCCCTGAGGCTACAACCTGTCCTCAATTTAGGCATCTGCAGGAGCTGTGCCAGCAATATTCCCCAAGCCAACCTCCCAGACCCTGCCCTGGCTGCCAAAGGCGTCACTTAGCAGGTGAGCTTCAGGGCAGTAGACAGTGAGCAAGATACACCTCACTTATGTTTTTCTCCAAGGGGAAAGAATGAGTAGCACAGAGGGAATACGTAAGAATGGCTTCCAATCTGCATCACTGATCTCATTACATCGTCTTTGTCCTCAAAGATCTTTCAGACTTCCCTATTTTTGTCAGAACCCCAGGTTCTTATCCTCATTGTACTTGGCTTCTGACTCAACTGAAACTGCTCTCTTCAAAGTTACCAGTGATCTATCTCTTGATTGCCAGATCTGATTCTCTTTTCTCAATCCTCAATCCTTTTTGACCTCTCAGCAGCCTTGGGCCCTGGAGGTCAACCTTTCCTTCTGGATTCTTAGACTGAAAATGACATAAATGTATAACCTATAAAAGCTCTCATTTCTGCACGCCTTAAAAATTGGAAACCCAATTTTTAACCTGACCAAAAGCTTTCCAAACAAACAAACAAAAATGCCAATTTAAACTTATTTGTTAAAAATGTTTTAAAAAAGCAATAACTTTTAATTGTTTACAAGAACACTCTACTGACTTTGGGGAAGTTGGAAAGTTAATACCCAAATTTCACCAAAACACTTTACATAATGAGTGAACAGGATTGAAAAATGATTATCATGATTTAGTAAGTTGAGCCAATGATGAACAGCGATTTCTGTCTTTTCAAGGCATCTTTTTCAGCTAAGTTAGTCATTCAAACTAAGTGTTGAAATAAACTGAATTTAGAATTGGACCTTCAAATTGCTCTGTCACAAATTGTTAAAACTAAGATTTTCAAAAATAGAATACATTCAATATCATTGCTCTCAATAAAATACCATTATTGATACTTTTACATTATATTATTATGAATATGAAATATTTTAGTGAGGGCAAAAATTTATGCTATTAAAATGTTTTCAAAATACTATTTCATATTTATCTCATCCTTTAAAATGTCCATTTTGTGTACATGTAAAATTATACAATTATTAGCATAGTAGTATATGTGTATATACATATATTATATATAAAATTATTTTTAAAAATAGGCATATATGAGGAAGGTATGCTCACAACTTTTTCAATGATAGGGTTGTAATGCCAAAAGTACTTTAAGACTACCAAAAATTTCAAGGCTTGCGAGATCTGTTTTGTAGATCATTGTTTCACAGCTTTGAATTGTTTATGTGTATCTACCTCCTTCTACCTCTTTCTGAATTTACATAGAGTAGGTAAAATCTTAACTCCTTTGTCATGACTCTTTAGGCCTTAATGATTTTACTTGTACTACAAAGCTTGAGCCTGATCAGGTTATTCTTTGAGGTTGTAGACCTATAAGTACATTTGCGCTGATTCTTGTTGTTCGTTGTATAAAAAACCCTGCAACTAAATTCATTCTCTAGAGTTTAGACCACCTCAGCGAACACTATCAGTCTCAGATAGAGCCTAAGCATCTCCCAGTTGGAGAATGTCCTGAGAACAGCTGTCATGCTACAAATCCTAGTCTTCAGGAATCCTAGGGGAAGACCATGCAACATGTGGAACACATGTTCTTGTAGTTATGCTGACCTGTTAGTGTTTAGTATGGTAATATCTTTCATCCGTCAGTTCTAGTACTTGAAAGGAATGTTGGTCTGACTAAAAAATATGTGATGTACAAGTAGAGGTTGGATCCAGAGCTTATTGATGTTCTGACTAACCCCTACGTGACCCTTTGGCAAATCAGTTTCTTCTCCTATTCCTCTTTTTTCCTTAATCTGTAAAATTGAAAGGATTGCTTAAATCCCCATCCCTGGACATCTTAAAGCAAAAGCTAATTGACCATTTGTCAGTATGTTATAGAGAAGATTTGTACTTCCAAGAGAGAGTTGTACTAGATGACTTCTGGATGACCTTCCTTCTCCAAAATACTATGATTCTCTGAATAGAGATGAATGAATTGGATAGAGAGCTAAACTACTAGGTGGCTCAACTACAAGGTGACCTCCAAAGTCCCTTAAAATTGAGATTCTACTAAAGCAGCAACAAAAGTAGCAACAAATCCTTTTATGGTACCCCATGCTAACTATTTTCATCCTTGATTTAGTTACAGTTTTAGGGACATTTATTTATTTAAATATAAATTGGTTCCATTTTGGCCCATCTCCCAATGTTCTGCATTTCAAGTGAGACAGATTCTGGATACATTTAGTTGAATATGCCACAAGCACCCTTAAGTCCCAGTCTTATTGACTATGGGACAACTGGGGTAAAATTCGTCAAACCCAGTGAGGAAATTGGTGACTGTGTGTTTATCTGTCTGGTGCAGTAGTGTCTGTATGTGAAATACCCCAGCTCTCAGAGCATGCCTGCTGTCAGAATCTATTGACAACACTCTTAATCACTGAGTTCTCTGAATTTCACTGCTTCATTCCTTCTCTCTGGTATTTTTTAATATATCTTGCTTCTGCTTTCAACTCATCCACAAAGCTGTCAGTTTTCTGATATGCACCTCTTTCTCTGTATGTCTACATTTCTGATGGTAAGCTGATAACTCAAATGAAATATAGCTAGCATCCTAGTCTAAGAGAATGCTTTCAACTTAACCAGCCCAGTTTTATAAATTTTTTAGTTGTCAAAAAATTTTTGGTTTCTGTACTGTAATTAACGTTGCCAGTTGCTAGAGGACAAAATGAATGACTTTTGGAAGTGGAAAAATATCTTGGAACTTGTGATTTATGAACCAGATAATTTAGACTTTTTCCATTACATAACACTATTTACAAGTTGCCTTTTTAATCCTCTCTTGGGTAGCCACCTGGACACCCATAAGAAGGACTTTACTTCTCTTTTTCTCCTCTATGATATTACCTAATTCCAAAACCCACCTCTCTTAAATAGTGAACATTCTTTTCCCATAGAAAAGGGAATCTTTACATCATTGATCCTATTGTCAAGAGTGTCACCAATTTGAGTTTTACTTGGTCAATATGGTGACCTTCCCACCTCTCTCAGCCTCCTCTGTCCTCTAATTGGAGGGATAGAGGGAAGAGGACTTAATTCCTCCCAAAGTTTTTCTTTAGAAAGGTCTGGAACTGGATTTTGCAGTTAACTTCCTGATTTCCCTCTATAGCACTGTTTGGTTTCAACTCAATAGAACAAGATACCCCCATGACTAGTACCCCTAGTGTCCCACCACTCTCTCCTTTCTAGTTTCCTTCTGTGTGTTGTCTTTCCCCCATGAGAGTGTAAGCTCCTTGAAAGCAGGATCTATCTTTTTTCTCCTTATTTGTATCCCCAGTGTTTGTATCCCACAATGCTTGACTCATAGGTAGGTAGATGCTTAATAAGCATTTGATGAATTGACCTGAACAGAATAGAATTGACTCTAAAACAAATAAAGATAAGAACTCTAGATTAGAAGTTGGGAAATCTGGACTATAGCTCTGCCTTTTCCATCTCTATTGTGTAAACTTAGGCAAATTACTTAATATCTCTGGCAATCAATTTCCTCCTCTGTAAAATGAGGGGATCCGTCCAAATGATCCCTAAAGTTCCTTCCTGTTCTCAAGTTCTATGATTCTTTGGTTGCCCAGGAAGACTCAGACTTTAGAATTTCATTGGAACATTTTCAAAAATAGACACATAACTGATCTCAGGCTTTGTCCATGTATCATCCATAAATGTTCTAGGGAAATATAGAGGAAAGTAATATATCTAGTACCAATCAATTATGATGTTGGTCTTAAAATTTACATATAGAAAAACTTACTTGTCAATAAATAGTTAAGGAAGGAGACAGTAAAAAAAAAAGCAACTGTCCTTGATAGGTCTAGGTCACCTTGACCTAACATATGTGATAGTTGAGTCATTATAGGTGATTTTTGAAAGATTTTGGAGAATGGAAGAGATGCCATAGGACCGAAAAAGGAAAAACGTCCTAATCTTCATTAAAAAGAGAGAAGAAACTGCAAGCTATAGGTAGTGAGTCTGACTTGGCAAAAATTCTAGAACGTATTATTAATGTGCTAGTTAGTAATCATCTAGTAAAGGAATTTGTGACTTAATTAAGAATTAATTAAGAATATGTGGGAATAGTCAATGATGAAGGGGTTGTGGAAAGACTAATGTGTTTTTGGTGAAGCTGTGAATTGAAATAATTATTCTGGAAAGCAATTTTGAATTATGCAAAATGTCAGACCCTTTGATTTAGAGATCCCACTGCTAGCAGGTAACCCAAGGAAATCATTGACCAAAAGAAAGCCTCTGTATAAATCAAACTATATATAGTAACACTTTTTGTGACAACAAAGAATAGGAAACAAAGTAGAAACAAATTATGGTACATAAAAGCAATGGAATATAATTGTGCTGAGAGAAACAATGAACATGATGAATTCAGAGAAGTATAGAAAGACTTAGATGAACTGATGCAAAGTGAACTAAACAGATTAAAAAAAAAACCAAACAAACCCCAAACCAACTCAATATGCACAAAATTAGAATGTAAACAGCAACCACAGATGTGTGAAACTGAATATTGTAAATGTTATGAAGACCTAATCTGGTCCCAAAGAAGAGAAACGAAAAGACACTTCCCTTGCTCCTTTGCAGAGTTTGGGGTCCACAAGTGTGAAACACTGTATATGACGTCAGATTTTTTTGATATGTTGATTGGTTTCACTTACTATTTTCCTCTTCTGCTGTTTAAAAAACATAATTTTTTTTAAAGCAAGGGATTGTTCTCTGTGAGGAGGTGAGGGTAGATATATGGGGGAAATCTAGGTGGTGCAAAACCATAAGATTTCAATAAAATATATTTGAAAATAAAAGAATAGATCAAGACAGGATAAATCTTACTGGGGGGGGGGGGAATGGGCAGGGTTATTAAGCTAGACCAGAGAATGGTACAAACACAATTTACCTAGATTCTAGCAAGGTATCTCGCAAATTCTCTAATGCTATTCTTCTGGAGAAAATGGAGAGATGTAAGCTAGTTGGGAGTGCAATTATATGTATGGGCCTGGCTAAATGGCAAAATGCAATGAATAGTAATTGATGGGTTGTCATCTTCTTGAAAGATGTCTCCTCTGGCAGGCCCCTAATATCTGTGCTTGGCCCTGAGCTATTGAACATTTTTCATCAATGACTTGGATAAAGGCATAGGTAGAATCTTATTCAATTTGCTGAGAGCAAAGTAGAGTCAAGGAAGACTATCTGATGCATTAATACAAAGCCAGGGTCCAAAAAGACTTTAATGAGATAGAACACTGAGCCAGATCTAATACAGTTAAATTTAATTGGAATAAGTGTACATCTTATACTTGGGTTCAAAAAATCAACTTCACTGCATGATTAGTGATTCAAGTTGATATAGAAGCTGAAAGAGCTAAATGAAAGTTTAAGGTAAGTAAAGTAAGGTGGAGATGGAAATGGCAAATCATTCCAGTGTCTTTATTGAGAAAACCCCAAGTGGGGTCATAAAGGGCCAGACATGACTGAACTACAATAACAAAATTGAGGTGGGGTGCTTAAAATGATGTGATAATCATATAGTTTTTCTCCCATATCTGGGACATTATATTAATTCTATAAATTACATTTTAAGGAGGATATTGAAGCTGGACAGGGGAAGATAATCAGGATGGCAAAGTACCTTGAGATAACATTGTATGATTATAGGCTGAAGCAATGAATAGATGATGCTTTATGGTAGCTGTGTTCAAGTATGTGAAGGCCTGTAATGTGAAAATGGGTTGGAGTTTGTTCTGCTCAAACCCAGAAAGCAAAACCAAGAGTCATGGGGGAAAGTTTCAGAAGGGCAAATTTCAACAATATTAGGAAAAGACTTTCTAAGAGTTAGAGGCGTCTACTTCTAGGAGCCAAGATGGTGGACTAGGCAGTGAATTGTTGTGACTTTCCCATATTCACTTCCAAACAAATATAAAATAACATCCCCAAAACAAATCCTGGAACAGCAGAGCCAGCAAAAAGATGGAGTGAAACAATCTTTTACCCCAAGAAACTTGGAAGATCAGTGGAAAAAAAAAAAGGTCCATCTCAGTTAAGTGAAAGGAGAGTGCAGGCCAGGATGGGAAGCACCCCAGCAAGGCGGGAACAAGCCCCATCTCAGCAAATCAATGGGACATCCTGAGCCCTAGTGTGGGGAGCGGGTAAATGCCAACACCAGGACACCCTACATGCCTTAGCATAGCCAGAGAACCAACTGACTCCAACTCTGAGAACCATCAGGTGCTTCAGCATAGCCCTGGGCAAACAGGCATCCTCTACTGGTCAGTTTCAGGTCCTTCAGTGTAGCCCCAGGGAAATGCAGGAACACACCACTGGGACTCAGCATAGGACACACAGCACCACTAGGACCCCAGCCCAGCCCAGGTAAGTTGCCAGTCCCCTGCAGCTTCTAGCAGCACCAGACACCTCTCACCCTACCACCTCAGTGTGGCACCAGACATGAGGGTCCTCCAGGGGCCTCAGGGCAACATCAGCACAGCATGAGGTAAACAACCAGGGCTTACAGTCACTGGCATAAGAACCCTGAGACAGTGCCTTTTCCACACCCAGGTGCAGAGCTCAAATTTAAAAGAAAGGAAAAGGGTCAAGAGTCAGAGGTATCCAATAGTAGAATGGGCTACTGGTTATATTAATAGAAGGAATATTCATTCAGGTATTGGTTAGACTTGATGATGTCTGAAGCCCCTTCCAAATCAAATTATTTGATTTTGTGAATTTCTATAATGTTTCACTTTATATATGTGGAAAGCAGAGTTCAGAAAAATTACACAATTTGTCTAAGACCACATAGCTAATAAATATAAAGTCCAGGTTTCTTCATTCTTGATTCAGTATTTTTTTCCCACTATGTCACATCCCAAAGACTGAACTCTTTAACTATTCTACTAGTAAGTATACAGAGGACCTACTATATGCCTAGCCCTGTCCTTACTTTCCCTCCATGTCTTCTGCAATCCAATGACATTGGCCTCCCTATGTTCCTTGCACAAAACACTATCTTCCAACTTTGGAGAGTTTTTACCAGCTTCCCCCCACCCCCTCCCATATATGGCATGCTCTCCTTCCTCATCTCTCTCTCCTCACTTCCCCTTCTTGGAATCCCTGGCTTCTTTCAAGTCTCAGCTTAAACCCACCTTCTGCAATCAGCCTTTTCCTTTTCTCCTCAGCTTCAGTGCCTCCCTCTGAGACTGTCCACAGTTTAGCCTGGAGAGGTCTTGTTTGTACATAGTTGTTTACACATCATTTACATCACTGGACTGTGGACTCTTTACAGACCGGGCTGGGATTTGGAATTTTATTTTTGTATCCCTATCACATAGCACAGGGCCTGACTAATAATAAGCATTTTACAAATGCTGGTTAACTGACTGACACCATTCCTGCCAATCAAGAGCTTAGAAACTAATGAGGCAGTTTGGGACAGTGGGAAGAACACGGACCCTGAGGGCCTACAACAATAAGTGAAGTTTGAAATCTCACCCATCATTCATTTATATGTATATGTATACATGTATGTATTTATATACATATGTGTGTGAATGTTTATGTATATGTATACACACATGTACAAGTATGTCTATATGTGCATTATACATACATTCTTATATGTAAAACGTAGATATAGAACAATAGATATAATCTATAAATAGATATGATATGTAGCTAAGGATATAAAATATAGATTATGTAACTTTTATATTCATATAACCTTGGGCAAATTACTTAACCTCTCTGGGCCTCCGTTTCTCGGCTGTAAAGGGAGGGTATTAGATGATTTCTGAAGTCCCTTTTAGGTCTAAATGTAAGATATTGTTTTGCTAAAATCTGGTATTTTTATAGCACTTTAAAGTTTGCAAAACATATTATATATGACAGTTCATTTGAGCCTCACAACACTGTGAGGTGAGCACTGAAAATATAATTATTTTTCTATTAATCCATTCATTGATTTTTTAACATTTACTTTCTAAAAAATTTGAGTTCCAAATTCTCTCCTTCCCTCCTCCCCACATTGAGAAAGTGAGAAATATGATATTAATTATACATGTGAAATCATGCAAAACATATTTACATATTAGCCATGTTATCAAAAAAACCCAAGAAAAACAAACGTTAAAAAAAATTATGCTTCCATTTGCACTGGGCTCAGCAGTTGTCTCCAGAAGTGAATAGAGCTTTTCATCATGAATGCTTCAGAATTATCTTAGATTGTTGTATTCATCAGAGTAGCTAAATCTTTCACAGTTGGTTATTCTTTCAATATTGCTGTCACTATGTACAATGTTTTCCTGGTTCTGCTCACTTCACTTTGCATCAGTTCCTATCAGCCTTCCCATGTTTTTCTGAAACCATCCCCCTTGTCTTTTCTTGTAAAACAATCGTATTCCATCACAATCATATACCACAACTTGTTCAGCCATTCCCCAGTTGATGGGCATCCCCCTCAATCTCCAATTCTTTGCCACCACAAAGAGTTGCTAAAATATTTTTGTACATATAGTTCCTTTCCCTTTTACTTAAATCTCTTTGGGATATAGACCTAATAATTGTATTTCTGGATCAAAGGCTATGCACAGTTTTAGAGCCCTTTGGGCATAGTTTCGAATTATTCTTCAGATTGACTGGAGCAATTCACAACTCTACCAACAGTGCCTTAGTGTGACAATTTTTCCACCTCTCCTCTAGCATTTGTCATTTTCCAATTCTGTCATGTTAGTCAATCTGATAGATGTGAAGTGGTACCTCAGAGGTGTTTTAAGTTGCATTTCTCTAATCAATAGTGATTTAGAGCATGTTTTCATATGACTATAGATAGCTTTGATTTCTTCTTCTGAAAACTGCTTCTTCATATTCTTTGACTAATATCCTTTCTCAATGACTCTACTGGAATGACTCCACTACAAGTATGATTATATCAGTTTTACATATGAAGAAACTGAAGCTTAGGGGCAGTCAGGTGGCTCAGTGAATAAAGCACCAGCCCTGGAGTCAGGAGGACCTGGGTTCAAATCCAGTCTCAGACACATAACACTTACTAGCTGTGTGACCTTGGGCAAGTCACTTAAACCCAGTTGCCCTGCCTTCCCCCCTCCAAGAAAAAAAAGAAACTGAAGCTTAGAGAGATTAAGTGATTTGCTGATTTGCCAATGGTCATATGGCTAGTCCCAAAGGTGGGTTCTGAAGCCATTTCTTCCTGATTTCAAGCTTAGACGTCTTTTGAGTACATCTCCCATTGTTTTTCCTCTAGAATCTATGGCAATGAGAAATTTTGCAGAGCAGAAAATCAAGTGCTAAAGTGTGTAATGTATCAAATTCTTTTTTATTTAGTATTTTATTTTCCCTAGTTACATGTAAAAACAATTTTTAACATTCATTTTTAAAACTTTGAGTTTCAAATTTGCTCCCTCCCTCCCCATCCTAACCCACCTTTGAGAAGGCAAGCATTTTGACATAGGTTATACATGTGTAGTCAGGCCAAATGTTTCCATAATAATCATATTGTGAAAGAAAACAGACAAAAAACTGAAGAAAAATAGAGTAAAAAAAAAATGCAGGCTTCAATCTGCCTTCAGACACCATCAATTCTTTGTCTGGGGATGGAGAGCATTTTTCATCATAAGTCCTTCAGAGTTGTCTTCAATCATTGTATTGCTGAGAATAGCTAAGTCATTCACAGCTGATCATCCTACAATATTCCTGTTACTTAGTGATGTAGCCAAATTTTTACCAGCTCCAACTATCCTTTCAGAATAGTAAATTAAAATAAATTCTCTGGCCTGACCTCTCAGTAGGTCAAGGGGTGGAGTCCAGATGCTAGGGAAGAGAAAAAAGAAGATTTATAGGATCATAGGTTGAGAGCTGGAAGGGACCTTCTACCAGGGGTAGGGAACCTGCAGCCTCAAGGCCACATGTGGCCTTCTAGGTCCTTGGATGTGGCCTTTTGACTAAATCCAAGTTTTGCAGAACAAATCCTTTTATTAAGGGGATTTCTTCTATGAAGTTTGGATTCAGTCCAAAGGCTGTACTTGAGGCCATATGTGGCTACAGTTTTCTCACCCCTGTCCAGACCATCAAAAAAGTAATAGTCAATTTGCCAAACTTACAGCTTTCACAAAATAGGGATCTTTCATGGCATAAGCTTTTCAGACCAGTAAAAATTTACCAGGGACATAGAAATCCTGGAATAAACAATATATCCCAAAAGTTGGGAGAGAAAAAAACATAGTATGTTTTATAGGATGGAGCCTTCCAAAAGTTTTGAGATTATTATTATTTTTCTAGATGCTACAAGCCCACCAAAAGCTAGAGTGTCTATAACATTTACTTGGAACTAGAGGGGAGGGGGCTATGTTTTTCACTCAGTAATTCTTTTTTTCCAAATTTTTTCTACTAGGGCATTTTTTGCCCTAAGGAAATAATCCTTCATACTTCATACTAGAAACTGTTTCAGTTCAGGTAGCTATAAGAGAAAGAAAGACATGTAGGACAGGATCCTAAAACTGAAAAGAATTTATATGAACTTCTCTAAGAACTCATATAACATGTAATCATAAAAGAACTCCACCAAGAGGACTGTAGCCAGCAAACCTAGATATTCCTGTTCTGCAATGACTTAAATCTTTCTATGCCATGAGATCAGATGTGGAAGGACATGAAAAAAGAGAAATTGGGCTGACTGGCAGTGGAAACAAATATGAGAAAGAGCAAACTGAGTAAAGGTGAGAGTCAATGAAAAACCCAGAGAAAGCCACTCAAATGATAAGGTATCTGTAGCACCAGTGCAATGTCTACAGTGCCCACAATCAAAATAAAGACCGTGACTATAAATATCACATGATGTTTGATGGCAAAATATAACAGATTCCCCAGATAGAGGACAGAATTGAAGCATTTATTTAGACATCAGAAAACCCAACCCCAAAACCAGTAAGCTGATTCCATCATAGTACCACAGATATTCAGAAACCATAATAACACTGAGAGCCACAGCATCCTTCAGTCTTCCCAAAAACCAGTAAAAGATCAGTATCTACTCAGGAGCCTATCTGACTCCTTCCTTGAGTGTCCTCTTTCTCACACCATCTTGCTAGCTCTGGCTCCTGGCTTTCTGTACACTCTGCTTTCCTTCAACAAACTCTTCCCACCACAGGCTCCATGTGACTATATTCAGCCTATTAGGGGGCAGAGTTCATTTTCAAAACAGGGGAGGTCTTCAAATTCCCCCCTAGGTCTATTAAGGGGCAGGGAAGATCTTCAAATTACCATTCCCATTACAGTATCATATAGAGACAGGGATTTAAAGCAAAGGAAAATTGAGGCTATAGTCATATTATGCAAGATATAAATTCAAAGGGGTTCACTAATGAATTGTTTTATGTTAGAGTTTACAGGGAGGTAATAGAACAACTGAGTGAAATGAGCTCTTTGTTTCAAGTCAATATTTTTCTCTCAATTTCCTGATAATTTTTGAAGAATTTGGAAAGATGTTACGTATATCAGACATCTTGACTTTGGTTCAGTCTAACATAATTTATCTCTTACTCCTTTGCCATCTCATGGCTCATATGTTGCTCCTGGTAACTCCACCTAGCTTACCTCCACCAACTGCCTCCTCTGCTCCTACTCAAAGACTACTGAACACTGTTGGAGTCACAAAACTGGGTCAGCTGAGTTCCCTACTCATTTATGTCATCAAATCTAATCTGTACTTTTCTGCTGCAGGTAATTTTTTTCTCAGTCGTCCCTGAATGACTATCACAGTCCCCATGGCAGCCCTTCCAAACCTTTTTTTTCCCCTCTTCTCAAATTCTATCACCTCCTTCTTATGAGAGGAATAGGCTTCCTCCTTTATTGAGAACATAGAGACAATTTACCATGAGCTCACTCTGCTCTATTATGCCAATGCTCAAAACCTCTTTACTTCATTCTCCTTTTGTTCTCTTTTCCATCTGTGGGTGAGGAAAAATTGGTCTTTCTCCTTGCCAAGGCCAACGATTTTATTTGTGCCCTTAACCTCTATCCCTCTGAATCCTTCAGGATTTTGCCTTTTTGATCAGATTTCTCTATCTATAACATCTTCAGTTTCTTTTTTCTGATTCCTTCTTTGCCTTCAAAGGTCTCCTCTGCCTTTAATTTAAAAAAAATGTACTGGACCTTGCCATGCCTTCAAGCTATGATGTATAGTTTGTCTAACTTTTATAGCCAAATTCTTAAGTATTGTTATCTATTCTGATCAGAATAGATTACCTCCATTTTTCTCACCTCTAACCCATACTCATTAATTAAAACTGCTCTCTCCAAGATGACTATCTCTTACCTATTAAATCCAATATCTTTTTCCCCATCTTCATCTTACTTGACCTGTCTTTAATATGCCCCAAATGGAGCATAGTATCTCTATAAGCCTACCCTTTGTCTGAACTTTTTAAAAATTTCCATTAGGGGTACCATGGTCCTTCTGGTCACCCAGGTTCACAATCTCAGAATCATCTTTGCATCTTTTCTCTCTCTCACTTTGCTTGCTGAATCAGTGGTCAAGTAGCATTAGTTCTTCCACATCATATTCCACTTTCTTCCCTCTAGTACAAACATTTTTTACCTTTCAAGTGGACTAAATCATTGAAAGTTGCCCAATTGCCTTTCCTGCTTCCATTCTGTCAACTCTTCAATCTTTTCTCTATATTGTTGTTCATTGAATGTATCTAAAACATAGGTCTGACCTGTCACTACCCCACTTAAAAATATCTCTTGAGTCTTTACTGCTTCTAGCATGAAATACAATAATCTCACAGTGGTGTTTAAAGCCTTATAAATTTTCACTACTGTCTGCTTCTCTAGATTTGTTTTATATTACTTCCTTTCTTGAAAAAGTATGATCCAGCCAAACTAGTCTACTAGGTGTTCTCTGAATTCAATATGGCATCTTTCATCCTTATGACTTAGATCTGGTAGTACCCTATACTTGGAATGCAGTTCGTTTTCAACCCTGCCTCTTAGTATCTCAGGCTTCCTTCAAAGTTCACCTCATGTGCCACTTCCCTTGGAAAGCCTTTCCTGATTCTCCCCCACACCCAAAGTCATTAGTGATCTCTCACCTTTTTTATTGTTGTTGTATTATTATTATGTATACATGTTGAATGTAGTAGCATAACCTAAAAGTCTTGGGTGCAGGAACTATTTTGTTTTTGTCTTCATATACTCAGTACTTAAAATGACACCTTCCACATGGTAAGCTTTGGATAACTATCTACTGAAGCAAACTGAACTCTCATAGTTTTTTACTTCTATCGAGTTTTTAACAAATTCTTATTATTTATTATAATCATTGGCAAATATATCTTACCTTTCCTACTATGTTAGTTGAATCAATCAATGAGTTTAATTCTGAACAGTATTTTATTTCATGGTACAAAGTAGAAGGTAAGCTCCTTGAGGGCAGGGACTATTTGAGTTTTGGGACTCCTTAGTTTTTGTCTCTGGATCTCCCACACCTCACACAGTACCTTGTATATAATAAGCACTTAACAGATGCTTGTTCAATTGAGTTAAGTAGGATTGTTACTAAAGAAAGTCCTGATTTCATCTTCTATCTTTGCCACAGAAAGGAAGATTTAATATGCTCACATGAATGCAAAAGCTATTCTTCTTAGAAATTATATTTAGAAGACAGTTCATGTGCCCAGGTTCCAACATCTACCATTTACTTGTCATTCTGCTGTAGGCAAAGTGCTTCACATATATCAGGTTCTCCATAAAAGTTCCTTGAATAAGTGAATTAGCAAACTGGCATCTCATATGCTGGCATGTTTACCTATGATTATAATAAGAATTAGAATATGTTAAAAAAAAAAAACAACTTGCTAGAATTAAAAAGGGCTATAAGAGTTCAGTTGACTTCTACAGATATTTAGGAAATGCTCACCATGTATAAGATGCCATGGATCACAAGCTTTAAGTAAAGAGAGATGTGGTGTATTGGCAAGAACATTGCTTTGGAATCAGAGGACCTGCTTTGGAGCCTAGGCTCTGCCAGTAACTAACTACTTTGTAAATCAGACAAATCAGTTAACCTCTCTACTTCAGTTTCTCAGTTATAACATGAGATGTTTGTACTTCCAAGTTCCAACTTTAAATTCTATAGTCTTTAATTTTAAATTTATTGTTGTTTCTCACTCATTTTTTAAAGAAAACCAATGGCATCATAGATTATGTTTTGACTTTCATGTGAATTGGATTTAAATAAAATTAGTAATAAAATAAAATCCAATGCCCATGAAGGCAGCTAAAGCAGGAGCCATGGAGCACTTAGAGCTTGGTCAGAAATTGAAGATGTCAAGGTCATTCACTGCATCCTGAGTCATTGCCAGTTGTCTTAACTGTTGCCTTGCCACTGGACTTCTATGACTGGAAGAGAGAATGAGGCAGATGACTCTGTGCAACATTGCCTCTGCCTCATTTTAAATGTATTAATATTAAGCAGATTATGTGAAATAAGCCCATAAATTTAGAAAGAGCCTAGGTGAGAGGTTCTGAGAGAACATACTAATCCCTGAATTCCTGTGCTGTTGAGAACAAAAGTAATTCTCTGAGAAATTGAGGCGTATCCTAACTGGACAAATGGAAAAATTCACTTAACCCTGGAAGATTTTGAAATGAGAAGAGACCTACTGAACATAATTTCACTCCAGAGGCTTTTATTCATACATTTCATTTAATAGAGCAGGCACAGCCTGTCTGATTTATTGATCTGGTCAATGACCATCTTGTAGTAAGCCAATAAGGAAAAGCAGAAGTAACCGAAAGGAAAAGTTAATGATAAAAGTGTTCTGTCACTCCTATTTCCTTTGGTATCAGAAAACTGTGTCCATGAGAACATACTCAGATTTTCATTAAATTTTCATCCAAGAATGAGAATATCAAATTTTTTGATAAACATTTCTGTTTAATTTGAGTCTTCAGTAGTTTTGTCACATTTCTCAGTGTAGATTAAAAAAAGAGAGAGAGAGGAATAATGAAATATTCATTAACTGCACTGAGACCCATTTATACTGGATGATCTCTAGAGGGTAGATTTCAAACCCAGAGCTGGAGTGGCCTGTACAAAACATACAGTAATACTGATACAGCGAGTAGTATGAAGAATAGTAAATGAAATCATCACTATTATTAGAAGAGAAAGGTATCATCCATTGTGTATCAAGTCAGAACTGCAACTCCTCACTAATGTGGTCTAGGAAAAGGATAAAGGTGACGGTGGTTACTGGATTATCATTCAGGTACTTTCTGAATTAGTAATAAAGCACAAGAAAATTGTATTGAACCATTCCAAATTTTGTTTATGAAAGGAAAAGAAGTTCTTCCTGAAATTCCTTTCCCTCTCTCCTCCCCCTACTATTACACGGAATTAAGGTAATTATTTGGACATACTTGAACATATAAAATATACTGGATAAACCTTTGTTGGCTGAATTAATTAATTTACCGACATGGCACAAAATTACAAAGGTTCAGTCCATTGACCAAGCTATTGTAAATCTTGTCCTAGTCAAAGGGCTTGTCATATTGTGATTCAACAAGAACCAAAAGCAGGCACATGTTCTCTATTTCCTCCAGATGGAAGGAAAATTCATGGGCACTGCAACACTGCCCAAGAAAGTAGGTCAGACAGATTTGGGATCTCCCAACACTACTTTTCTTTCTTTCTTTTTTATTTTTCCTTTAAAAAAATTCTCAGACTTCCAGGGGTAGAAAACACTTTAGAAAATACCGTTGCTCCTTGAGACAAGTTGCTACTTTGTGAATGTGATTTTGATTTCACTTCAACTCAAATTTGTATTTATCAAGAAAGATCCACGTAGCCTCTCCAATAAATTTCAATATTCAGCTCTCTATAACAACAACAACAAGCCTCTGTAAAATACTACAAATGGATTTAAACATCATGCGTTCAACCATTTCTCTTCTCTTTTTTGCAGGAGCCATTTATGTGCAAACAAGGTGTTTGATTTAAAATATATATATATATATATGTATATGTATATGTATATGTATATGTATATGTATATGTATATGTATATGTATATGTATATGTGTATGTATATATTTCTTGCCATATGCAGCTGCTTATTTTTTCCTTTTCATGAATCTTTTGTTTGGGTTCCCACAATCATCGGCAGTGAATATTATCATGTTACCACAGAGAATTAGGAGGTGAAAAAATAATAATTTAACAAGAATTGTATTACTGAGGACTAAGCAGAAAGAGAAAGACTGTTGAGAAACAAAGATCCTTCCTTATCTCTAGCATTAAAACAGAAAATGGCAATAATACGTGATATAAAGGCAGAATTATTTTAAAACAGTAGGGTTTTGTGTTTGTGTTTGGTTTTTTCTTTTTCCATTGAAGCTACTCCTTGATGGGATACTTTGTGTGAGTCAGGGTACTGATATAAAACTATACTTATCGCTTATTTTACACAGAAAGAATAGACAGAGAGATGCTATACACTGTTTGGATCATGGAAAAAAATGAGTACCAGTAATATCATATTGCATTCTGAGAGCCAAAGAATGGTATGGCCTTTTAAGGAGGCATCTTTATACAGCTGCAAGTACATCTGTGTGATTTAAGTCTATTCCTACCTAGTTCCATTATGTCATACAATTCTGTAATCACTCTAAGGGCCTATCAGGTTACATTTTGAAAGTATTGTAGTGGTAACTACATGAGCAAATCCTGGAAATAATGCAATTATTGAAAAGGCCATGTCGCTACTTTGAAAACATCCTGCTTTAATCCACATGTATCGAGGGGCAACCACTGTCAAAACTTTATTCTCTTTTCTGTATGAAGTCAGATCCCTCTGGGACAGTCCTATATGAAAACTTATACTAGTGAATTGGTTGGCGAAATTCTTCTCTCTGTCTAGAGGACTCTAAAATTGGTGGCAGAGGTACTTTGGATATACACAGAGAAAAAGAATCATTGGACTGTGGTCTTCCAGTTCTGTTTAATGGTCTAATTTCATGTGAAAATATAGGTGCAAGCTCAGACATATTTGGATATAAACATCTGGGAAGTGGATGCCTGATTAAACAATTTTCAGACCTCGGAAGAAGTGGAAAAATTACTCTTGTAACCACGTTGCAAAAGAGACGTAAAACTGATCACATGAGCAAAATGAACAACAAAGTGTTTTCAGCAAACAAACTTTAAAAGAAAATGATTCTTAATACCTTGAGTTACATGTAATCATGACATCTTCCATAATGTGACAGGTACACATTTCACAAATGGGCAGATCATGAGTTTATAATAATTAATTCATGGCATTGCCCTATGGAGAGCAAGAAGTATAAGAGAGGCCATCTATTGATATGTGACAATGAATAATAGCTTTTAATCAGGGTTTTTAATAATAAGCTATATTTATAGGGAATTTCATTGACAAAGAGAATTCCTGGATGGGGAAAATCTCTCTACAAATGGAGACTGGCACCTTCTCTGCAATTTAGAGCATTATTTAAATGAAGCAGTGGTTTCAGATCCCTGTGGACTACATGTTGATAGAATACCATAAATTAACATTATGTTAAATTGTATTTTAAAATTTATTTCACTAAACTCCCAATTCTACTTTATTCTCATTGGGCAGCCAGGAAGTTCTGTAGGTTGCTGGTGAACCTTGAGCTTGACATTACTCAGAGCACTAGAAGATAAAAGAATGCCCATGATGACCTCACAGACAGTATATGTCAGAAGCAGGACTTGAATCCGGATTTTCCTGATTCTGAGGTCAGCTCTCTTTTCATTATCTAACACTGCTTCTCATCAGAATTGTCAAAATGGATATTCATGTTGCATTTTAAAGTTTACAAAGAACTATATGTATGCTACCTAACATGAGCCCCATAACAACTTTGTATGATAATTAACACAAAAATTATTACTATTATTATTATTTCCTTCCCAGTTTAGAGATGAGAATGAAGATCATAGAGGCTGGCTTATTTGCAGTCATATAACTAATATCAGAAATTATGTACCACTGGGTCCAGGAGACCACACTTCCTCTATTACATCCAGGAGACCTCTATCTGTAAAAACTGTTCTTAATCATTTAAACTTTGCTTATAACTTTATACCTGTATCTGAAGTCCCAATAGCATTTTTTTAAAAACCTTCATACATTAGTATGTTAATTGTCTAGACTAGGAAATAGGCATTAATGTTGCTTTGCATATAAAAGTCATCCTGGAATCAATTTTTCAATTTTAGTTTTAAAAAAATTAATTTAGTTTAGACATTGAATTGGTTCTAGGTTTTTGTTTTCTTTCCCTTTCTCAAAAAAAAGTCTATTTTCATTCAAAATGAAACCCTAACCTTAGCAAGAAAACATTCAATTGAACAATAGTATTTAAAATCATGAATGTGTTTTTGCTAGTACTAATAACTTTTCATTTTTCCAAGCATTTTAAAATTACCAAGTGCTTTCACATTCAACATCTTATCTGGTCTGCACAACAGCCCTGGGATGTCACTACAGCAGAAATCATTGCTCTTGATTCACAAATGAGGAAATGGAAGGCCCTGGGCAGTTACTTGACTGTTGTCCTGCTTCACATAAATAGTGGCAATATTGACCATCAAAATTACAAGAATGATACTTTTTCTACTACAGCCCTCCTTGATGGGATATTTGTAGGAGTCAGGGTACTAATACATATCACTTATTTCACACAGAAAGAATAGGAGGGTAGATGCTATACACAGTTTGGATCATAGAAAATGTGGGTACCAAAAAACCCCCAAGCCCTATAAATCAAATAGATTATGTTTCTTTTTAATTAACCAAATCTAATTTTAAAATAATTCATTAAGAAGAAGACTATATTGCATCCATGTAGACTCATTGAGGCTTGCAGGTCACCTGTTGAGTGAGGCAGGTTGTGCAAATTCTATCAAGTCTATTTTATAGACAAAAAAGTCAAAGCTGAAACAGGAGGCAAAAATCACCCATGATGACAGAGCAAGTAAATGTCAACAGTAGATGGCAAATCCAGATATCTTGAGTTACCCCGATCACAACACCCATTCTGCTATTACTCTGCTTTTCTATACGATTCTTTCAGTTAGGTGGCACAGGGGACAGAGCACTGGGCTTGGAGGCACAAAAACCTGAGTTCAAGTCTGGTATTAGACACGTACTAGCTCTGTGACCCTGGGCCAGTCACTTAACCTTGGTTTGCATCAGTTTCCTCCTCGGTTAAAAAAAAAAAAAAGGATAATAATAGCACCTGCCTCCTAGGGTTGGTGAGAAGATGAAAGAACATAATTATAAAGTATTTAGCGTAGTTCCTGCCTGGCACATAGTAAGTCCTATATAAATGTTAACTAATACATATCTATTTTTGCTTTTTTTGAGGGGGGAGGACAGGGAAATTGGGGTTAAGTGACTTGCCCAAGGTCACATGGCTAGTAAGTGTTAAGTGTCTGAGGCTGGATTTGAACTCGGGTCCTTCTGACTCTAGGTCCGGTGCTCTATTCACTGCACCCCCCAGCCGCCCCTTTTAACTAATATTGTTATTAATTGTCATTACTATTGTTACTATTTCACTCACAGGTTAAAAAAAAAAAGAGCCAGAGTAAAATGAAATGAAAGAACCTTGACTCAGAACTCAGAGGACATGGCTTAAAATATATATATATATTTATATAAAATTTATATTAAAAGTCTATAAAAATAAAGATTCCTATGGACTCATATTAAATCCTGCCCCTGATATTTACCTGCATAACCTTAATATCTTTAGGTCTCAGTTTCCTCTTCTGTAAAAGGGGGGGGGGTGGTAGTTGGACAAAATGTCTCTAAATGTCTTCCAGCACTAGATCTATGACCCCAATTTCTGCTTTGTGTCAAAACAGGCTATTTCAAGGCAGTGCTGGAAACTTTATTTTAAAAAATCAAAGCAAATAATTTTGTCAGTTTAATTTTCAAAATAAAATGATATAGCACATATTACTTTTTGTGAACCATCTTCTCACTAGCAGAGCAAAGTAAAAACGATATTTTATCATGGCTCTTCAGAGGCTGGGAATCACAGAGGAGCTGCATGGTTGTTGTGAGCTCTGAGCTTAAGAGCAGCTTTAATAAATCCCCAGAAGGCCAACTCTACCCAGTCCAACTCAGAATGGTCTAGTTGGCAATTAACCAGGGCAAAACATTTCCACCTTGCTCTAATTTATATAGTAATTACCAACTTTGTACAACTATGCATATCTGTCTTTGAGTCTCTCTGGCTCTCAAGCATAAGAATAACATAGCATCACAAAGTAACCTTAATGATCAAACACAGCAACCCTCTTATTTAATTTAATTTAATTTTATAGGTGAGAGAAATGAGATCCAGAAAAGTCAATTGATTTACTCAAGATCACACGTAGTCAGAGAAAGAACCAGGACTAAAATTCAGGATTCCTGACTGCCACTTCCATGCTTTTTTCCACTGAATTGTTTTACTCTGCCTCCTAACCCTTTTTAAAATTTTAACCTAAACAACTTTTAGTTTCAGATTTCACCTCCAAGTAGATTGTGGGGGAATATTAGATATGGCTTCCATTTCTAGTCTGATAGGAAAGGAATGGGGATTTTTATTCCACTTAGAAATGTTACAAAATTATTCAAATTTATAAGAATAAGTGCCATTTCCCAATTAATAAATGGTCAAAGGAAGTTTTCAGTGGGAGAAATCCAAGCTGTCAATAGCCATACTTTAAAAAATGCTCCAAGTCACTGATAAATACAGAAATGAAAATTAACATAGTTTTGAGGCTCTACTATCAGATTGGCAAAGATGACAAAAAGTGAAAATGACAAATATTGGAGGGGTTATAGGAAAACAAGCACATTTTTATACTGCTGGTGAATCTGTGGATTGGTACAATCATTCTGGAAAACAATATGGAACTATTACCCCTCAAATCATTAAATTTTTCATACCCTTTGATCTAGAAATACCACTACTAAGCCTACACAGCAAAGAGACCGAAGAAAGAGGGAAAGGATCTATATATATACAAAAATATTTATAGCAGCTCTTTTTTAACGGCTAAGAACTTCAAACTAAAGAAATGTCTGTTGATTGTGGGATGACTGAATCATGGTATATTAATTATGTTGCATATATATTTATTATGCCATAGGAATTGACAAAAGGAGCAATTTCAAAGAGACCTGGGAAAACTTGTTTGAACTGAAATGGAATGAAGTGAGCAGAGAACTCTCTCTCTCTCTTTCTCTCTCTCTCTCTCTCTCTCTCTCTCTCTCTCCTCTCTCTCTTTCTCTCTCTATATATGTATGTATGTATGTATGTATATGTATATATATTTGCATATATATACATATATATGCATATATATATATATAGTAAGAACCATGTAAAGACAAACAACTTTGAAAGACTTAAAGCTCTGATTAATGAAGTGACCAACAGTGATTCCAGAGGACCAATGATGAAATATACTATCCATATCCTGCCAGAAAGGTGATGGACTCAAGGTGCAGAACGTGGCAAGTTTTTGTGGACGTTGCCAATTAAGGAATTTATTCTGCTTCACTAAGCATATTTATCAAGAGAGTTTCTTCTCCCAATGGGGTCAGAGAATGGGAAAGAGAGAAAAAATTCTTGTTAATCAAAAAGAAATAAAAATTCAACAACGACAACAAAAAGAAATCTTAGAAACAAGGTAGTGCTGCAAAGTACGAAAAGCCATGTTCTAGTTCCAGCTCTGTCATGATCGGCTACTAGACAACTTGGGAAAAGTCTTTTACTTCTCTGGGCTCCTGTGAGATGAAGGGTCTATACTAAAAGGTGCCTTCCAACTTTAACATAATATGAATCTGATTAAAAATTGAACTATAAATGTGAGTCTTTATTCTTTGCATTAGATGAGCAATTAGATTAGGAGTACCTGGAAATTCCAAACAAAGTCTCCATAAAATGTACTAAACACACAAACTAGTAGAAGCTTCAATTAGAACTGAAAAACTTAAATACTGCATGGTATAGACAGTAATACACACACACACACACACACACACACACACACACTTTTTGTGAACCATCTTCTCACTAGCAGAGGAAACTAAAAATGATATTTTATCATGGCTCCTCAGAGGCTGGGAACCACAGAGGAGCTGACCAGGTAGACAGAAAAATCTTGGTTTGGCCAAAAATAGTTCATGCATTGCTTTGCTTATTTCAAAAAACCAACACAACACTCACAGCAAAATTATGTGTATATATATATATATATATATATATATATATATATATGTATGTATATGTATGTATATATATGTATATGTATGTATATATATGTATATACATACATATACATATATATATATGTATATATATAGTGTGTGTGTGTGTATAAGAAAGGAAACTTTGTGGGTAATCTATATGCTGGTTGAAATTCTGTGATTTTGCATATAATGAGAATACTATCTGTATTGATTATATTTCCTTTTGTCCCCTTGTTGGAGGGAGGCAATCACTCGTTAACAAAGTGATTAATTGTAGTATCAATGGAATACCAAAAACCAAATCTTCAATTAGTAGATTTCCCCAAAAAGGAAGAGTAAGATGTCATATCTGATAAGAAAGCTTAATGCAGAATACATACATAAGCAAATTCCAAAACATTTGTAGCCACATTCTGGGATAGAAGGCACCTTTCTCTTTTTTATTTTTTTTAACACCGAATATTTTTTTTTATTATTTGTTTATTTTTAGTTTCCAACATTCATTTCCACAAAATTTTCTCCCCTTCTTTCCCCTAGCCCTCACCCCAAGATAGCAAGCCTACTTCATACCCCTTCCCCCAATCTACTCTCTCTTATATCCTCCACCAAAGCCCCTCTAATACCTTTCTCTTTTTGGCATACCCTAAGAGAGAAGGGTGACCAAGCTAGACCTAGGAATTGTGGATACATAGACAAGCTTAGGGAAATTAAGGCCATTTAGTGTAAAACAAGGTATATTTCATTTATATGCATTTCTAATTGCCTTACCCTGGTATTACTTCTGAATTTTAATATTTCTAGAAATCTTGTGATTAATGAGTATTAATTCATTATGCTGGCAAAGCATTTGAGAGTTTTCCAAGCTTCCACATATATTATCACATTCAATGTCAAAACTAAGTTAAGATGTATCTAGAGGGCAACTAGATGGTACAGCGGATAGCGCACTAGGCCTGGAATCAGGAGTTCAAATCCAGCCACAGGCACTTACTCTGTAACCCTGAACAAATCACTTAACTTTGCCTCTGTTTCTCATTTGTAAAATGACCCGGAGAAGGAAACAGCAAACTACTCACAGTGCTTTTGCCAAGAAAATTCCAAACGGGGTCATGAAGAGCTGGATACAACTGACCACGAGTGAAAGACAGCAATGATGCAGACATTATTATCCCCATTTTACAGACAAGGAAACCAACCACAGACTGATTCCCCTCCAAGTGTATCTATTTCTTCATACATACATCTCCCTTGACCAGATAAATCATGAGGTTAGACTGAGATGGGGGTGCTCACAAGTGTCAGAGCCAGGTCCAGTATCCTTCCTTCTCTACAACTCTGTTCTTCTCCTTTTTTTTTTTAAAAGAAATTTCTTATTTTGACCATCTTTTATTGAAAGTACTCTCGTGGGGCAGCTAGGTGGTGCAGTGAATAGAGCACAGGCCCTGGAGTTAGGGAGACCTTAGTTCATATCTGACCTCCACACTTAACACTTACTAGCCGTGTGACCTTGGGCAAGTTGCTTAACCCCAATTACCCTCCAAAAAGCAAAAAAAAAAGAAAAAAAGAAAAAGAAAAAAGGTACTTTCAAACTACAACTATACTATGAAAATTATTGAGGAAATTTAATCATAATTTCACTAAGCAGAAATTTAATTTTTCTATTTCATCTTTAGAATGTGTCAAGTAGATTTTCACTTAGGTTCAGTATCCCCATGCATTAAGACAAATGAAAGTGAGCAAACAGATCCGTGCATGGGTACCAAAGTCTGGTACATCATTCATTGGTCATAATGATTTCGCCAAGAATCTTTTCGCATCTGCACAAAAAAATTGATGAAATTTGAATCTAAGGCCTCCATATAAGCTAAGTATTTGTACTTATTTTTACCTCTCACTTTTGGAATTCTCTGATTATATTTCACTGACTAGGTAGACAGATAAATCTTGGTTTGGCCAAAAGTAGGTTCATGCATTGCTTTGCTTATTTCAAAAAACCAACACAACACTCACAGCAAACAATTTGTTTTCAGAAAGTCAGACCATAGAGACTGATAACTTGTCAGTTAGATTTTGTATTCCAATGAGTTAGTTTGGCAGTGATATTGGCATTAATGGCTGAAATTCTGTAGCCATTGACATTTTTGTGGAAAATTTCATACGCTGCAAAAATGGGGCAGTATACTTAAAAGAAAAAATCATGACACAAGCATTATGTATATTATTTGATATTTAGGGGAAAAAAGTCCTTCATATCCAAATAGTCTAGTTTATTAAAAGAAAACAAAATTGGAGATTAGAAGAAAGGTAGGGTGATAAAATATAAACATGATTTTATTATATTGGAAATCAACTTTGTACTCTAAAACATTCAAACTCTATGTGAAACAGGACATTTGTTATTTCAGAGGCTCTTTGTGTATCTCAGTGTATCTCTACTGTACTGTTTATTCTTTTTATTAAAAACCTTGAGGGAGATACAAAATGGTAACTACTCTTTTCAGAAAAATCTCCCAAAGAAGTAGAGGAGCAATTCAAAGACCTTCAATGCTATTTCTATAGTTTCTAAATTTATATTAAATGTATTTTTTTCTTAAAAAAAACTTTTAAGCAGTTCCAAGGAGAATTACTTATTAAAGATAATCTAAGGGACAAAGAAAACAAACCTTTATTTATCAAAAGAAACTAAAATTCACAAAGGAACTAAAAAAATACTGCCTTTTTTTTCCTAATCAAACTTTAACTATAGTTAAACTTAATCCAGGTCTTGTGTCATGTTTTATAACAGGAACCATTAAAAAGCTAGGGTTTAACTTCATAACAAAAAGTGCTCTAATCTGGATGGTATAATTTAATTTTCAATTTTTCTTTTTTGGAGACAAAGTATATAAAATAAAAATATCACAAACATTTTAATCTGGGTTAATCTTGTTAAAGATTAATTTTTCAATGGGCCTTTGCTAGTATGAACATATTCCTTTGTTAAATGGTACTAAATCTCAAATCTCTATTTAATGTATTAAAGATGGCTTGGTGTTAATTATAGCTGTAAACATTTAACAGTTGATGATGAAATGCACAGTGCACATATTAAATCTTACAAGACTTAATTAAACATAGCATGCAATCAATGTGAATTTTAAACTACTCTTTAAAATTCCATGTTAAATGTAATTTGTAAAAGAGGTGCATACATTTCTGAGAAAAAAAATTCTCCCCCTTTTTAAAAAAATTAGTTTTCAATTTCTCATCACCAAGTTTCCTCTTTTATTTGATGAATGACTTGGTGAGAAAAAAGTAGAACATACTCAAAACAGAAAATGTCAAAGTATTTTGGAAACATAGGCCAGGTGGAGAAATATTTTGTTAAGGTTTTGATTCTAAAGGAATTGTAAAAATGTGTGAAAGTTGATCAACAGTCAACATCTAATGAGTAAAATCATGGTGAAAAAAATTAGTACATAGCTATTTATCCTTTTGTTAATGGACTATTTTTTATGAGAAGCACAGAATTTCAGGAGATCTGTAAAATAGTTGTCTTCATTCTATTTCAGGAGAACATCGACTCCATGTCATTTGCATCACATTTCTTTCTTGAAGTCAATGAAGAATGTCACATGACAATGTGGAAATTAAAGGGAAACCGCTGGATTTTAAAACAGAATTCTTGTTGAAAAGCAGGGAATTTGCAGGTTTCTTGTACTACCTCTAACTACACATATCTTTAGCGGTGTGGGAAATATGCACAGAGCCACTTGCAATGTATTATATGGATTCATTGATTACACATATCATTTAATACAACTTTTATAATCATTGTTACTCAGCAGCTTGTTTGTATTACACTGTTCTGTGGATCAGAAAAGCTATAAATGAACTGTGCCAAAGGCTGCATCCAGTTCCCATAAGCCCCAGCTCCATGATGATTGTAATGTTTCTGGAGCAAGGGTGTTTGCTGCATGAAGCTTGTCACCCAAGCTCTGCTATCAGAACTGAAAGGGGCCAATGCTAGTCACTAACAAAGGATGGCCTGAGCTGCCATATCTTTGCCCTCAAACAAAGGTAAAGAATGAAGGACAGCATTATTTATTTGTAATAAAGTATGTTAATGAATTATCCCTTAATCTCTAAATTCATTACCTTGGTCATACCTTGATTAACCCTTTCCACATCCTAATTGCTCTCAGGGATAGGAAATTAAAGAGGAAGTAGGTGGGCTGGAGAAAACCATAAATTACATAATTAATGAAGAGCAATCTGTAAGACTATATATGTTTGTTAGATATTTCTGTAGATGTGTGTGTCACACACACACACACACACACACGCACATTACTAGAAGTGTCCATTGCACTTCACGGTAGGTGAAACATGCTCAAAGCCATCTATTCAATGCCACTATTTAGATAAAGAGAAATAAGTGCAGCCTAGCAATGGAGCTGTCCAGGGTTCAGAAACATGTACCATATGAATGTGATGGCTCCTTATTTACATGTCGCTCATGTTTATGCAAGTTCAGGAAGAATATAGCTGCTCTTCATTCTCCAGGAATCACAGACACCGGTCAAGTCTACAAACGGTAGCCACATTTGAGCTTGTAATGTATTTTTCATGAAAAGCTAGAAGCACTAATGTTGGGGGGGGGAGGATAGGGAGAGAGAAGCAGCACAATTTGCTTTGAAAAGATAACAGACATTTTTCAAAAAACAAATACTGTACATTCAATTCAGCTTCTTTAGTTGCTTTCATGTTATAGGAATTCTGCTGGTGATGAAAACAGCATACAACCAATCAAATGTCAGTACCCTAGTGCCATCCAAAGTAGAAGCCTAGTGTTTAAAATAACCCTGATGAATTATTTATGAAGAGCTGATGTCTATGCAAATTACAGAACCATGCACCCACCTGACCACCAAGGGGAGAAAAACATGAGGGGGGGAAACAAAAAAAAAAAGAGAGAAAGAAACCCATCATGCTTTTAGCATTCTCCAGAACCTATGTAATCAAATGATAATATTCTTTCATTAAATGCATCAAGGAATTATAGTCCTTACCTGGTTAGTTTGTAGGGCCTTCAGATTTTCTGGATGGAATAACTGACTGTGCATGCAACCAATAAAACTGAGCTGAAAAGCTGATTAAGGGCACTTAGTTAATGCAAAGCCACTCACTGAATATTCATATGATGCCTGTGTTTATGCAAATTAAAGCAAAAGAAAGCCCAAGGGGATTGGTTGCCATAGCCCACAAATACTGTGTACTGCAGAAAATATAGAGAATAGTGACATATAAATCTTGAAATTCATACCTTAAAAGCAACAAAAGAAAATATAGTGAAGTATTAAAATTCCTAGGTGAATTACAGTTTTAAAGGACCTTATTTAATCCTATCACTTTAAGACTATCTGATATTTCTTACGTATAATAATCTATAATTATCATCATTCCAAAAGATATTGTCACTTGTGTTTGCTAGCTTTATTTATCCTGCAGCCACTTATATAAGTAGATTCCCTTAATTGTTGAATAGCAAGGAAAGAAATGATTCCAATAAAAATTGTAATTCAATACACTAATAACCCACCACATGGGCATGTGTTGTCCTTTAGTAAGCCTTCCATGTGGTAGTATCTTCAGCGAGTAAAATCACAGAAAAGTAGAGTTTCATTGGAAGTCTCTTAGGATTGGGTTTAGTGCTTTGGTTTCTTAATTCTGATATATGGCTGCTTCTTTCAAAATAGCTGGCTGTTTTCTATTGGAACAGACACTGAATTTTTTGTTTTTTTACCAAGAAGTCTTCAGCACATGCATTTAGATACAAAAATAGATCTAAGAATACCAAGCATTTATACTTTGGGAACCCAGATGCAACAGTGTTTCATGAAATGCATGTAAAATAAGCAACATCCTAATTTGATGAGCTGTGTATTCTCATTGACTGTGTGAGTACCTTTTACAGGTAATGAAATTATTCATCATATTCACAGGATACCTTGCACATCTGGAGTAAAAGCGCTTTTGGACTTGAAAGTATTTTCTCAGCTGTGTTACTCTGGTAATAAGCCAGCAAGGAGATTACTAAAGTTGTTATTGGGGACCAATCGGCTCATTTCTGCTGGTTTATTCTTGTCTAATTTTTCAAAGATAAGAGGCAGGATACCAACAGCATCAGCTTTCCCCTTTGTAGAAAAGTAACAGTCCATCACAATCCATTGTTCTCCTTGGAAGAGTTCCCTTTCTTAACCTACAAAAAATCTAATGAATTCCAGAGTACTTCCAAGAAAAATAAATAGACCAGAATAACATAAGCATCTAAACAAAAATAGTAGTATCAACGAGAAACTTCTAAAAGAATGGCTCCAGTTCTTGTAAAAAATGTGTATATATATATCGGCTTGTGACTGGCTGGCCATAGCCTTCATTAGATGTAAATCTTTTTTTCCCTATTTAAAAAAAAATACTCACTGGTTTTCAATGAGAATGGTCCTTGATTTTTAAAATATCCTTATTGACATCTACTAAACATTCCTTTCCATCCATTTTTTAAAGGTTTAAAGAGCCTACTCAAAGTGAGATTTGATTGGGTACCATGAAGTGCCTAGAATGAATGCCAAGAAATTACTTGTGACGAATTACCATTATTGTCCCTGATGACTTCTCTCAGTTCAGCAATTGGTAGAGTTGTCTTCATTTATTTTTGCTTCGAGTTGATCAAATAATAGAATAAAAATTAATGGAAAACTGCTACTATGTATCCTTTGGTTTTTTTTAATCTAGGGTTTCCTTTTCCCCTACTGTTTTAACAACAGAACGCAGGGGGAGATGATTTCTTTAAGTTTCTAAAGAATGGCAAATTAAATCAGTCTAAGATCTTATATTTAGAGAGATCAGAAAACAGTTGCCTTTCATTAAACTTCTCCTTCTCCCATTCTCTTCTTCTTGAAGCCAAACAAAATTATGCTTTCTTGAAAACCTGAATCATTGGACGCAATTAACTATCTCATCTCTAGATTTCCCAAGAATCTTTCTGATAGCTTTAATTCTGAATGGCATGTGCCATCCTATGGAATATGTGTTTCAATAGCTAACAATTAATTTAGGAACTTATCATTATTTGATTATTTGTTTTCAATAGCACAGTTTTCACTGGAGGATTTGGGAGACTCAAAAACCAATAAAATAGCACTATATTTTCTGCTTACTAATCCTAGACTCTTTTTATAAGTAGTAAAATTAACCTCTTTTTACACCAAAATCCAAATAGGTTTTAACTTAGTATAGTCACTTCTCAAATAATCTGCCTTTTCCATGAAAGGACAGAGATTGTGGAGAATCACATACAAAATTCCAGATCCCAGGGGCAGAGCCAAGATGGGAGAGAAAAGACAATGACTCACCTGATTTCTTCCCCAATCCTCTTTGAACACCTTTAAATAATGCCATAAAATAATTGCTGGAGCAGCAGAAGCTGCAAAAGGACAGGGTGAAATAATTTTCCAGCCAAAGACAACTTAGAGGGTCAGCAGGAAAGGTCTTTTGCATGTGGAGTCCAGCACTTGCCCTAGCAAATCAGGAGCAGGCCTTACGGCAACTTATTCAACGGCAGCTATGGTGGTTTCTAGACCTCTCAACCAAAAGATACCAAAGACAACTTAAAAGATCAGCAGCAGAAATCTATCAGTTCTTGGTAGGAGTGGAACATAGTCCAGCACAGGCTATGCCACACAGCCCCAGTGCCAGCAAACCAGGAATGGGCCATGGGAGCCACTGAATCAGCAGTAGCAGCAATTGATTCCAGTGCTCTCAGTCCACATACCACAAGGGGGTCAAACAACTGGTCAGAAGGAGCTTACAGAGATCTCTTCGATAGCACTGAAGCAGGACCTTGTTTCTTTGCCCATACTCAGATCTAGGTTGCAGTCCTGGGTAGCAATCACAAAGCAAGGAGGAGTATTAGCCTAACAGAGCTTATGTCCACAGTGGAGGCAGGAACTCTCCTCATGATTACAGGGCAGAAAAGAGTTCTTGTGGTCACTCACAGACCAGAGAACAGGACAGGAGAGTAGTAAATGCACCACTCCTTAGGTCATACCACCTTGGAAGAACAGGTCCCTAGAAGTATCTCACAAAACCCCTGAAGCTTGGGACAGCATGTCCTCCACACTGGAAGTAGAGCCCTACTTTAACAGAATTAGATTGGTAAAACATGCTAACGACAGAATCAAATCCTGACCATAGAAGTTTATTATGGTGACAAGGAAGATCAAAATGGACACTCAGAAGAGGATAACAAAGTCAAAGCTCCAACATCCAAAGCCTCCAAGAAAAATACGAATTGGTGTCAGGTCATACTACAGCTCAAAAATTATTTTGAAAACCAAATAAGAGGAGTAGAAGTAAAATTGGGAAGAAATGAAAGTGATGCAAGAAATTCATGAAAAACAAGTCAACAGTTTGGTAAAGGAGATACAAGAAAATACTGAAGAAAATAACACTGTAAAAACGGACCAGGCCAAATGGTAAAAAAAAAAAAAAATTCCAAAAAACCAATCAGGATAAGAATGTGTTAAAAATCAGAAGTGGTTAAATGGAAAAAGAGGCACAAAATTTCCCTGAAGAAAACAAATCCTTAAAAATCAGAATTAGCCAAATGGAAAAGGAGGTACAAAAGGTTACTGAAGAAAATAATTCCTTAAAAATTAAATTAAGTAAATGGAAGCTAATGACATTAGGAGAAATCAAAGAACAATAAAACAAAACCAAAATAACGAAAAAATAGAACATAGTGTGAAATATCTTATTGGAAAAACAGCTGCCCTGGAAAATAGACCCAGGAAAAATCATTTAAAAGTTATTAAACTGCCTGAAAGCCATAAGTAAAAAAAGGGTCTTGATATCATCATTCAAGAAATTATAAAGGAAAACTTCCCTGATAATCCAGAATCAGAAGGTAAAATAGAAATTGAGAGAATCTACTAATCACCTCCTGAAAGAGATCACAAAATGAAAACTCCCCAGAATATTATAGCCAAATTCATGAGCTCCTAGGCCATGGAGAGAATATTACAAGCAGCCAGAGAGAAACAATTCAAGTATCATGAAGTCACAGTCAAGATAACACAAGATTTAGCAGTTTCTATATTAAAGGATTGGAGGTCTTGGAATATGATATTCCAGAAGGCAAAGGAGCTAGGATCACAATCAAGAATCACCTACCCAGCAAAACTGAGTATAATCCTTCAGGGGGAAAATGGACATTCATTGAAATAAAAAACTTTCAAGCATTCAAGATCAGAGTGGAATAGAAAATTCGACTTTCTAATACAGGACTCAAAAGAAGTATAAATAGGTAAACAGGAAATGATAATTATAAAGGATTTAATAAAGTTAAACTGTTTACATTCCTACAAGGGAACATGATACTTGTAACTCATAAGAACTTTCTCATGAATAGGACAGTTGGAAGGAGTATTGTAATGGTAATGGTGATTTGAAGATCTTTCCTGTTCCTTAACAAGCCTAAGGGAATTTGAAGACCTTCCCTACTTTGAAAATATACTCTGTCCCCTAATAGGCTGCATGTAATCACATGGAGCCTATGGTGGGAGGAGTTTGCTAAAGGGTAGAGCAGAGCCTACAGGAAACTGGGAGTAAGAGCAAGCTAGAAGGTTAGGAGGAGAGGACACTTCTGAGGAAGACAGATAGGCTTGTTAGTAAATATTGGTCTTGTGTTGGTTTGTTAAAGGTTAAAGGTTAAAGGGAAGGTTAAAGATGGTGTGACTCTCTGCTATGTTGTGGTACATTGACTTTTATGTTGCTATGATGGATTTGATTTCCTGGTGTTGGGATTTTGGTTTTGAATAAATGTTTTGCTTCTTTCTTCTATATGGAGAGTCTGTTATATTTTGTGATTGAGCACCATGCAGGTATATTTATAGTGACTGTGGATGCTGTGAATATTGCATTATAGCAACAAGTATATTTAGACAAAGGGCACAGGTGTGAATTGAATATGAAGGGATGATATCTAAAAGAATAAAATTCAAGAGTGAGAGAGGAATGTCCTGGAAGAAAGGGAAAAGGCGAGATAGAATAGGGTAAATTATCTCACATAAAGAAGACAAGAGAAAGCTTTTATAGTGGAAGGGAAAGTGGAGGAGGTGAGGGAAGGAGTGAGTGAACCTTACTCTTATCAGAATTGGCTTAAAGAAGGAAAACATAAACAGTTAGTTGGATATAGATATCTATCTTACTCTACAGGAAAGTAGAAGAGGAAGGGGTTAAAATAAAGAAAGTATGTGCTAGAAGGGAGGACAGATTGGAGTAGAGGGTAATCGGAAGCAAAAGACTTTTGAGGAGGGAAAGGATAAAAGGAGAGAGAGAATACAATAAATGGGTCAGGGAATAGGATGGAGGGAAATACAGTTAGCATTAGTAACTGTGAAAAAAAATTGAAGCAAATTTTCTCTGATAAATGTCTCACTTCTCAAACATATAGAGAACTGAGTAAAATTTATAAAAGAGCCATTCCCCAACTGATTAATTATCAATAGATATGAAATGTTTTCAGAAGAAATAATCAAAGCTATTTATAACCATATGAAAAAATGCTCTATTAATTGGAGAAATGCAAATTAAAACAATTTTCAGGTATTATCTCACACCTATTAGATTGGTTAATATGACAAAAAAGGAAAATTACAAATGATGGGGAGGATGTGGGAAAAATGAGACTTCAATACACATTGGTGGAGTTGTGAACTGATTCAACCATTCTCGAGAGCAATTTGGAACTATGTCCAAGGGGCTATAAAATCAGGCATACCCTTTGACCTAGCAAAACCGCAACTAGGTCTGTATCCCAAAAGATATAAAAAATAAAAAGGAAAAAGACCCTTAAGTACAAAAAATATTTATAGCAACTCTTTTCTGGTGGCAAGGAACTTGAAATTGATGGGATGACCATCAGTTGGAGAATGGCTGAACAAATTGTGGTTTGTGATTATGGTGGAATACCATTGTGCCATAAGAAATGATGAGCATGATGCTCTCAGAAAAACCTGGACTTACATAAGCTGATACAAAGTGAAATGTACTGTGAACAAAATAGCAGCAATATTGTGCAGTGACCAGGTGTGAATGCCTTAGTTATTCTCAGTAATACAATGATCCAAGATAACTCTGAAGGATTTATGATGAAAAATGCTCTCCATCCCCAGAGAAAGAAGTGATGATGTCTGAATACAGATCAAAGTATACTTTTGTTACTGTCTTTATTTTTCTCATGTCTTTTTTATCTATGCTTTCTTTTACAACATGACTAATATGGAAATGTTTAGCATGACTATACACGTATCACCTATATCCAATTGCTGCTTTCTCAATGTGCGAAAGTGGGGAAGGAGAGAGGGAGAGAATTTGGAACTCAAAGTTTTAAAAACAAAAGTTAAAAATTGTGTTTACATATAACTAGGGGAAAATAAAATATTAAAATTCAAAAAAATAAAGACAGAGATTGTGAGGAAACTAAAGGCTCTTTCACAAGGTTCCCTCTAACATCAAAGGACCTTCCTTTCATCTTCACACAGAAGACAATGAACTGGCAGAAGAAAATGTAAGCAGGTAACATTGATGTCACCTTTTGTCCAATATCATTACAGGGACCATCTTCACTTCTCTCGCACTGAACTTCTTCATCTCTGGCCCTTGAACAACCCTGGGGTATTTCTGACAACCCTAAAATATTTATAAATCCCATCCAAACTGCCCTAGGCTGTGATCTCCTCAGGCCTCTTATCCTGTATCTAAACATTGTGATGTCAAGTGAAAAGTTGGAGATTATTCAGTGAATTGAAGCTGAGTAAAGAGCCAGAACAAATTATTCCAGCTGGAAGAGATTGGTTTTTACAAACTCTTTTCAAATGGTTTTAAATGAATAGCTCTAGGTGTCTACATAATTCACTGATTCATAATGGCCAACTCTTCACTTCATTTTTGGATCTGTTTGTACAGTGGTCCTAAAGGACCCCTTATTACTTATAAGAAAACTTTGAAGAAAAAAATAGTCCAATTCATTGGCTGCTTCTTTTAGAAGTCTGAGGCTCTCTCTGAAGATCCAGAGAGCGTGGACCTCATTTTGCACAGAAAAAGGTGAATGGAATCTGGCAGACTCCTAACCATTAAAGCAATAGTTTTTCTGTCTCCAGCTTTCTGGCTATAATATGAAAGAGCAATAAATTTTCAGAATGGGATTGAATCCACTGTCAGGGTACAATGTTTTGTTGTCAAGTTATGAGTTCAGATACGCAGTATCCAAGAAGCTATTTTAACTCAAAAAGACTGAACCCACAGATTACAGTAAGCTGTCAACAGTTGACAATCATGCCTCGGTTAAAAAAAAAACAACTTGGCTTATACCATATACTTTGTTCACTTGAAATGGAATTATGAGCATAATTTTCCTTCTAATAAGATGGATTTTTGTCCTTTTTAAAAAAAATAGGAAACATTAAAATTCTTACTTTTAAAAGTAAAATTTAGATCCTCTTAAATTCCATCCTTGGCTTTCTACCTGACAGCAGGACTTTTATCTAGGTAACACCAGGTCAACCTTGTTGGTTCTGCCCCTGGAAGGAACATTGTAGAATTTAGAACATAGTCATAGTATTTTATTAAGGATTCTAAAGGTTCAACCTTAGAGTAGGTTTAAAGTAACCATCTGCAAGTTACTTAACATCTCTGCTGTAAGCAACTCTCTAAAATCTGATTACAGTGAGAGGTTCTTAAAAGGATGAAATCATAAGCCTAGCCCAACTTGAAGCTCTGCCTTTATAAGAACTGGGATCCATCTTGGAGGCTTCACAAAAATTCTCTCACTGTGGTTCATTTTGTCCTCCCCCATAGGTTTTCTCTAAGAAACCTCAGACTATAGCTAAGGTCATATGCAAGCACTCATGCATGTTTTGTGTATGCATATATGTGTATATGTATATGTATATGTATATGTATATATGTAGCCTTTTATTTTAACACTCAAAATTCACAAAACAGACCAAATTTTTATACTAGCTCATGAAAAATTGCTACATTTCCATACACAACCCAGCCTAAAACCTTCTGCGCAGGAATCTGTAAAATCTTCCAGACTCAGTGTTACCATGTGGTTTGGACTCTTCTCAGAGGATTATTAGAAAGTCAACCCCCTTCCCATCAGACCTGCATTGTTCGAATAACTTATAGTACTAGAAGAGGGCAAAGTTCAGCTCTCTTACTCCCCAAGTCATGATCCAGCCTTCTTTGTTTCTTCTAATGAAAAGACAGGTGATCCACTACTGTCCTGAGACACTTGAGCTGCCAGGGACCTTCATCTTTTCTCCAACAATTCAAGAGCTTGCCATTGTCCAGGAACACGATGGGCACAGAAAATTTTAACATTTCTCTAAAAGGCTGGGATTTCAGGAACACAGAAGTCACTGTTGGCTCTGTTTCTCTCTGGTCTGTGTCCAGCTTACTCAGTCCCTCTCCAAAAATAGTGAAGTATGCAACTCATAGCCCTCAGATTCCACTTAGGGCCTGGAACAAAGGAGTGACTCTAACCTGCAATAGCCCTAGGCAACCAAGTCATCCCCAATGGATCCACAAGTCAATTAATTCCAAACTGATAAATTTTAAAGAGATCTCATCTATTTTCTTCCTTACCCTTCTACTCCCTAGGGAAGATCAGCTCTTGGTCTCCTTCCAAAAGGCAGCTAGGTGGTACAGTGGATAGACAAAAATGTTGGGCTTGGAGTAAGGAAAGCATGAGCTTGAATTCAGCCTTGGATACTTACTAGCTATGTGATTAGGCAAGTTACTTAATCATAGTCTGCCTTAGTTTCTTTATCTATAAAATGGGTATCATAGCAACACCTACTTTAAAGACTTATTGAGTTCATCTGAGATAATATCTACATGACTGCTGGACTATGCCTTAATTAAATACTTATTCTGTTCCCCTCATCCCAACCTATGCCTTGGTCCCTAGTAGCTATATGCATGGGGCACTTCTTTGAGGATACGTCTACAAAATTTCATCTTGTGTCTTTCTTTACTGGTCTTGATTTCTCTTTATCCTCCTCTCTTTTTTATGTCGTTAAAGTCTTAATGTGGGGTTTGAATCTATAATCCTGCCTGGCCTCATATAACTGCCAATATAATTGATTCAGGTCTAAGAGAGCTAATTATTTAAAGTCTAATTCAATACTTACACAAACTGTGTGTGCCTACATCTTCAGGGTAGTTTTAAAGGGGAAATTGTCAAGTTATATGTCCTACTATCAATGCGAGCTACATTGCATTGAGGTATAATTATTTCCTTGAGTCAGTCCATGTGTTTTCAGTTCTATAATTTACTAAATCCCCTGTCATCTGAGGAGTAATTGGCAGGGGTGTGCATACCTAAGGATTTATTTTACTAGTATTCTTACCAGCTCCCCAGCAGTTTTCTCTTAACCAGCTACAAAGAAGTCTAAGGTTTATTTGCTTTTTGAAGAGAGAGTTCTATCTGGAAAGGGAAATTGGGAAACCCAAACTGTTACTGGTAAAAGTTCAGAGAACACCTTTCCAGTCTTCCTACACCTTACTACCTGACAAGTAAGTACTCTTTGATGCAGCAACACTGGGCTCCAGGCTGTTCCACAAACAAGACACTCTATCTCTTTACTCTGTGAATTTTCTGTGGCTACCCTCCTTCCATGGAAAGCTCTCCCTCTTGCTCTCTGACAATTGACCTCCCTGGCTTCTTTTAAACACTAACTAAAATCCTACCTTTTAGGAGAAGCCTTTCTCAAATCCTCTTAAATTCAGTACCTTCCTTGTTAATTGCTTCCTACTCTATCATGTAAATAATTTGCTTTATATATGTTGGTTTACCTGTTATCTACACCATTAGATTGTGGGCTCCTTGATGGCAAAGGCTGGTTTTCGCCTCATTCTGTAACCCCAGTGCTTAGTGCAGTGCCTAGAACATAGGTGCCTAATAGATGTTTATTGACTGAGATCACTGTTGGCTGAAAAGGCAAAGAAACATCTTTCCTTCCTTCCTTCCCTCCTTCCTTCCTTCCTTCCTTCCTTCCTTCCTTTTTTCCTTCCTTCCTTCCTTTTTTCCTTCCTTCCTTCCTTCCTACCTTCCTTCCTTCTTCCTTTCTTCCTTTCTTTAACAAAACCTTAAACCTAGTTCACCCTGAAGCTCATAGATGGGACTACAATAGGTCCCTGTCCAAGCTTCACTTAATGGCTGTATTTTGGGCCCTCCTGTCTTAGAGTGAACGTCACTGGTAACTGTTTCTCTTTGGAACAGCAAGCCTGAGGATTTTCCCATCACAGCTTGATTTTTTTTCTAATTAAAGGGGCCATCCCTAGATTAACTTCTTAACGAGGTCTATTCACTGAATGGGTGCTACCTTACTCTAAGTAAGTACACAAAAAGGCCTTAGCCTAAAAGGGCCAGGGTCTCCCATTGCATCCTGAGCCGCCTCCAGTCGTCCTGATGAATGGTCACTGGACCCAGATAGCTCTGGAGAAGAAAGTGAGGCTGGTGACTTTGCGCAGCCTTCCCTCACTCAAATCCAAGTCAGCTGCAAATCACGTCATCATTTCCCTGATGCCATGGTCTTCTTCGAAAATGAAGGACAAACACAACAACCAGCTGCTAGTCTCCCTCCACCACGTCACTTTGTTTCTGTTTTGTATATTCTTTTATCATTGTTTTCCCAACATCCAGCAAAGTACCTGCTTAATAAATGTTTGTGAATTGATAGACAAAGGGTTGACTCTTCTCACCAAACCTCTTTCCTTGTCCCCCCAGTCTCATTCCTTCCTGTCTCCAGAAGCTTATCCATTTGTTCCTTCCCTGCCTTGCCCTAATCTTCAATCTTTCCCTGTGCATTATCTCTTTCCTGATGCTCAAGTTTCCTCAATCCAAAAAAATCTTTACTCGACCCTACTATACCCTCAAGATATTGCCAATATTTCTCCTTTTCTATATTCAAGCTACCAGGAAAGAAAAATATACCTACATTACTGAACCCTACTTCCTCACTTCCCACTCCTTTCTTCAGATCTCACCACTCAACTGAAATTGCTGTTTCCTTTGTTAAATTCTATGACTCTTTCTCAATCCTCATCCTTCATTATCTGTACAGCATTTGATGTTATTGTCTACTCCCTCCTCCCAGCTTTCTGTGGTTCTGTTCTTTTCCTCCTGTCTGTCTGACTTTTCTTGGTTTCCTTTACTAGACAATCATCTATGTTCCACCCCCTAACTCCAAGTACCTTCTGAGGTTCCATAGAGGACCTTCATCTCTTCTTCCTGTGTGTTCTTTCTCTGGATCACTTCATTAGCTCTCACTGTGGAGATGATTACCATATTTATAAATACAGACCTAATCTCTCTCCTGAGTTCCAGTCCCATATCGCCAAATGTCTATTGGACATTATAAGGAGAGTTCCCAATATGCATCTCAAACTCATTTTGCAAAACAGAACTCATTAACTTCCCCCATGAACTTGCCCAACTTCCCTCTTTCTATTGAGGGCCCTATAATCCCTTCCAGTGACCAAGGTTTGCCACGGTGGCAACTTCTTCAACTTTCCCCTCACTCTCATCCCTATCAGTTGCTAAATCCTGCTGATTTTGTAACCCCATAAATTATCTTGTACCCACCCTATTCTCTTGGCTTACACCACCACCATCTTGTTCCAGACCCCCATTGTTTCTCACTTGGACTATTACTTAATCTCCTAAATCAATCCCTCTGCAGTCAGTCTCTTTGCCTTCTGACCCATTCTCCACAGAGCTGCCAAAATAATCTTCCTAAAGCACAAATCTGAACATGACATCTCCTCTGGAACCTTCAGTGTTTTCCTATAAACTAAAGAATGAAATGCAAACTCCTCTGCTAGAAGGCTGAAAGCCTCTCATAACCTAATAGGCCATAGCCTACCTTTCCAAGCTCGTGTCACATTATCTCCCTCCTTTCATGCTGGGTTCTGGCTACTTGCTCTTACCTGAACTTTGCCATTTCCTCTCCTCTCTCTGTCCTTTGGCATAGACTGTCCCTCATGCCCCCTCATACCTCAGTCTATTAGAATCAACTTCAAGTCTCCATTCATGTGCCACCTCTGATGGGGAAACCTTTGTTGATCCCCCTATTTATTATTTGTCTTCTCTCTCTGTGCCCCACCTCATGTATACACTAGTGTGATTCAATTCAACAAGCATTGATAAAGGGCCTACTCTGTGCCCGGTGCTATGCTAGGTTCTAGAGAATCCAGAGGTATGCAGTATTCCTTAGTGGGCTATAAGGAACTTTACAGTAGAGACTATTGAAAATAAAATTAAATATCTTTAGGCCTTAACATGATTCTTTGCATATGAGTAAATATATGTTCGATTGGATTATATTGGATTGGTTTGGAATAGAAAATCAGCCCAGTGGGTTTAAAGCTGACCTCTTGTTTTTTGTGGAAACTAGTAAAGCATTTGGACTGTCCATCTGTCACCCCTCTCTCCCTATATATATCTGATCTGCCTCCTTTTCCATTTCTTTCTTCTTCCAGGATGTGATTGGACAATGTTTCCTTTTTTTTGCCACTTCGCATACTCACCATTGTTGATAATATGCCAACACCTCTTTAGACATACCATGAATCTCTTCTGAGCTCATGAAGTTCCATGAGTCATAGCCAAAGAAGAAAATCAGGTGTTAAAAGGGGTGGGGGCTGGGGGAGTTCTTATGGCAATGAGCCTCTTTAGATCATTGAAATCACTGTGTGCTTTCCCGAATGCAATCCAGTCTGATCTCTCCCTGTTCAATTCTGGGTCCACATGGTTGCCTATCAGTAACATTAGTCCAAAACATATGTGGTTGATGGACTACTCAATGAACTTCTTGTTCAACTACCTGCCATAAGCTAAGCAATACATATTCTTCATGCTCTCTTTCCCTCACAGTAAATGGATAGGCCAATCTCTTTTTCATTAAAGAAGCTCTCTACTATTGTAGAACAATTGATATTAATATCTATGAACATCAACATTTTGGAAATCTCATTATCAATAGGGAATCCCTCTCCTGTTTAGACATTGCACAGGGAATGAGACTTTTGTGTAAATAATTATAATTAAAGGTATAATGTGATAAGTACATATGGGAGGTCCAAACAAAATGCTACCAGAGTTCAGATGGAGAAGTCAATTCTGCTAGGGGGAATAAGGGAAAGTTTCATGAATACAGTGCCATTTAAGGTGGGCCTTAACATATGGGGGTAATTTCAATATACAGATATAAAGAAAAGGTGTTCCAGGTATAGAGAATGGAATAAGCAAAAACACAGAAACAGAAAAGGGCAGAAATTCTTTGGAGAAATATAATATAGTTCAATTTGGGTTAAGAATAGAGTATACAAAAAGGATAAGTGGAAGATGAGGTTGGAAAGGCAGGTTAGGGCCAGATTGTGGGAGATCTTCAATATAGGAGTAAGGATTTTAGATTATGTTCAGGAAGCCTTGGGAAAGTAACAAGGTTTTTGAGCAAGCAGGTGACAGGGTTGGAAGATGAATCTAATATCAGTGTGTAGGACTGTAATAGTCATGTAATTTGATCCCTTTGTATTGGTAAAGCCAAGAGGTACTTAGCACCTAATTTGAAATTAATTAGATCAAGCCTCTGTTAAGAAACAAAAAATACGAACCCTTGTTGCTGATGTAACAGGAAGGGGCAGAACAGGGAGGAGCTAATAGGTATATAAGGAGAAGCTCTATCTGGAATTTCAGATCTTCTTGGAGCCAGGTTCTGGAGGCTGAGGAAGAGAGGCCCAGGCTGGAGAGAATGATTTTTATTTTGAGAAGCCGGATGAAGTGATTTTGATTCTGGGAACTGGCTGAAACTTCTGCTGAGTCCGAGGGCCAGCCAGAGCTGCTGAAGATTTCCAAGGACCAGCCAGAGCTGCAGAACACCAAGGAAGCATGACTGTGGTGATGGTATTTTGTCTGTTTGTAGCTTTGTTAAGCCTTGACTTCCCAGGAACAGAGACTGTGAAGGATTTGAGGTGGACTGGACACTATGAGCTTCAGAGTGGAACAGGAACTGCATGGAGAGCTGGAAAAGTAACTGGGAGCTGTCTGTCTTTGAACCCAGGTGATAGTTTGGTGAATCCAGGTAGGAGCTGGGACCATGGAAGGGGATCCAGGGAATCTGAGAGCCTACCCCAAGTCAAGCTGAAAGAAGATTTTACTTGGATACTGTGTACTGACTGAGAAGATTATGATTTACTTGTAACTGAGGAGTGGATGGCCTGTGTATTTTCTGATGATTGCATAGTGAATGATGATTGAATAGTGATGGATTTCTAACAGTGTGCCCCATGAGTGGAGAACTTTGACTTTTGTATTTTGTGACTCTTAAGGAGGTAAGCCTCCTTAAGGATGATTAAATGATTGAGTTTATTGAATGATTGAATTACTAAGTGATTGATTGACTAAATGATTATACTTTGTTCAAAACTATGGGGCCACTGTAGTGAAAATTATGTGGCCATTTTAGTGATAAGTTGTTGTGAATGCTGTATTTTGATTTTCTGTGATAAATTGTGACATTGTGAATGTTGTACCTTGATTTTCTGTGAATGTTTTGCTCTGATTTGTTATTGAGTAAATAGAGTGTTTTACTATACTGTGTAATCAGAATCTTGAAAAGCTATTCACTGCAGCATTCTTCTGGAAAGCTGCGTGTGTTTGCCTTTATAAGGACAGATTACACAAGCGAGAGACTCAAAATAAGAAGTTCAGTTAGGAGGTTGTAGATATAGGTCAGAGGAGAAGAAAGGTTTTTTGTTTTGTTTTTTTGAAGGCCATAGATTAGAGTTGTAGCAGTGTTGATAGTAAGGATATGTGAGAGATGAATTGTTTTAAATTTTATTTTTAATTTATGGAATATAACAAACATTTCCATAATATAGTATAATAAAAAGGTGACTGTATATGAAACTGCAAATATACTATACACAACTTGTTATTCCTTTCAAATATATATTACAAAATTTTCACATAAATTTCCTATTTTCTTCCCTTCCTCCATCCCTTATCTTAGAGATGGCTACCATTAGACAGAAGTATGTATGTGTGTGTTTTATTTACACACACATATACATGTAGAAATATATATATATATATGTATGTACATATACACAGAATATATATACATATATATACAGAAATATATATATATGTATAGCATTATTCTATACATACTTTTATTTTTTTCCACATTTAAATTTATTTATTTATTTTTGTTTTCTACATTCACTTCCACAAGATTTTGAGTTTCAAATTTTCTCCCCATCTCTCCTCTCCTCCCTCGCCATGATGGAATGCATTCTGATTATCCCTTTCCCCAATCTGTCCTCCCTTCTATCACAGACCCCCACCCCTTTTCTTATGCCCTTCCCCTTCTATTTTCCTGTAGGGTGAGATAGATTTCTATAGCCCATTGCCTGTGTATCTTATTTCCTGGATGCATGTAAAAACAATTTTTAACATTCATTTTTTAAAACTTTGAGTGCCAAATTCTCTCCCTTTCACCATCATTGAGAGGACAAGAAATTCAATATAGGTTATACATGTGTAGTAATGCAAAACACTTTCATAATAGTCATGTTGTGAAAAGCTAACTATATTTCCCTCCATCTTATTCCATTCCCCATTTATTCTGTTGTCTCTTTTGACCCTGTGCCCCCTTTGCTTCTGATTACCCCCTCCCCCAATCTGCCTTCCTTTCTTTCATCTCCCCCCCCCCATCCCCTTCTCCCTTACTTTCCTGTAGGGTGAGATGGATTTCCATACCCAATTGAGTGTGTATGTGACTCCCTCCTTAAGACAAATCTGATGAGAGTAAGGTTTACTCACTCCCTCTCTCCTGCCCCTCCTTCCCCTGCATTGTAAAAGCTCTTTCTTACCTCTTTTATGTGAGATAATTTACCCCATTCTATCTCTCCCTTTCTACTTCTCTCAGTACATTCCTCTTTCTCACCCCTTAATTTTATTTTTTATTTTTTCAAAAGATTGAATGATTTTATTTTTTTAATAAACTTTTGTTTATTTTTAGTTTACATCATTCATTTCCACAAGATTTTAAATTACAAATATTCTCACCATCTTTCCCCTACCTACCACCCCAAAACAGCAATCCCACTGTATTCTCCTTCCCTCAATCTGCTTTCTCCTATATCCTCCCCCATCACCCCTCTGACTTTCTGGTAGGTCAAGATGGATCTCCCTACCCCAGTGCCTGTGTATCTTATTTCCCAGTTGCATGTAAATAATAATAATAATAATATATTATTTAAACATTTTATTTTAAAACTTTAAAATCTAGATTCTTTCCCTTGTCACCCACCCGCACTGGGAAGACAAGCAATTCAATACAGGCCATATATGTGTAGCTATGCAAAACATCTCCACAATGGACATATTGTGAAAGGCTGACTATATTTCCCTCCATCTTATCCTGCCCCGCACTTGTTCTATGAAGAACTATGAATGTCTTAGCTATTCTCTGCAGTACAGTGATCTAAGGCACTCTAAACTGGGTGTCTTGGCCTACAGGAGAGAAGGGGATGAGAGAGGTGATGATAGATAGGAGGGCAGGGTGGGCAGAAGGGTTGTTAGAAGCACACACTTTTGTAAAGGACAGGGTCAAAGCAGAGAATAGAACATTCTTTTCTACCCTGGAACTGTGAGGAGGGTTTTCCCTCCAGTGCTGCCACAAACTCTGCTATGTCATTGCTCTTCCTTGTTCTAGGACTGCCACCCAGGACTGCAACCCAGATCCAAGTATGGGCAATCCAATAGAATCCTGTCTCAGTGCCTGCAAAAGAGATCCCTGTAATCTCCTCCTGATCAGTTGTTGAATCCTCTTGCCATCCATGGGCTGAGAGCTCTGGAAGCAGCCAATGCTGCCACTGCTCCCTCTGCTACCACCACCCCAGGTCTACACTAGGGCCTTATCCAGGTCCAACAGACCTTTCCCACTGACCTTCTAAGTTGACTTTGGCGTTAGTGGGTTGAGAAGTCTAGAAACCATCACAAATGCCAGCAATTCAGTCTTCTAAGGCCTGCTCTGGTCAGTGCCTATGCTCCTGGCTGGACTGTGCTCTTCTCCCAGCCTGGCACAACAGGCCTTTTCTGTCAACCATCCAGGTTGTCTTGTGCTAGAGATTTGTTTCACCCTCTCATTTTGTGGATTCTGCTGCTCTAGAATTTGTTTAGAGTCATGTTTACAGGTATTTAGAAGGGTTTGGGAGAGAGCTAAGTCCCTGCTTTTATTCTACCATCTTGGCCCATACTTTTGTTTATTAGTTCTTTCTCTGGATGCAGATACTGTCTTTCTTCATATGACCTTTATAGTTAATTTGGGCATTTATTACAGACAAAATAACTCATTCGCTCAAAGTCATTCTTAAAACACTATTGCTTTAGCTGTATACAATGTTTTCTTGGCTCTGCTCACTTCACTCTTTATTATTTTGTGCAAGTCTTTCCATGTTTTTGTAAAATCATTGAATTCATTATTTCTTATAGCATAGTAGTATTCCATCATAATCATATACCACACCTTATTTGGCCACTCCCCAATTGATGGACATCCCTGCAATTTCCAGTTCTTTGTCCTCATAAAGAGAGCTGGTATAAATATTCTAGAATATGTAGGTTCTTTTCCTTTTGCCTTAATCATCTTTGGAAATGAACCAAGTAGTAGTGTTGCACTGTCAAAGGGTATAGCTAGTTTAATAACTCTTTGGACATATTCCAGATTGTTCTTCACAATGGTTGGATCATTTCACAATTCCAACAACAATGATTTAGTGTCCCAATTTTTCCACATGCTCTCCAACATTTGTAATTTTTTTAAAACAATATTTCATTTTTTCCCCAATTATGTGTAATTTTTTTTAAAATTGTTATTTTAAGTTTTGAGTTCTAAATTTTATTCTTTCCTCCATCTCCCCCTTCTCTGAGATGATGAGCAAGCTGATATAGGTTATACGTGTGCAATCATGTAAAACAGTTCCATATTAGTCACTTCATGGTTGAAGATTCAAACAAACAAAAAAGAAAGTAAAAAATAGTGTGCTTCAGGCTGTATTCATAGGGTAGCATTGTTCGTCACGAATCCTTTGGGATTGCCTTAGATCGCTGCACTGCAGAGAATAGCTAAGTCATTCATAGTTCTCCATTGTGCAATATTGTTGCTGTGTGTGATGGTGTAACAGCAAGCACCCCAGCACACCCAGGGCGGCTACTAGCACAGGTTCTTAGATCTGCTTTTCTAAAGGAAAGCAACTCAAAATGGGTTAACAATCTTACTTTAAT
>CM053580.1:232466618-232532973 GCA_028627135.1 Pseudochirops cupreus | reverse complement strand
CGCCACAGGCTCCACATGACCACATTCAGCCTATTAGGGAACAGAGTATACTTTCAAATATCCAAGGGTCCTCAGGGTCACGTAGCCACTTTAACAAAGGGCCTAGGGGCAGGGAAGATCTTCAGATTCCCATAACAGATGGTCTCCTGGTTCTTCTCACTTCACCTTGCATCAGTTCATGTAAGTCTTTCTAGGTTTTAAGATTAAACAATTGACAAAATTTGATGACTAAGGGATGAATAAAAGGGACAAAACCAAGAATGATTTTCAGTTTCAGAGACTGAATTGTTAGGAGAATCGTGGTGCCATTAAACATATAATAGAAATTGGATATGTTGCAAATGAAACTATCTGTGCACACATTGTTTTCTCCCAGTAGAATGTAAGCTTCTCAAGAGGAGGGACCAAGCATAATGCTTGGCATTATTGTTGTTCAGTTGTGTCTGACTATTTGTGATCTCTTTTGAGGTTTTCTTGTTAAAGACACTGGAGTGGTTTGCCATTTCCTTCTACAGTTCATTTTACAGATGATGAAACTGAGGCAACCAGGGTTAAGTGACTTGCCCAGAGTTACTTAGCTAGTATGTGTCTGAGACTGGATTTGAACTTGGGTCTTTCTGACTCCAGGCCCAGTTCTCTGTTTAGCATTAGTAGGTGCTTAGTAAATGTTTGCTGAACTGACCTGAGTCATTGATTATTTGCTTTAGTATTCTAGAGCTTTGGAAAGAGATCCCCTTAGATCCTCCCAGCTGAATGCCAAGGAAAGATGCTGCGGTGTGTTCAGATCTCAGGCATAATGAAGATTGTAGGTGGTACCAAAGAAGAGAAAAATATAGAGGAATATTCATCAGACCTGGATACCTGGTGGATCCCAAGGCAGGCTTAGAACACTAGCTAGTGAAAGGATGGTGATTATAAGAGATCACAACTTGCTCATTGACTTGAGGGAGCAATGATCATGTTTGGATCACGGTTCGAATCCCTCTACTCTATCCAGAACAAATGGTAATCATTCTTTAAAAGTTGAGAAGGAGGAGGAAGAGGAGGAGGAGGAGGTAGAGGGGGAGGAGGAGAGAAATCTGTCCCAAGCACCTTTTTCCTGTTAAGAATAAAAATAAAAGTAAAAAAGAGAGAAAAGCATAACACAAAATTATTCTGCATTCTCCACTTTGCTGTTCCACACTCCACAATTGCCTAATTGTTCATGAGCTCCACAAAAGAGGTGCCTTTTATTTTCTCCAGGCACTTAGAGATGACTAAGTGTCACTTAGTCAATTGGCAGAACAAAGCAGTCAATTTATGGATCACATTTTCTCTGTTTTGTTATTCTTGAAAATAATTCACTGTATTGGTTTAGTGTTCTCAAAAGGTGAGGGACTGACAGGCCTGGAGTACAGAAAAATCGTTTCATAGAATCAGGTTGCACATACTTGTCTCTGTTTAAAGCCAGAGGTGAAAAGGTAAGACTTACTCAGATTCCACAGACATTTAAACCTGGACCCCCTCCTGGAGAAACTACTGCTGTTCTCTCAGCAACCGTCACTAGGCAATTGTCTCATGTTTCACAGATTTCTATCCACTGTTGGTTGATTGATCAATCTACCACATCTATTTACATATATTTTATATGTACAAAAACATGCATGTTTATGTATATTGAAATAACTAGGTGGCACAGTGGATAGAGTTCCGGGTCTGGAGTCAGGAGGACTCATCTCTCTGAGTTCAAATCTGGTCTCAGACACTACCTGTGTGACCCTGGACAAGTCACTTAACCCTGTTTGCCTCAGTTTTCTCATCTGTAAAATGAGCTAGAAAAGGAAATGGCCAACCACTCCAGTATCTTTGCCGAGAAACTCCAAGTGGGGTCACAAAGAGTCAGACATGCCTGAAAAATGACCGAACAAACATGTATATTACTTAAGTTATTAGAAGGTATAGAAATAGGGATTAGACTTGTGAGTTTATTGATATAGGAAACTCCCAAATCAGTAAATTCTCTGCTAATTCAGGTTGGCACCTTCTCCTCAACCTCGTCTTAGAGTTTTGCATAGAACATTCAAAGAGTAAGTGATTTGCACAAGATCAGGCAGGCAGCACTTGTCAGAAACTCTACTTGAACTCAAGTTTTCCTAGCTCTGAGGTCAATTATCTATCTACTGTACCATTACTGCCTGGGACCTATTAGAAATAAGAATTGAAATGAATGTCGAATGTTCATGAATTTAGCTTTGAGGGAGGCATTTATTACGGGTATATTGACGCACGGTATTTATTGGAAAGAAAAAAATCTGTTATACTTTCAAGTACGTTATACTTGGACAACGATGATTTTTAGAAATAACAAATGGCTACTCTGCTACAAATTAGAGATACTAGGAGCCAAATCTTTAGATACTTTTAGAGAGGTATTGAGTCTGAGAAAATGAATTTAAGTATCCTTTCGAAGAGATCCTATTCTTTAAAGGAGGTACCAGAAACTTTGGGGGTTATCTGGGAAAATCTGTAGGAAGTTTAGCAATGAGGACAAATGTATGCCTTGCCATGATTTTCTCCCAGATATTGTCTTACTCTTTCTGCGGCGCAACTAAAATTGAGGATAAAGTAATTCTCCTAGAGAACCACCCCCTCCCTTCCTTTCCAAATGGCATAAACTAGTCAGATCCAATTCATTTTGTCCTTTTAAGCAGTAAGTGGTTTTTCTGCATGCATAGCAAGCATTGAAACATATCACAGCCAAAAGCTGTGATTAGAAAACCTGCTTGTTTAGCAGTTTCAAAAAGAAGCAACAACAATCATACCAAAAATGGAGGCAGCAGATGGACGACTTATTTTAGGACATGTGGTGAGAATAGAGAAATTAAGCAGCAATTACTCTATGAAAAAAATAATCAGTTCAATTGGAAAAAACTAAACCAAATTTATTTCGCTCTCATTCTCAGTTATATTTTCCTCAAACTAAGGTCTGAATTAGAGAGAATGGATTGCAGAGGCTCTTTTTGCAAAAGGTGCAACTTGCAATGACATAAAGTGATTGTTTAAAGAACTCTTAAAAACTGGGTCAAATGTTCAAAACTAGCATTTATTTTTAGAACACTAACATTTTTTGCATCTTAATTTTTCAGTGTTGATATCAAAGTATTGCACTCAGGTTTGTTTAGCCTGGTGTTATTATTATTAAAATTTCCAGTTTCAGGGAGGTCCAGAATATGAGACTGTCAAAACTTGTATACTCAGATTACACAATGGGCTAAATAAACAGCAAAGTCAAACTTCTCATCATTTCATATGATTAGGACTGTCTTTAGTAGTTGAATAAAATTATGTTTAATGACAAAGTACAAGGTGGGGGCAGAGGGAGTTCTACATCAACTGATACCGAGGTAGATGTGGAATAATGGAAACCAAAGTAATTCCTTCACCCCAAAGAGGCAAACTCTGTGCCACAATTTTCATTTTGTTCAAGGGATAGATGTTCACCTGAAGTCATTTGACTGCCAGAGTCAGGTTGTGAAGAGTTCTAAGTTTTTGCCACATAACCTATAGTACTTTATGTTTGTCCCATTCACTCTGACAGTCCTGTCTTGCCTTCTTACTTATCTGCTGTGTGTGTGTGAGTGTGAGAGTGTGAGTGTGTGGGAATGTGAGTATGTGTGAGTGTGAGTGTGTGTGAGTGTGAGTGTGTGTGTGTGTGTGTGAATGTGTATGTGTGAGTGTGAGTGTGTGTGTGAGTGTGAGTGTGTGAGCATGTGTGTGTGCATGTCTGTGTGTGCTTATTCTCTTCAGTTAAGTTGTTTAGTCCTAGAGCACAGAGGACAGTCTTTATATTTTTCTCTATACCCCATGGAGCCTAGCACAGTGCCATTCACCTAACAGGCATTTAATAAATACTTAAATGCGTAAATCCATGAATATATAGTCCTTATAAATAAGGTCAAATATCGCTCTGTGCTTGGATCTCTTCTGGGCTGTATCCTTGGGGACAAGCCTGAGTCAACTTAGAGTCACAGAATTCTATAGATAGAAGGGATTTTAGAGATGGCCATATTTTATCGATAAAGAAAGTGGAACTAGGGAAATGAAATGACTTGCCCAAGGTCACATGACGCATGTCAGAAATTATAAAAAATTCCGCATGTAATTATTTCAGGTTATCAACACAGTTTGTGGTGGAGAAATAGGGCCTAATGTGTCAATTAGTGTGGCCAATTTTGCAGTTTGCACTGGAACCCTTACTATTAGTCACTATGTCCTCAACACTCCTAGGGGGAAAGGTGTGTTGTTGTTGTTTTATTCAACAGGTCTCAAAGTGTGGTCCAGGGGCTTCTGTGGGTGCCTAAGACCTTCTCAGGGAATCTGCTAGGTCAAAAGTATTTTCATCATAATGCTAACATGTTTTAATTTCTAATATATCAATAGATACAATCCATGTAAGCAAAGACTCTTTGAGGAGTCCTCAAAAAAATTTAAGGGTATACAGAGGTCTGGAGACCAAAAAGTTGGAGTACTGCTAAGAGTTTTTTGGCCGTGAAGATCACTGTCATTGCAACCAACATCATGGCATCTAGGGCTGAAAAGGGCTTTAGACACCCTCTAGTCCCAGCTGCTTCACCTGAAGTCTCCACGAGGAAATCAAGACCCAGAGGTTTGAGTGACGTGTCTAAGGTCATATGGACAGTAGGCGGCGAATGAAGGAATTGAATCCAAGTCTTATTAAATCCAGTCTTCTTTTCACTACACTTAAGTATATAAATACCCGTAGCCCTACAGTGCTGTTCTGGGCATTACTCCTGACTTCTAGGAGCTTCTAATGATGCAAATATATAACATAGATGGAATAATTTGTTTTTGCACCTGATTCATATGCAAAAAGTCAATGCTGTGGCATGAATACTGATCAGTACATTCACACGTGCATATGTTTAAGATCTTGAGGAAGTGCTTCTGATTCTTGTTTTTGTTTTTTTATTCTTGCTTTTGGGAAGTATATGAGCAACAAACTGAAATCAGAGCAAAGAGGAAATACAGCATACTCCTAATCCTCCTACGGTCATAGAATGCTCCATGCAAAAAAAGCAAATACAGTAAAGCAGCCTATAAATAATGTTCTAGTTTTGTAAGACCTGAATCCTAAGCTGACGGCATTTCTATTTCCCAGCGGAAAATAATTGGCTAGCCTGCAAATCCTATATTTTCCTGGAGGTTCTAGAGCAGGGGTTCTTAGCCTTTTGTGCATATCATGGATCCTTTGGCAGTCTTTGTCAGAATAATGTTTTTTAAAATTCTTTCAAGTGTTTTAAATGCTTTAAGCTTTTAAAATTTAAATTTAAATACATTTTAAATGTTTTAAATACTTTTAATTTAAAATTTAAGCTTAAATACATTTAACTATTTTTAATTATTTTAAATAAAATATGCAGAATTACAAAGGAAGTCATTATATTGGAATATATTTATCAAAATATTTTTTAAGTTCATGACCCAGTTTAAGAACTTCTGTTCTACAGGCATTGCCAGATGAAGAGAAGCCATCCCATCCCCGTCTTGTACTTGCTCCATAGACCCTGCCTGCTCAGTGAATAATAAAATCATATTCTTATTAACTCATTTGGAATAATTAGCGTATCTTGTAGCACAAATGGCAAGAGAAGCCCCTTGAATGGAAAGATCTGAGCCAGGGTCTCTTCATAATGGTTTAGCTGTTTTGCCTGCTTCTCTTAGGGCCTCTCTTCTCTTTGATCTGGGACCCTGGCTCTCTTACTCTTCCTGCTTTCAAGGCCCTATTTCCATATTCCCTTGTTTCTCTTCTGCCAGCTTCTGTCTCAGCTCTCAAATCCATCTCCTGCCTCCCATTTCCCTTGCTTTCAGCTCTAATTTCCATCTAGCCCCAGGCCCCATTTGCACAGTCTCTGCTTCTTCTGGGGACATTTTAGGCTTCGATCTAGCACACCAGTTTCTCCCAGTATCCTGTTTTTCCTCCATCTTCCTCAGGCCCTAGAATTGCCTCTTCCTGGAACTTTGGGGATTATTCTTGCTTTATTCCCCTTTTAAAAAGGAACTTTTCCTATATGTTAGAAAACAGCACAATTTACATTTTCTAGTGAGACAAACTCATTTAGATAGCTCATGTGGGCAATGTACTGCATGGGGAAGGTGATACTTTATGGAGCTTGGGACATTCTATGTCTAGAGAGTCTCTTTATACGTCTGGCTATAGTGACATTTCTGAACATCCTAAACAAAGCAAACCAAGACCTTCCCTTCACAAAGTAGCTGGGCTTTTTTTTCACAGTCTGTTGCTTTGTAATAATAAGAAGAACAAGAAGAGCTAATATTCACGTAGTACTTTAAGCTTTGGACTTTGCATTTCTTAACTCATTTGATCCCCACAAGAAGCCTGGGAGATACATGCTATTATTCTCCCCATTTTACATGTGAGGAAACTGAGGCTGACAGTTCAATGACTTCCCCAAGGTCACACAACTGGTATGTATGTGTTTAAGGCATGATTTGAACTCAGGTCTTCCTAAGGCTAAGGCCAGCACTCTATCTAATCTGTTTCCTGATGATTTATAGTTTTCAAAGTTCTTCAGCATCTCAGTGGTTCTCAACCTTCCTAATGCTGAGACCCTTTAATGCTCGTATGTGGGCAGACCCGCCTGGAGACAGAGGAGCCAAGTCTCAGTTCCTAAGACCATCGGAAATATGTGTTTTCCCATGGTCAGGCAACCCCTGTGAAAGTGTCGTTTGACCCCCAAAGGGTCGTGACCCACAAGTTGAGAATCGCTGTGACTGAGACCATTTGACCCCCACGATTCTATGAGGTAGACAGAGACACTATAACACTCATTTCACAAATTAGGAGACAGAAACTTGTAGAAGTAATTTGCCCAAGATCGCACATTGAGCAGCAGAGTTAGGATTAGAATCCAGGTATTCTTAGTACCTGGGCCCCAAATGGAGAGATGAATTGAGATTCTGAAGTAAATGTATTAGAGGTAAATTGCTCTCTGCTGCTATTCACTTGGACTATGGGCATCAGAGTAGGTTGTCAACTGTTATCACTGCCCTTTGAAATTCTAATTAGCACTGTAGCAAATCATAACAGACCTTTCTAAACTGGGAAACAATCTCTTTTATTTTCATACTTCAAAGTTTATTTTCCCTGGGAATCTGAAGGTACTACCTGTGTATGCAGAACTTTAGCTTTAGACATTTACTTTGAAACTTTAGGAGGATCAATCAACTTATTAGTTATTTGCTTAAAATCCCTTTGACATTCAAAAGCTGTAAAATTGCCTTATCCTTGTTCTTTGAGAGATGAAAGCTGATTCATTCTACTATGCCTGAAGGTTATATCTAGAACAAGGACTTATAAATCATTTCTGCCAAAGACTCAGTTTAGGTTTCTAATCCTCACCTACCTGAAGGTACAAAAATTGAGAAGAGGAAGAGGAATAAGACAATGCCGTGTTCAGCTAACTTGACCCATCACTCTTGATAGCATAATCCATCAGAATAATACATTTCCCTTGGGGGAACAGGACTCTAGACAATTTTCCAGTCAAGGCTAATGACATTGAATCATGGAATTTCAGAAGTGGAAGGAATATCAGAGTTCATCTTATGTGACAGATGAGAGAAAATAGAGGCAACTAGGTTTTGCTGTACTGTATAGAGGACTGGACCAGGACTCAGTTCAAATATGACCACAGGCATTACTAGCTATGTGACCCCGGAAAGTCACTTAACGTCTGTCTGCCTCAGTTTCCTTACCTGTAAAATGGAGATAATAATACCACCTCTCTTCCAGAGTTGTTGTGAGGATAAAATGAGATGTTGTTTATAAAATGCTTTGTAAAATCTTTTAAAATGTTATATAAATATTAGCTTTTATGGTTAGCATTATTATTAACTAGCCCAATTTATGTGGAAATCCTCTCCACAATATTCTTGATGATTGATCATCCAGTCTTCTCTCGAATACTTCTAGAGACAGAGGAATTTACTATCTTTTGAGATTATTCATTCTATTTTTGATTTTTTAAGTAAATTTTTAATTGAAATTTTCCTAATTCTGAGCTAAAATCTTCCTCTGTTCGATGTTCACACATTGTAGCTAATTCTGTCCTCTAGTGCCAAGCAAAACAAGTCTAATCTCTCTTCCACATAATAATGGCACTTAGTGTGCTTGAGGACCCTCCAATGCCATTCTAAGTCTTCTCTTCTCCAGGCTAACTGTCCCCATTTCCTTCAACCAATATCTCATGACTCAAAGTATCTTTACCTCTGAATACATTTCAGTCCAATCACACAAATATTGTAAACGGTTGTGGTTTTTTTCCCTGAAATGTGACATCCCAAGTTAACTACAACCCTTTAGATATGGCCTGACCATATCTGACTAGGACAGGCTACTTTTGGACCATTACTTCCTTTATCGGGAGTCTATTAAAATACCTGGCAATATATTAGTTTTTATGGCCACACATCACAGTCTTGACTCATACTAACTATGCATCTGCTAAAATGCCCAAGTTTTTAACATCTTCATTTGTTTGTTAAAAATTCAGTAGTTTCTCTTTGTTGTCTGTAACAATCTTGTGCTTTAACAGGAAGCCTTAAAGTACAAGCTTCACATTGTTGCTGTCGTCGAGTTGTTTCAGACTTTTTGTGACCCTATTTAGGGTTTTCTTGGCAAAGATACTGGAGAGGTTTGCTGTTTCCTTCTCTAGCTCATTTTACAGGTGAGGAAACTGAGGCAAACAAGGTTAAGTGACTTGCCCAGGATCACATGACTAGTAAGTTTCTGAGACCAGATTTGAACCCATAAAGATGGGTCTCCTGATTTCATGCCCAGTGCTCTATCCTCTGTGCCACCCAGCTGCCCGACATATAGTCATGGTCCGTCATCTAGCCCTAATGTTGTGAGAAATGTCTGTGGGCAAATTGCCCTCCCTGAGATAATAGGTATAAATGAGGGCAGTTTCAAAATGCTAGCCAGGAATTTGGCTCCATCCTCCATGACTAAGAGAAGCCTCTCTTCCACCCCACAAGTTATAGATCAAAAGAGGACCCAGACATCGTGTCAGAAGGGAGACGTTTTCTAAATGAAAGCAGAGGAGATGAGTCATGAGTGGTCCTGACTGCCTTCCCTAAACGTGGCCTCGTGGTCATCACAGACCTCTGAAAACGCGTCCTGGTTCCTCTGAACTCTAGCACCTCCCCTAGCTTGCTTTTTATGTATGTGTTCACAAGTTCTCCCCTTTAGATTGTAAACTCCTTGAAGGCAAGCACAGTCTCTCACCTCTTTTTTTTAATCTTCAGTGATTAGCACAATTCTTGGCATGTGGTAGGAGCTTAGGGAATGTTTATTAATTGATTGATTGAAAGGCCCAGAAAGATCCTGGGGGCAGAGGCATTCACTGGGGTATGAGAAGTGGGCTTCCACTTTCAGTGCCTTTAGGCTGGAATACTACTATACAACCATCCAGTTCCAGGGGAGAATAGTTTGGAGCAGTGGTTCTCAACCCTCCTAATGCCGCGACCCTTTAATACAGTTCCTCATGTTGTGGTGACCCCCAACCATAAAATTATTTTCGTTGCTACTTCATAACTGTAATCTTGCTACTGTTACGAATCGTAAGGTAAATATCTGACATGCAGGATGTATTTTCATTGTTACAAACTGAACATAACCCGCAGGTTGAGAACCGCTGCTCTAGAGGAACCGATAGTCCTCTAGCTTTAGTCTGACACTCTGCCCCCTGCAACCATCACCTGTGTGTGGCGTGAGTGAAAGCTTCTCAAGCAGCTTGAGATTGTCCTTCCCTTTTCCCTTCTCCATTGCTGCCGTCAATCACTTTCACCTTTCTTTGTCTGCTTTCCCGCCTCCGGGGCCCCTCGTGCTGGCCAGGGGGGTCAGGGAAAGTCCAGGCTCACTCTTCCTCCCTCGCTTTGGGACCCTTCCCCCCCCCCTTTTCTTGCTGTCCCATGTAGGGAAGAATTTGGGGAAGTCTGCCTCTCAACCAAGGAGAGAGGAGACGGTCGGGAAGGGGTTTGGCTGTGTTAGGCTGTGAATTCTGGCACTCCTGGGGAAGAGGACAGACTCCTATTCTTCTCCCAAGAGACCTCTGTGTTTATTTTTTCGCCAAATTAAGGATGAGGGTTGTTTTCCACCGCAAACACCCGTGCAGTCAGGCTCAGCTCCTTCAGAACAGAAACTGGTTTTTCTGCCTTTCTTTATTGTCTCCAGAGCTTAGAACGGTGCCTGGTACCTGACAGAGGCTTGAGAAACGCTTTTTCCCCTTCCCTTATTCCTTTTGTTAATTTCCCCTCAGTTTCAGGTTTTATTTACGTCATTAATTTTTTAAAACAGTTTTTTGGTTAGTTGCTATCTCTTCCTCTCTTTTTTTCTTCTTTTTCTCCTCCCAGTTAAGTGACAAGTTCAAGATCCTCCCCCCTCTCCTCTCCCTTTTGTTTCTGAGTTGTTGTTTTGCTGAATTCTTTTGAAAGATTTTCTTTGCTCTGTTCTCTTCATTAATCTATGACATCCAGCCTACTCTGAAATTTTATTCTCTGATTCAGGATCTACATCATTATTTTTTTCTTCTTTATTACCTTTGGGTTTCACAAGGAGTTGAAACGTCTAAAGTACCAAGTTCAAGCTACCTCTTCTAACTAATTTCTATGTTATTGCTAAGGTCTGGTGCCATTATCCTTTTTTTTTTTCTGTCCTGCCTATATTTCTGTTAAAAAGACTAATTCATGAAGGAAATAGTGTGGATAGAAGCAATCCCCTGTAGCAGAAAATAAGTACTGTCTGAAATCATACTATCAAATTCTACTCCCTACCTTCACCTTCCCATTGACCACACCTTTTTATTTCTAGGGCTACCTTTCTGTGCTCCTGCTGCTTCTTGGGAGCTCTCAAATGGCTTCTTCTGGGGCAGGATTTTGTCAGGAGAGGAATAGCACCCTCTGAGCAAAGGCCATCTCTCAGTGCACCAGGTCTCCCCAATTCAATCCCAGAATGAGATCCTCATCTCCCATTACAAATTACACACACACGTACACACAAACACACATATTTACATATGTGTGTATATACATACATACCTCTTCCCCCATGGGAGTATATTTCAGTGGGACCCCTCTCCACTGTGTGTCAAGACCCACCCTTTACTTTTTCCTCGTTTCAATACTTTGTTCTCTTACCTCTCCTGTTTTCCCATAGCCCCTTTTCTTACTTAGAGACCATAGGAATTATTATGCCTTCACTGTTCTCCCATGGATTTGCTAAGGATGCATCATCCATACCCCTTTGTCACCCATCTTTCCTTTCCTCATTTATAAATTTTTCCACTCTCTTAGTGCATGGTGCTCCTATTTCTTAAAATTCTGCCTATCTCTTTGTCCCTTTTTCTCTGTGGTTTTGGATTTCTTGATCCCTGTCTCCCACTCTTTTTTAACCTTGTAATTCTATCTTTCTCTTTTTTCACTACAGAAATAATTTCTAAACGTGAGGCGATTCATTTCATTGTTTATCCTTTCCTTCACAATTGTGTTTATTGTGCCTTTCTTGTATTTCTGTTGTTTGGGTTATTTAAAACAGAATATTCTGCTCACATCTTTCCCCTCCCCCAAGAATGCCTCAATTGCCTCTGTTGTGTCTAACATAATTTGTTCATTAATTATTAGGCTCACATATCCAGAATATGAAATTTTGGATCACTTTGGGTTCTTTTGCTTAGAAGAATATTCTGTTCCATTGCTTTCTGTGGGTTCTGGTGGGGACAGAATAATTTTGTGCTACTGAAATTTCATTTTCTTTATTTTTGGTAGATCACATGAGCAACAAGATGGCAGATATTTTTCCTTGATCCCCATGATCTTTCAAAACACCCCCAAACAGAAATTATGTGTCAGAGATAAAGTAACTTCAGCTGTTTTCATAGTTCAGGACACTCAGAATCCAAAAGAAGGTTAAAAAAATAAAACCTAAAACCTAGGACCTGACTCCTATTGACCCCAAACTCACTCAGTATCCCTCCCCCAGTTTTTATACTACTGGTAGTGAGGTGGTACTAGCAAACCCAAAGGACATTATACAGGTTTACCCTTCTAGGTCTTATCCCCAATGGACTTGTGGGTGGTAATAACTGGCCCCAAATGGGGAAGAGACCTAGAATGATAAACCATGAATTGTCCCATGTAGAAGGAAGCTGAAAGTTTTGAGATTTAATCCCCAAGAAGACCATAATCAGAGAGGAAGGAATAAGAAGTGAGTAATAAGGAAATTAATGGGGGGGAGTAGAGACTGAAATTACCAGTGATGTCAGGAATAAGAAATCTCAAAGACCTTGAACATTAACAGATAAATCAACAGAAAAAACAGTGACAACAGAAGTAAATATGGTCTCCAGATTTAATAAATGAGTTCAGGCAGCTGTATAAATAATGCAAAATAAAGGGAAACAATCCAGCACTTAATAAGACAGAGGACTCTGTGGAACTTGAGAACATGGAACCACAACATACTGTTCCTGAGTGGTTTGGAGAAATGAGAATTATGAGAGCAGAATTTATGTCCTGTACAGCAAAAGTAATGAGCAGAACAGAAAAACTTCAATCTGCAATAGCAAGCCTCACCTCAGAAATAAATACATAGAAGTGAAGGACAACTTAGAAGAAGAGAAGCAAAAAACAGAAACAAACCCAGAATATCAAAAGAAAATATGCTCACTATGCAAGCAGAACTTATGTATCACCAAGATATGGTATCATAGAGACAACCCATGGATCATAAATCTCCCAGAAGAACAAGAGACAAAAAAACCTTAACACCATAATGAAGAAAATAATAGAAGAGCACCGTCCAGAATTTCTGATTGTAGAAAATGAAATTCTCAGTTAAAGGAACTCACAGATCATATCCAGAAATAAAAAAGAAAGAAACAAAAAGCAAAAATCTCAAGGCTGCAGACTCCAAGACACATCCTAGTTAAATTTAACATTTCAATTCAGAAACAAGTCTGCAAGCCATCAGGAGAAAGACCTTCAAATACAAAGGAAATGACATTTGAATAATGCAAGACTATTCTGTACCCACTAGAAAAAAGAGAAGGGAATGGAATAATGTGTTCCCAAGAGCATTAGAGCTCAGATGCAGACCAGGGTGTCCGATCCTGCAAATCTGAGCTTAACCATACAGGACAAACGATGGACATTTAATAATAAGCAAGAGTTGAAACATTTTTAGAAAGAAAACCAGAACTGAAGAGATCATTTGCTTCTTGACCACTCCAAATTAAAGAAATGCAGGAGGAATGAGTAAATGCAGACAGCAACAGCAATAGTGATAACAGAAAGACTGTAACAGACTCTTTTATATCTGAATATTTTTCTCTCATCAACTTACAGAATTTGCATTTGTTATTGGACTATGAAATTTATCTATGTGTCTTGCAGTCGGAAGTAGACAGAGGGCTTTTTTTTTAAAAGTAAAATGTAAATTTTTTACACTGGTGCTTTGTTTTCTGTATTCAGGGGTTCAGAGCAATTTTGCTCTATTATTTCCTGCATTATGGTATTCAGGGTGTTGTTTTTTTTTTTATTTGTCACCGTCTGGGAGATCTATGATGCTTATCTTGTTTCTGTGCATTTTATTGCAAAGTGTAATTGCTTTGACTTGTAAAAAGGTCATCTATTCTTCTAACATTACTGTCTTTTGCTTCTCTTCTGCCAGATTTTCCTCAATATAAGTACTTTTGTACTCTAAAACTGTTCCAAATCATCTCTTGTTTTGTTGTTGTACCTATACTTGTGTTAAAGGTACCAATTCATGGGGGAAGTAGTGTGACTAGAAGCAGGGCTCTGTCATAGAAATTAACTTTTGTTTGAAATCACAAAGTCTAATTCTACTCTTTACCTTCTTTCACTTCTATGGAGACACTTTCTTATCTGCGAATTGAGTTTTTATTTCTTCATTGAGAGCTCTCTTTCCTCCCTAATTTCTTCTCTCATTGATTACATTTCTCCTTTCACTCTTCTGGAATGTCTTCTTGTAGTTCCATGCTTTTTTTTTTTAATTGAATAAGCTTCTTTATTCCATTGGGCATTGGCTCACTTTTCTCAGTCTTGTATTAGGGAGGACCAATGGGAGATTTTTGCCCCTCAGGAAGGCTTGAGTTCAAATTCTGGTGTTCTCACTTACTAGTCCTGTAGCAGTAGGCAAGTCTTCTTCATCTCTTGAGCTAAATGATTTTCTAAATTAATTTTTCACTAAAAAAAAAGAATAAGGGGATTGGAGTAGCTGTCCTCCAAAGTCTATTGTAACTATAACCCTAATTCAATGACCTCTTCCTTTCACATTCATTCCATATTCAGGAGCTGAATGAAACCCAGCTTTCTGCTGAAGACATTACATCTCTTGGCACTCTCTCCGAGGATTGGGTGTTGCCATAGGAGTTGCCATACCCTGTTCCCCCAGTGTCAATTTCAGACCCTTCCTTTCGTCACTCAGCAACAACCCCTTTCCCTCCTTTCAAGTTTACTCCATCCTGTTTGTATTTTTTGCTGCTGTCACTTTAGACCTCCAAGTCACTCTCACTCTCCTTTCTTCCCAGGAAGTTTTAAACTTGACTCATAGTCATCTTCTACATTTCGACTTCTGTTCCCTCAGAAAACTTTGTCCTCTAAGTTCTTCATTCTACTTAAATTGGTAGGCTAAAATAAATTTATGGCAGGTGTCAGCAGACCTAGTGATGAGTCAGATGGTGAATAACCTAAGGATTCTCCTCCTTTCCCTACCACATCCTTTGAGACGGGGCAGAGAAACATGGGTGGGGCATAGTTGTAGCCAGCAAGTCTTAAGAAGGAACAAATTTAGACTTTTTTCCTGGTAAGGAAGTAGCCCTGGTTCACTGTTAGGGTGTTGCTGGCAGAGGCAGGGTACCTGAGTCAGTAAGGTGAGAAGAAAATGGATATGCTACTTCTTATAATGGAGTTAATAATACAGAACGACCTTATTATTGTGGACTTCACTAATTTAGACAGGAGCTTGATTAAAGTTTATTATCTGTGGTATGAAAGGGCCTTGCTAAGCAAATAAATAGTGTAAACGAGACTACAATGGGAATATTTACCTTCTTAATGGAACAAACTATTTTCCAGCACTTTAAAAGTACCATTTCCTGCCAGTGTGATTGCCACACAGACAGAGGTCATTCCTCCTTAGGCTGGTGTTTGGATACACTAATTACAAATCCTTCTTATCTCTTCATTAAAGCCAGTCTTCTGCCATCCCAGTTCCCCGTTAGTTTTTATTACTTGTCGGGTGGCATGGTATTTCCTTTTATTATAATTCAGACTTATCACTAATTCACTGATTCCCCTCTATTAGTCCCCTTTGTTATTATTCGTGGAGTTTGACTGGGCTTATCATCTCTCTCTTTTCATAGGAGATTTATGAGAGGTGGTGAGATGTTTACTAAGAGCTGACTGCTCCACAAAGGGATATGCTTTGTGAGGGCTATAATACCTGAGCACCAATCATGGAACTGGTTTTTCACTCTTCAGAGGCTGTTCAGTTTTCACTCACATTTAGGTCATGCCATATACTTATGATGACAGTCAAGAAATGGTTGGACTGATGATTCTACAGCTTCACTAGTTGGGGTCCCCTTGCCTATCTGGCAGATGAACATGGACGGAAAAAAATGATACATAGAAAAAGAATACTTCACTGATCTTTAAGGCAATACACTATTCTGTATAATATCTGCCAACAGCTAATAGGGTTCAATCATTCATTTATCTTTTTATCAGCATTATCTCAAATCTATAGCTGGTAGAAGTGATTAAGTGATCATCACCTACAAAGAGCTTGTGAGGTTTACTGGAAAGACCTAAAATAGGGTCAGGAAAGACCTGGGTTCAAACCTTGCCTCTGATATTAATAAGCTGTGGCACCCAGAAGAAATGCAGTCATTTCTCTGAGCCCCAAAGGTCTTTATATATAAAATAAGTATGGTAATATCTGTAGCAAATACAGGGCTAATTTGAGGCTCAAAGGAAATAGTGTGTGCAAACCCCAAATGCTATACAGTCAGTTATTGGTCAGCAAAGTGTAAAATCCTTAAAAGTGGGACAAGTTTTTTCTTTGTACACCCAGTGCTTAGCACAGTGCCTCGTACATGGAAAGTGTTTAATAACTTTTTGTTGAATTTAATTGAATGAAAGAAAATGCTCTTCAATTATATAGTTTACTGAGAGAAATAGTCTGGCATGGCTTTGATTATTCTCCAGAGATGGCTTTCTGGCTAAGAGAGCTCTACCAGGTCCCCAGCACCTATATCCTGAGACACATCCAGGATGTTGACAATATATACAAGTTCCAAAGATGAAAGAAAATTATTTTATTATTTTTCTATGAAGCAAGGCAACATTAAGATGAGGCTGGAAAAGTAGAGTGGCATCAATTTGTAGCATCCCTTATGCCAACAAAGAGTTAGAATAGTGGCTGTGCTGACACATCCTAGGGAAACATCCCCATTGGTCCTTCCCCTTAAAGGGGAGGGTCAATGGGGATGTGTCATCAGGGCATACTGACATAGTTGGTCCATATTTTATAGATGCTTAGTCTAGCCCTCAAAATGGTATAACTTCAGATGGAAACTGTCTCCTTCAGAACATAGTTAGTTCTCACTTTAAACCAGCAATCTTTGACCTGGATCTGTGAACTTGAAAATATATACATTCGATTAATCTTATTTCAATAGAGTCAGTTTCCTTTGTAATCTTTTTTCCCCCTTTTTGAAAGGGGAAGGCAGGGCAATTGAGGTTAAGTGACTTGCCCAAGGTCACATGGCTGGTAAGTGTTAAGTGTCTGAGGCCAGATTTAAACTCAGGTCCTCCTGACTCCAGGGCCAGCGCTCTATTCATTGAGCCACCTAGATGCCCCTCCGTTGTAATCTTATTAATTTTAATTTATGCATTCAATAAAATATTGTTTTGAGAAGGGGTCCATGCTTTACCAGATTGCCAAATGGGTCCATGGCACAGAAATTGCTAAGAACTCTAAATAAACAACATGGGATATCTATACTGGAAACACTTGTTAGAAAATTCAATAATAAATTTATTTTGACCTAGAACCTGCAAAAAGCTTGTGATATTTGAGAGTGAGTCAAATGGACCTCATAATTATTGTTTCTTTTAAAGTCTCCATTCTTCTATATTTTCAAAATTGTATCTCTCCTTGTCAGAAAACAATATATCAGAACCATATTACCTTAATTCTTTACAAACATGTCTTTACTGAGTTGTAATTCAACTCTACACCCACAGTATAGGAAGACTTCATATTTGAATAACATTCCTGGTTCTTTTGTTTCTTGTTCTTTACTGTAGTTGAGGAAATGATGTACTCTGTAACCTAGTGTCCCATAGGCAAAGGCCCATGAGAGAAATTATTCCTTGAGTTTAGTTCCAGGAAAAGAGTCTGTGTCTATGAAGGAATCTACCTCCTTTATTTTGTCACAAAATGAATGTCATGTGATTCATTGTATTTCCCTGTTTACCTCAGCTGCTAGGAAATAGGAACCAAATTCAGTACTGAAAACTAGTAATTCATTGTCTCAAGTACCAGGTAACATTTTGCTTTCTATGCTGTTCTCAGATGATTGCTGGGTTAGTTTGCTTATTTTTCCACCTCAAATCATCCTATTTTACGTTATCTTTTAATCTGTGAGTCTTCTCAGATCTTTTGAAAAAGGAAAACATGTATACATACATAAAATTAATTCCCAATTGGCATCCTTTTTCATCAGTTCGGACACCATGAACCTGACCCAAGACTATAAAAAGAAATTCAGGTTTCTAGGCAGATCTGAATTTAATAATAGAGATTTTTAAAATATTGATAGGCTTACTGATAAAGGATGAAATTAGGAGTTTCCAGAAGTAAGAATCTAAAATAATGAAATCTGATTTTTTATGAATACATGAAGTATAGCTAAAAACAATTAGATTAATTTTTTGAATGTGGCTTATATATTATCAGTCTTTTTAATTTAGCACAGCTCTAACCATATCGTTGCCCTAGTCAATGACTTCTTATTGCCTTTAGGATAAATCAACTCTATTGCTTAGCTTCTAAAGCCATATTCAACCTGACCCATACAACCACACTGTATATAACTCCACCTCACACAATTTCTGATCCAACCTAACAGTCCTACTTTCTGTTTCTCATACATGGCTCTCCATCTTCTATCCCCATGCTTTTGCACTGGTAATCACTCATGGCTGGAATGGACTCCATTCTCTCCTCTCTACCCTATAGGATCTTCCTCTTGCTTTGAGACCCTGTCATGAAGACTTTTCTGATCACCTCCATCTACTGTTAGTGTCTTCCCTCTCAAACTACCTTTTATTTAACTACTTTTTTATTTATCTATCAATCAACCAATAAGTATTTATTAAGTACCTACTATGTGTCAGATTCTGTTTGGTGCTGAGGATACAAATGCCATAAGTAAAACTATCCATTCTGTCAAAAAGCTTACATTCTAATGGGGAAGACAACAAATGACATCTAAGTATAAAGAAGATGAGTACAAAGAAATAAAAAGTAGTTGCATACAAGAATATCAGGAAAGGCTTTAATGGATAAATGCTTATTAAGCACCTACTCTGTACCAGCACAATGTTAAGCCCTGGGAAAACAAGAGGCAGAAGACAATCCCTGTCCACAAGAAGTTTACAATTTAGTGGGGAAGATCACACACAGAGAGGCATATATGAAACAAGCTGTAAGCAAGACAAATAGGAAGTAAATAAGAGGAGGAAGGCACTAGGATTAGGAGACATTTGGGACGGGCTTCCTGTAAAAGATAGGATTTTAGTTGGGACTTGAAGGAACCAGGAAAGTCAATCGATATAGTTGAGAAGGGAGGGTATTTCAGGCATGGGAGAAGCCAGAAAAAATGACTATTGCAGAAAGACGGAGTATCTTTTTCGTGGAACAGCCAGGAGGTTAGAGTCACTAGATCAAAGAGTATGAGTTGGAGGCTAAGGTGTAAGATGACTGGAAAGGTAGGAGAATGCTGGGTTTTGTATTTGATCCTAGAAGCAATGGGGAGGCTTGGAATCCATTGAGTACAGGGTACTATGATTGGACTTGTACTTTAGGAAAAATAACTTTGGTTGCTGAAGGGAGGATAGATCCATGTAAAAGATGGTACTTGAGCTGCTTGTTAAAGGAAGCTAGCAACTCCATGAGGAAGAGGTGAGGAGGAGGGGTCTGTAGGCATGGGAGACAACTAGCACAAAGGAAAGAGGATATGATATGTCCTGTATGATGAAGAGAGAGGAGGCTGATTTGGCTCAATGACAGAGTGTGAGAGGGAAGGTAATGTACAGTGAAGCTAAAACTATAAGTTGGGCAAATCTGTGAAGTTCTTTATATCTTCATATTTATTCTGTATATACAGAGAGTGAGTGACAGAGAGATTAAGAAAGACAGAGACAGAAAGCAATAGATGGAAAGGCAGAGATAGAGATAGAGACAAGTGATTGTTCTCTCCCCTGTTAAAATGTCAGCTCCTTAAGAGTGTTCGTTGTTTCATTCTTTACCTTTATATTCCTAGCATCTAGTACAACATCTGTCATATGTTGTTCAGTCATTTTTTCAGTCATGCCCAACTCTTTGTGACCTTCATTTGGGGTTTTCTTGGCAAAGATACTGGAGTGGTTTGCCATTTCCTTCTCCAGCTCATTTTACAGATGAGAAAACTGAGGCAAACAGGGAGAAGTGACTTGCCCAGGGTCACACAGCTACTAAGTGTCTGAGGCTGGGTTTGAACTCATCTTCCCATCTCCAGCCCAGCACTCTATTCCCTGTGCCACCTAGTTGCCCCAATCTGGCATATGGTTATCATATATATATGTATATATATATATATATGTATACATATATATATATGTATATATATATGATGCCATATATATCAATATGCTTATTGATTGATACTTGTGGAATAATTTACATGCAAGAGGCAATATATCATAGGGAATAGAAAGCTTGTATGAAAGTCAGGAAAACCTGGGCCCAAGTCCCACTTCTGACACAAACTAGCTGTGTGATCCTCTGGCAACTCTCTGAGACTAAATTTCAGATCAGGGACAGATCTGCTTTAGAAGAGGAGGCTTTCTTAATTGGCATTACCTATGTCATATAAAGAACAGGTCCTTTTTTAAAATCTATGTATTTTTAAGGGTGTTGGGCTTTGTACACAAGTGTGGGAAGATGCAAAATATAAGTTCCTTGTGTCCAGAGACTATCTCACCTTTGTGTTTGTATCCTCAACACCTAGAATAGTAACAAGCACTTCATAAATGGTTGGCTCATTAACTGATAGAAGAAAGAATCCTGGACTCTGGGTCAGTAGACTTATATTCTAGTAAAGGAGGAGTGCTAGTATAGCAAAGCTTGTAGCCATCATGGAGAGGGAACCCTCTTCACAGATCCAAATCAGGAAAGAGTGCTTATGGTCACTCACAGACCAGAACATAGGTCAGGACAGTAGTAAGCACCTCTCCTTAGATCATTCTACCTTGGAAGAACTGAAAACTTACAGAGACCTAAAAGTATCTCTGAAAATAGATGCACAGAACTCTTGAAGCTTGGAACAGTGCACCCTTCATCCTGGAAGCAGAATCCTACTTTAACAAGGAGTTATAAGTCAAGTAATAGTCTGGGAAAATGAACAAACAATGGGGAAAAAAAAACTCTGACTATAGAAAGTTACTATGGTGACAGGGAAGATCAAAACACACTCAGAAAACAACAAAGTCAAAGTTTCTACATGCAAAGTCTCTAAGAAAAATATAATTGGTCTCAAGCCATGGAAGAGTTCAAAAAGGATTTTAAAAATCAAATAAGAGAAGTAGAGGAAAAACTGAGAAGAAAAATGAGAGTGATGCAGGAAAATCATGAAAAATGAGTCAATAGCTTGCTAAAGGAGAGACATACAAAAATCCTAAATAAAATGGCATGTTAAAAAACATTTGACTTTTCCTTTAAAAATTTAGATGCTATACTATTTGGTATATGCATGCTTAGTGCTGATGTTACTTCATTGTCTATGGTACTTTTTAGCAAGATGCAGTTTCTTTCCTTATCTCTTTTAATTAGATCTATTTTTGCTTCTGCTTTGTCTGAAATCAGGATTTTTACCCCAGCTTTTTTTTTTTAACTTCAGTTGAAGCTTACTAAATTCTGTTCCAGGCCCTTGCCTTTCTTCTATGTGTGCCTCTGCTTCAAATGTGTTCCTTATAAACAACATATTGTAGTATTTTGATATCCATTTCCATTTTATGGGTGAGTTCATCACATTCACATCCATAGGTATGATTACTGTTTATTTTCCTCCATCCAATTTTTCCCCATTTATACTTCTCCCTTTTTCTCTTTTAATCTTGTCTCTCCTCACCAATGTTTTCCTTCTGACCACCTCCTCCTTTAATCTACCCTCCTTTATGTCAGCCCCCAACCTTTTCTTATCCCTCTACTTCCTCTAGCTTCCTATTTCTCTATGGAGTAAGATACATTTCTATACCCAACTGAGTATGTATGTTCTTCCCTCTTTGATCCAGTTCTGATGAGACTAAGGTTCAAACAATGCCCAACACCCCTCTCCGCCATCTTTCCCTCCACTGTAATAGGTCTTTTGTGCCACTTCATGTGAGGTAATTTATCCCATTCTACCTCTCACTTCCCTCTTCTCCCAGTGCAATCCTCTTTGTCACCCCTTAATTGATTTTATATCATCCCATCAAAGTCAACTTATACCTGCACCCTCTGTCTATGTATACTCTTTCTAACTGCCCTGATTGTGATACAGTTCTTAAGAGTTACGAGTATCATCTTCCCTTGTAGGGATGTAAACAGTTTAACCCTTTCTTGAGTCCTTTATTCCTCTTTCCTGTTTACCTTTTTATGCTTCTTTTGAGTCTCGTATTGGAAAATTGAATTTTCTGTTTAGTTCTGGTCTTTTCATCAGAAAGGCTTGTAAGTCCTCTATTTCATTGAATTCTATTTTTTGCTTGAAGGTTTATGCTGAGTATTACTGGGCAGGTGATTTGTGGTTGTAATCCTAGTTCCTTTGTCTCTAGCAGTATATTCCAAGCCCTCCAGTTCCATAATGTAAAAGTTCCTAAATCCTGTGTAATCTCGACTGTGGCTCCATAATATTTGAATTATTTCTTTCTGTCTGATTTTAGTATTTTCTCTTTGACCTGAGAGTTTTGGAATTTGGAATTTTAAATCTCTTCCCAGAGATCTGAGGATCTATTTCAGGAGGTGATGAGTGGATTCTTTCAATTTCCATCTTGCCCTCTGGTTCTAGGATATCTGGGCAGTTTTCCTTGACAGTTTCTTGAAATATTATGTCCAGGCTCTTTTTTGATCATGGTTTTCAAGTAGTCCAGTAATTCTTAAATTATCTCTAAGCTGTTTTTCCAATGAGGTATTTCACATTTCCTTCTAGTTTTTCATTCTTTACATTTTATTTCTTCTTGATGTCTCATGGAGTCATTAGCATCCATTTGCTCAATTTTAATTCTTAAGGAATTATTTTCTTCACTTAGCTTTTGTACCTCCTTTTCCTTTTGGCCAATTCTACTTTTTAAGGAGTTCTTTTCTTCAGTAAATTTTTGTACATGATTTTCCATTTTCTGTGCTCCCTTTACCAAGCTATTGACTCTTTTTATGATTCTGTTACATAGCTCTCATTTCTTTTCCTAATTTTTCTTCTATATCTATTATTTTATTTTTAAAATCTTTATTGAACTTTTCTAGGAGTTATTTTGGGGCTTGTAACCAATTCACATTTCTCATTGAAACTTCACATGTAGGCTTTTTGACATTGTTATCCTCTTCTGAGTTTGTGCTTTGATCTTTCCTATTGTCATAGTAGCTTTCTATGGTCAGGTTTCTTTGTTTCTTCCCCCCTCATTTGCCATCCTAATTCATGACTTTAAAAGTTGAGCTCTGGTCCTGAAATACAAGGGGTACTCTCCCATGCTTCTTGCACTGGGGATCAGGGGCTCAGCCTGCTACATCAGGACTTCTGGGCATAGCTGCTCATCTGATGCACCAGGGCCTCTCAGTCTCACAACTGGCCCTCTCTGCTGCTGTCCTGCTGTGCTTGGGCTGTGGGGCTTCAGTGGCTGACCTGTGCTGGAGCTAAGGACCTCTTGCTGGCTTGTCCAGACACCACCTGCATAGGGCTGTACTTCTTTTTGATCTGAGTGAGAGAAACCTTTCCTGCAGTCCTTCTAAGTTATCTTTGACTGGAAAATTGTTTCAACCCATTCTTTTGTGAGTTCTGCTGCTCCAGAATTCATTTTGAAGCATTACTGAGAGAAATTTAGAGGGGAATTTGGGAGTGCTTGGCAAGTTCTTGACTTTTCTCTACCATCTTGGCTCCCAAGATAGTGTTCTAGCTTTTGAGAAATGAAAAGTTTAGGGGCAAAAATGTGGTACTTAAAATATATGAAAGTGAACATTATTTTTCTTCTATAAAATCATTCTGCATAACCACTGAATATTAGAACTGGAGGAAGAAAGTATTCAAGATGGTCCTATGAACTAAATTTTTTTTTTCTCATCCTTTTGTTAAAATAAGGCAGGTCAGGAATCTAATTGAATATAACTTGCCAACCACCAATCACAAAATTTGCTTTTGTTTTGTTTTTTGTCTGGAAAACTTCTCTTGCTTCCATAGAACATACATACTACATAGAAACAAATGTTTTATTTTATGAGGTGCTTTATAAGTCAGAAGAACTTAAGCTAATGTCTAAAAACTAATACTTGTGCTGGTTGTAGGGGCACACACTTGGAATCCCAGCTGCCAGGTAGGTTGGCAGATATCTAGAAGGGCAGGTAGGTGGTTCAGTAGATAGAGCATTGGCCCCAGAGTCAGGAGAACATGAGTTCACATCCAGCCTCAGACATTTGACACTTATTAGCTCTGTGACCCTGGGAAAGTCACTTAATCCCATTGCCTCACCAAAAAAACCCAAATGCTTCTGCTGCGGCTGTAGCACCACAGCCATGGCCATCTGATACCCCATAGTCGTGGACCTCAACAAGGGCCACAAAGTTACTAAAAACATTTTGAAGCCATGACACTGCCACTACCTGCATTTGACCAAACATACCAAGTTTGTGAAAGATATGATATGGAAGATACTTGGATTTGACCCTTATGAGAGGCCAGTCATGGAATTGTTAAAGGTCTCCAAGGATAAGCGAGCCCTTAAATTCACCAAAATAAAAAAAGTGTGGAAACTCATATCTGGCCCAAGAGGAAGAGAAAGGAGCTCAGCAACATCCTAGCTGCCATGAGGAAGGCTGCTGCTGAAAAGGACTAAATTGGATCCTGGGAACCTTCCCCACTTACCCAATAAAGATTTGACAAATAGAAAAAAAAGATATCTTGAACTTGCGAATTCTGAGCTCCATTGGGCTGAGCCAATCAGGTGTCTGCACAAAGTCCAGTATCAATACAATGAGCCCCCAGGATTGGAGCTGTGGGGAACTGGTCACCAGTCTGCCTAAGGAGAGGCAAATTGGCCCAATTAGGAAACAGAGCATCTGAAAGCTCCAGTGCTGATCAGTCGTAGGATTACGCCTTTGAGTAAATAGACCCCTCACTTTCAGGTTGGGTGAGACGGGAAAACACAAGCCCCTGTACCCTCACCTCCTCCACAAAAAAATAAAGAAATTAATGTCTTTAAGTTTCCTCATTTCCTTTCTTTTATCAGCCTTTGCCAGAGTTTTAATTGTCCAGGAAATGGAGTGGATGAGGAAGGGTCAGTGGATTTCTTCTGGGGTTTGTCACCTTCCCATTCTACAGGCTGTCCTTGAAAGGAATCACAGATTTTACACCTAGAAGGGACCTCAAGAGAATTAGTAGGACAGATATGAACCCCCATGTTATAGATAAGGTGACTGGGACTGAAATGTATCTTGGTCAAGTATAGTGTAGTGAATCAAAAAATAGAAGGTAGGTCTTTTGATTCATTGATGAGGTTTATCCTTCTTTCTGGGGCCATCTTTAAGAATTTCTGGATTAGCAGTGAGGATCTCATAGATTGATCATTTCCCATAGCCCTGATCACAGAGGGGGCCAGTCATCCTGACCTACGTCTTGCCATTGGACTTGGATGACTCTGAGGAGAGAGTGAGACTGGTGACTTTTCACAGCTCTGCCTCACTTAAATCCAATTCACTTGCAAGTCAGGACATCACCCTCCTGATGTCATTGGTACTCTTCAAGAAGGATGGACTAACAATGAAGAAGAAGAAGAAGAAGAAGAAGAGAAGGAGGAGGAGGAGGAGGAGAAGAGAACAATGCAGAGTCCTCAGTTCTTTTTAGTTCCTCCAGACACAGTTTGTTTGCTCAAAAGATCTAGAATTGTAGACTAGATGGTCTTATCACAGAGCTGAAGTAACTCTATGTAATGGGTTGGGTGAGATACATTCTGCCAATTAGGCCGCATGAGTTTGTTGTTGTTGGACTTCAAGCCAAAGAAGGCCTTAATTTTCTTCCATTTATGCCCATTAAGAAAGTTTGAAATTTCATCTAAAATTTAATTGAAATGAGGTATCAAGGAATGTAGGGACAAGAAGAATTGTTTAGGGAACTTTTTGGAATCACTAAGCTATTTTTTAAGGGGAAAATTAAGCTCTTTTTTTCTTTGGGTGGAGGGGAATATATTCTCCACAGGTAAGTAATGGAAAGAAAGGAGTCTCAAACATTTAATATCTTTTTGATCTTAATGAGAAAAGAAAGATCCACATCCTTATTGATTTTTTTAAATGAAAGTGAAAAACTTTGAAAAAATGTATAGTCTCTTGTGTAGTCTTAAAATAAAACCTGAAAAACTTTATGAATGGTTAGTCTGCTTGAGCAGGGTATGTAAGATTAGTTTGCAGTAGGGTCCAAGGAGTCTAGATGAATACTTGTTCTACACTAAAACCTTTTTAAAAAGAAAGAGAAATAGTTGGAGGAGGTAGAGGAAAAGAAAGGAAAGAAGGAGGAGAAAAAGGAAGGAAAGAATGAAGGAAAGAAGGAAGGAAGGAAAGAAGGAAGGAAGGAAGGAAGGAATAAAGGAAGGAAGGAAGGAAGGAAGGAGCGAGTGAGCAAGTGAACGAACAAAGAAGCAAAGCTTCTGCTTTTACTTATAGCAAGCCAATCTTGGACACTATGGGAGGCTCGCCCCTGATAGGACAATAGAGACGAGTGTAACAGTCCTTTTATCTAACCAGTTACTTAGAGTGAATGAAGTCACAGTTGAGAAGAGATGTGCATTTCTTTCTAGAAACATTTCATACTAGAAAAGCAACTGGGAATCCGGTCTCAGAGATTTCTACTAGAATGCAAAATGGAGCTCTGGTAACTATGATTTCTAGTTTAGAATGTAATACTCTAGGATATATTAAAAGTTGATCTCCAGATGCTTCAAATATCTTGAGTCTCAAAAAAATACAGAAACTTGGTGTATGTGTCTAGAAGAAACATTTTTAATGAATTGCACTTTTTCTTTCTAGATATGGAAGAGACAAAGTTGGGGGACATCATATTCTGTCCGCTGTGGTGTGCATTGTCCAAGCTGTGGACCTCAGTACAAATCTCTGAATTTTATGTTACTGCTTAGTCTCCAATGAGCAATATATACATGATTTTATTTAAATAATTTCTATTTGCAAAAAATATTTTCTAGTGATTTTTATTAGGTTTTGGGGGTAAACTAGCCACAAAATGGGTATTAGAGCTAGAATGTTTCATAGGAATTTGATGCTAATAAAAGTAAAATGAAATGATTAAAACATGATTGCAAAAGACATCAAGTTGGGGTTTTGTTTTGCTTTTGGGTGGACAGAGCAGTTAAGGATCTGTGATTATATTGGTGTGGGGAACTCCTTGCTGGTATAGAAATTCAAAATTTTGCCTATAATTCATAGTTGTAGAACAATGGTTCTCAAACTTTTTGGTCTCAGGACCTCTTTACACTACTTAAAAAAATATTGAGAACCCCCACCCAAGAGTTTTTACTTATGTGATATTTACTATAATGCAAATTAAAATATCTTATATTATCATGTAACTAGTTTTTGCCTCAAGACCCCCTAAAATGACTCTCAGGGTACCTTGGCCAAAATTTGAAAATTTTCCTGTTGTAAAGCATTATTTGAACCTAAGTGACTTGCATATGGTCACCTAGCTAGTATATATCAGAGGCAGGAGATGAACCCAGATCTTCTTTACTTTGGGGTTATACTTCAGTCCATTATACCTTTCACAAATAATTAGTACATAGTAAATTAAAATACATAAGAGACAGCCATGATGTAGAGGATAGTGGACTGACTTTGGAGTCATGAAGATCTGAGTTCAAAATCTGCTTCTAAGACATGCTAGCTATGTGACCTTGGGCAATTCATTCACCCAGAGATCTTCTGGGCCTTGCTAAAAATCACAAGGCCTTTCTACCTTCTCTAGAGCTGAACCTGTGTTGGTTCCCACAGTTAGAATGTGAGCCCCTTCCAAGCAAAGACTGTCTCACTTTTCTATTTCCTATCCCTTGCCCCTGGCTCATAAGTTTTTAAACAATACTTTTTCTTATATTCATACACTTTTTTTAACCTTTCAGTGTCTCCAAAGAGCTCTCTAAGATTATAAATGACAGATGAGTGACCAACCAGCATTAGTGAAGTAAGTTTCCACACTGGACTATCCCCCACATCAGTAAAATCACAAGTCCAGACCCCTTTCCCCCCAAAAAATAATACCACATCTTTAATTATTACTGAGATATCCATAAAATCAGAGATTTAGAACTGGAAGGTACCCTAAAGGTTATTTGGTTCAACTTCCTTATTTTACAAATAAAGAAACTGAAGTCTAGTGAAGTCAAGTAATTTGCCCAACATCACATAGGTAGTAAACAGCAGGATTTGAACTCATGTCTACTGATTTCAAGTCCTGTTCTTTTTCTACTATTCCATGCTGCTTTTATGAAATAAAAACCCTAGAATCTAGGGCTGCATATGATAAATATTGGCCCACTATAATAATACTAAATGTTGTAAAGCGGTGGATTTCATAAGCATCACGATAGTTTCATATTTCTCCTAACACAATTTGCTATATTACAGTGGATTTTGGCTAGTTTATTTTTCTCAGAAATAATAGCACCCGGAGTCATGTTATTATGAGATGGCTTTTCCAACGTTTTGTTTTAATATGAAATCATGGACATATTATTGCTGGGCTAAATAGAGCTTTACTCACTCATTCAAAAAATATCTCAGTGCCCACTGTACTTAATGTACTGTGCTGGGCACTGTGGTGAGTCCAAAGATGAATAAGACACAATGCCTGCTTTTAAGGAACTTAGAATCTGGTGGGAGAGATAAGACATGTACACAAATAACTAACATGAGGCAGAATTTGATTAGTGCCCTAAGAGAAGAATGAACAGAGGGTTCCATAGAATTTAAAAGTAGACTTGAGATCACTCTGGCCTGGGAAATGTAAGGCTCATTGTGGAAATGGAATTAACACCTTCAGTAGACAGAGGATAAGAGACAAGAGTCAGGTATGATTGAAGTTTTGATTCTGGATGACTAGTCAAACAATAGTACGATTTAGAGAAATATACTCCATACACATAAACTATAAAACCTACATATACACACATATACATATACTCATATCCTCTAAAACATTTATAGCAACACTTTTTCTGATAGCTGAAAATTGGAAATGAAGTAGATGCCCATCATTCTGAGAATGGGCTAAACATATTATGGCACATGCATGTAATAAAATATTACTGTGCTGTAAGAAATGATGTGTTTGATGACTACAGAGAAGCATACAAAGAGTTATGTGAACTGATGAAAGGTAAAGTTGGCGGACCTGAGAAAGCTTTATACACAGTAAGAACAACAATATAAATGGATAGAACAACTATACACCAAAAATTTAGAAGTATATATAACAAAACTATAAAGACCCAGTGGGACTCAAATGCAGATATGAGAAGACACTCCCAACTTACCCTTTCATGGAGTGGGAAGTCCACAGGTGCTACACATTGCACACTTTTTCAGACTTTTTCAAGGGACTGATTGGTTGCACTGATGTTTTTTCCTCTCCAAAAAGTACTATTTTTTGTATGGGATAGCTCTCTAGGAAGGCGAAGAGTGGGGGTACATGGAATAACATAGTAATGTTAAAGACAAAAAAAAATCAATAGCAACTTATTTTTTAAAAAAAGAGAAATCAGAAAGAGAAGAACTGGTAGGAAGGGATAAGTGGTAGATCAAGATAATGAATTCAGTTTTGCTCATGTTAATTATAAAATGCTAGTGGGACATTCAGATGGAGAAATCCGGCAGACATTTGGAATTGTAGGTCAGATATTAGGGAAGAGGCCAGGAATGAGAGTTTTGATTTGGGGAGACATTTCATAGAGGTGATACTGAGAGGTAGGAGTGAATGGGGTTATAGAGGGGGAAAGTGTACAAACCTAAGAAATGGAAGGATAGAATCTTGCCAAATATCAGCATTAAAGGGTGGAAGAAGATTTTAAAAAGCTAGATAGACAAAAAGAAGTATTTTTATTAAAAAAAAAAAGGCTAGAGCAGACCCAGGAAGGACAGTGCTGAATCATAGAAGCCATAGGAGGAGCATTTCAAAGAAATCTTAGGAGGTACAAGTCAACCTTTTGTAACATTACCTTTTTAGGATTCCTCTTGCACACATTCAGGTTGGGTCCTCAGAGGGCAATTGACTACTACTCCATTCACAGTTCTAGGGGTCATCTTGAATTGTTTGGATACTTAATGCCTATTAGTTCAAGTTCCATCTGGGAATGTAATGAGGCACTCATGAGTCATTAAGTAGTTGAGGAAAGACTTACTTTGCCTTAATACAGCAAAGATATGCAATAAGGATGTAGTGGTACTCAGCTTCTGTAGCTATATTTCCCTCCATATTTCTATGGAAACTCCTCTTTCCAGTAGGTAGGGTATGATATTACAAATGGTCTTCAGACACCTACAAATTCAGAAGAGTCCTGACTCCACAAGAATGGAACATTTCATGCCCTTAGATGATCAGGAAGGGAGAAAAAGGGTAATCAGCTTCCTTGCCTTTTAGGGAAAACTAAACCCTTCCGAGGCAAACGAGGAACTCTAGTCCTATTGGGTGTATCTATTATTGGTACCCAAAAGCCCCATCCATTGTGCTTCCTGATAGTTATCAAAGCCAAATTTAAATAGCATTAAGAAAAGGTACTTACTATGTCCTATAATTAGAACAGTTTGTATAAAAACATGTCTGAGACACACTGTTCCAGAAAAACATACATAGGAAAGTGACCTTAAGCTTGCAGATGTGAGGAACCTGTGACCTCGAGGCCACATGTGGTCTTCTAGGTCCTCAAGTGCAGCCTTTTGGCTGAATTCAAACTTCACAGAGATTGCAGCCTTGAGGTCACAGATTCCCCACCCCTGGAGAGAGTACCTGTGGCAAAGATGAGAATCGTGGCTCCTGTTTGGATGGATGTCCTTTTCTCTCTTCATGAAATACTTCTGATGTGGTCTTGAGGCCTGGCACCATTTGAACTTGTTTCAGGGTCTTGGAGTTTAGGAGGACAGCAGAACCTAACAGGATACCAGCCCAGCTCAAGCTTGCACACATCTGCTGTACATAGCCCCAGATGTGTGTGGTTGTCAACGCGAAAGTGAAAATGAATTTACTAAGAAAGTCATGCAAATGTTTGAAGTTGCAAAAGTTAAATGCACAAATGTTGAGGGTTGACTGTATGTACAAAGTAAGCTATACACAGGATAAAAATGATTGATGGAGAGAAGGCACTCAAATTAAGAGAGGGTTGGGAAAAGCTTCCAGTAAAAGAAAGGTTTTCATCTGAGATTTAAAGGAAACCAGGGAGGTCAGTAGGTAGGGATAAGGAAGGGGAACATTCCAGGCATGGGGGACATCCAGGGCAAATGACCAAGAGATGGAGGGTCATGTTCCTAGAACTTCTAGGAGGCCAGGATCTCTGAACTGAAGAGTACATGTAAGGGAATAAGGTATAAGAAGACTAGAAAAGTAGGAGGAGTCTAGGCAATAAAGGGCTTTGAATACCAAACAGAGCATTTTATAATCTGTTCCTGGAAACCAGAGGGAGCCACAGGGGTTTATTGAGTAGAGGGTGATATGTTTGGACCTATACTTTAGTAAATTCACCAAATGGAGACTAGATTGGAGTGGAGGGACATTTGAGGTAAGCAGACGCATCAGAAAGCTATTACAATAGTCCAGCTGTGAGGTGATGAGGTCCTGTGAGAGAGGGGTGGCAGTATTAGAGGAGAGAATTTGGTGCATTTGAGAGATGTTGCAAAGATGGAATGAATAGGACTTGGCAAAAGTTTTAATATGGCGGGGCATGGAAATAGTGATGAATCCAGGATAACTTCGCATAGAGAAAGCCTGAGGGACTAGGGAGGATGATGTTTCCTTCTATGGTAATAAGGAAGGTGTGTTTGGGGGTGGGAGAGGGTTCAGAGGGAAAGCTGGGTTCCATCTTGGTATATTGGGTTTAAGATGTCTCCTGGACATCCAGTTGGAGACTTCTGAAAGGTTGTTGGAGATATGAGTTTGGAGGTCAGCAGTGAATTTGGGGCAGGAAAGGTGGATTTGAGAATCAGCATAAAGCTGCTCATTAAATCCAAGGGAGCTGATGACATCACTAAATGAAGTTGTATAGAGGGAAAAGAGAAGAGGGCCCAAGAGAGAATCCTGAGGGACACCTACAGTTGCAGGGTGTTGTCTGGTAGTGGATGAGGTAAGAGGGACAGAAAAGGATCTGGTACAGCCAAGGGGATCTACCTCCTGAAGCTTGACTTTCTTCTACTGGAATCTCTTCTGTTATACATCAGCCCAGAGGTATGTCTAATTTTTTCAATCAATCCCAATATATTCCCTTATCTGATTTCATCCAATGATTCAAAAACACTTCATTCCTCCCAAATTGCTTAAGGATTTCTTGGCCCCTAAATTATGTGTCTGATTGATTGATTGAATAGAGACATTGTTCATACCTACTTCGCAACTTTGATTGGTAACTCGATAAAAGGTGTTCTCATCTGATGAAGTCCCAGGATGTTGTGCATCTTGTTAATTGCATTAATTAGGGATGAGGTTTCATAAGTGAAATGCCAAGTTGATGATCCCTATTAAATAGATGAAAAAGCATTTATAAACATTTACTATGTGCCAGGACTTGTGCTGAGCCTGGGATTTCTAATATAAGCATTGAGATAGTCCCTGTCCTCAAGGACCACTTGTTCTAATGTGTCAGGGAGGAGGGTGGACAGATGAAAGTCTCACTGCTCAAAAGTATTTGCCTAATTTATTTCACCAATTAGAGATTTGCTGGGATTAACAAATTCATCTTTTAAAATATAAATGCCCCTTAGAAAGTTTAAGCTTATCATTCATTCTAACCTCAATATGAATTACTTTAATCAGATAATCAAATTGCTTTCCTTCTAATAACCAGCTGAGACCACCCCCCAAAGGAGGAAAAAAAAAGAGGAATTGTCTTGTAAAAATAACTTGGACAAAGAGTGACAACATTCTAGTATTATTAACAAGAAATAGTGGACAGGATTAATTACATTACTCTATATGACTATTATATGGTAGGTTCAGCCCAATACTTTATAGTATATTATAAATCTGTCTTCCTTAAAGCATCCTTTAATACAATATTTTCATGAATTATCTTTTCATAAATATTTAGTATAGCTATTAACATTTTGTTAAACCTTGTGTAAAAAGGAACTTGGTTTTTTAATGCCTGAACCAATGAAAACATTTTAGAGAGTAATGCAATGGTATTCCTCCACGATCTGTAGAAAAACCATTAAGGCCATTTTCTTATTTTATCTCAAATAGCTAAGAAAGAAGAAGATAGCAAAGCAGGTCAAAAGCTGAATTTATATAAAGAGACCAAGAGCATTTTTTTTTCTTTCCTCATTGTGTAATAGTACAGTTTAGTTCGATGCTGATTAAATAGGATCTCGTTGCTAATAGAAACCACAGTCCTGCCAGATGCCTTCCAGAAACCTGGTTCTTTACTATCTAGGACAATACTGCTAAAGTTAAATGATTAGCCTGTATGAGTGACCTGAAACAAGACCATTGACTTCTCAAAGACTCAGTGTGGTCATCTCTAAAACAAGGGGGTTGGACCAGATGGTCCCTCAGGTCTCTCCCAGTTCAGGGTTTGCAGTAGCAGTTCATAAAAAAGCCTGTTTCTCTACAGGCTTGGGGGAGGCTGGTTTGTCATGGAAAGAAGAGACTTGGCTAAGTGCAATTCAGTTTCTTCCTTATCTGTATCAGTCATTTTATCAGAGTTTCTAAGTTGAATTGTCTTTTTTTAAAAGTTTGTTTCTTTTTATAAACTTTTGGAAAGATTGTCATGTGCTGGGACAGCTAGGTGACACAGAAGATAGAGCAGCAGCCCTGAAGTCAGGAGGACCAGAATTCAAATCCAGCCTCAGATGCTTACTAACTGTGTGACCCTGGGAGAATCATTTAAGCCCCAATGCCTCCAAAATAAAATTTAAATTTATAAAAAACTAAAAATTTTCATATGCTAAATCAATATTTAGTATTTTTCTTTGTAGTTAAATGATATTCAAAACAAATTATAGTCTGTAGAAGGAGCCTCTTCAGAAGACTACCATATTCCCAGAATGCTTTGGAATCAGAGAGACTCACTCAAGGGGGAGAAGGTATTGAAATACCAGTCCCAAGGGGCTGTACCTAGGCACATAGTTTGGGAACATCACCAAGAACATAAGTGTTGGAAGCTGCTTTAGGGGAAGTTAAAAGGGAGTGAAACAATGCAGAAAAACAGAGAGGAGAAATAGTGGAGAGAATACCAGAAAATAAGGAGAGACCTGTTCTGAGCACCCCCATGCCTCCAGCTCTTGAGGAAAAGCATTTTCAAGAGTTATGGTTTCTTGATCATGTCCACACCACATCAATGGGAGCATAACCCAGTGTTTCTATGACCATGACTCCTGCCAAGAAGCCCATTGCTCCTAGTGTTATCTTTCAGAGCCATGACAAGAGTAGGGGGACTGTAGCTTGATTCTAAGGTTTTCTGTTTAGGGCATGAAGGACTTGTAGCTCTTCAACATCAGAAGAACAAGAGTGTAGTGATATCCTCCTCGACCTGGCACCTTACATGTGGTCTTTCCAGCAGTGGCCCATAGCTCTGGTGCTTGCACTCCCATACATCTTCATACCAGTGTGCTGGTCTGGTCCTCTGAAGGTCACTCCCTACCCCTCAGCTCCCATGCCCCCAATACTCATAGGCTCCAGCCTCCTCAACACTGTCCCTGGAACTCTGCTGGAGATTCACAGAATTTCAGAACTGGAGAAGACTTCAGTGGCCACCTAGTCCAAGCAATACCTATAAAAGAATTCATCCCACAATATACCCAACAAGTAGTTCATCCAGCCTCTACCTTCCCCAAGCAGCCCATTTTGCTTCTGGACAGTTCTATGTCTTAGGGAGTTTTCTTATATCAAACCTCCTTACAACTTCTATCCATTGTATATATGTACATATACATATACGTATATACATTATATATATATATATATATACATATATATATATACACATGTATATATATATATATATATATATATATACATATATATGTATGTATATATAATCTTGTCTCCCCCATTAGAATGTAAGTTCCTTGAGGACAAGGAATGTTTCTGCTTTTCTTTTGTATTCCTAGACCTTAGTATGGTGTCTGACACATAGTAAACAGTTTACAGCTGCTTGTTGTTTGACTAATTGCTGCCCTTTGGGGTTATTCTGAATAGGTCTAGCCCCCCCACCCCTTACCCATGATGGCCCTTCAAACGCTGGAAGATCCTACCCAGTCTCCTTTTCTCTAGGAGAGACATCCCCAATTACTTCAAAGCAGATCTCGTATGGCAGTATTTCAAGGCTCTTCACTATCCAGTTTACACTCCAGTTTCTCAATGTTCTTCCAAAGCTGTATCACTTGGGCCATCTCCAGTTGCTCTGATGTGTATCTGACAAATGGACCCAGATGGCTCTGGAGGAGAAAGTGAGGCTGATGACTTTGTACAGCCCTTCCTCACTTAAATCCCACTGACTTTCATGTCATGGTCTCACCTCCATGATGTCATAGTCCTCTTTGAGAATGAGGGGCAAACAACAATAGCGAGAACTCCAGATGCAAAGGCAGGACTACAGATAAGGTATGACCAGATCGTAGGAAGGCAGGATTGTCACCTCCTTGTTCCTGGAAGCTATTCTTCCTACTTCAGCTTGACAAAATTACAAGAACTTTCTTGGATGTCATACACATGGTATCCTTCTCCCCGCTGCTCCTGCCATCACCCAGGGGAGTGTTCTCATTGACTCATGCCTAGTCTATTACAGTACCCTGCTGGTGGGGTCCCTGCAACAAGTCTCTCACTACACTGATATGCCTTCATATAGCTACCAAAGTGATCTTCTTGAAGGGCAGGTAGGACTACATCACCTTTCCTTCATCCTCCCATTCTATAAACTCTAGTATCTCCCTCTCACCTCCACACCAAATATAAAATCCTCTGACATTCAAAGAAAGCCCTTCCTCACCTGCCCCCACCACTTCTAATCTTCTTATACCTTATATCTTGATTGTGTGATGTGGGAGACACTGGCACAGAACTGTTCAACATGACACGCCCACATCAAAAAAGGTGCTGTGCTCTATGAGCAAAGCAGAATGGCAGTAGCTCAAAAGTAAAAGGTGAGATGCGAAAATTTAGAGACATCACTACTCCAAATGTTCATATAGACTGTGTATAGACTTGTGGTAGAGCTCATCCTGATCTGATTGTCCACAGTACCTTGTGCCTTGACCCTGACATAGTGATGTCATTTTGGTCCTCTTTGAGCACAAAAGACAACCAATCAACCTTATGCCTTCCCACATATGCTCTTTGATCCAGTGACACTGGCCTTGTTGCTCCTCAAACAAGAGTCTGCCCTTCCTGACTTGGAGCATTGTCAGCTGCCTTCACCAGGGCCTGGAATTCTCTCCCTCCTCAACTCTCTCTCCTGGCTTCTTTCAAGTCCCAACTAAATCCTACCTTCTATAAAGAAGCTTTTTTTCTGATCCCCCTTAATTCTAGTGCCTCCCCAACATAGAATATTTCCTGTTTATTCAGGGAAGACTAGAACCTTTGGTGTAAGAGCTTGCTGAGCCCTTTTGGGGGCTGCTCATCCACTTTTAGTGTCTATCTTTCACCCCACTCTCACCTCTGGCTTCAAGAAGCTATAGCATGCACAGGGGACCTAGTAAAACCATCTTAGCCAATAGGCTAAACCAGGCTGAGGGTCATCAATAGGCCTTAAACCTGTTGGTGAGTTAGGAGGATGTCTACCCCAACCATGTGAAGATTTTCCCTGGTGGATTGGGTAGATGAGAACAATGGCCATGAAGGCAACTGAGACAAGTGCTGTGGAGCCTTTAGAGCTTGGTCAAATATCAAAGACACCAAGGTCATCCACCAAGGCCATTACCAGTCTCCTTGACCTTTGTCCTGCCACTAGACTTTGATGGCTTAAGAAGAGAGAGTGAGGCTGATGACTTTGCTCAGCTCTGCCTCACTTAAATCCAATTCACACACAAGTCAAGTCACCATCCATGATGCCAATGGTCCTCCTTGAAACAAAGGGCAAACAAGATTTCCTATTTATCCTGTATATAGCATATTTGTACATAGTAGTTTGCATGTTGCTTCTCATATTAGATTATGAGCTCCTTAAGATCAGGGACTCATTGTTACCTTCTGTTTTATCCCCAGTGCTGAGCACAGTACCTAGAATATAGGAGACACTTGATAAATATTTATTTACTGATTAATTGAGTCTGATTAATTTGAATTAATTAAAGTTTGATTAATTTGAACCTGTAGTTCATTAACCACTCATTCAACTTTTTCAAATGACTTGCTGTCTAACAATGTCTCCTCAAGTATTATAATTAGAAAGTTTAATTTTCAAAACCAAGTGCAAGACTTTACATTTATCCTTATTAAATTTCCTGTTCCATTCAACCTAGTCTCATAGACCAGAGGCGTCAAAGAGATTGCCCATGGGCCAAATGCAGCCTGAAACACTCCTGAGTGGGACCCAACCAGATTAAAGTGTAATTGGGAAATATTTAACAAAACTAAAAAAATACAATGTAACATAGATAATGTTAATTTGTGGTTTTCTAAGTCAATATGTGACCCATCTGGATTTCCATTTAAGGTTTAGTAGGCCCTGTTTTTATTTGAGTTTGAAACCACAGTTCTAGACCATCGGATTTTTTTTTTTAAACTTTGACTCAGGCATCCAGTGTACTTGTTATCTTTCTAAGCTCTGAGTCACCTGCTAATCTGGTTGAGCATGTGATCTATACTTTATCCAAGCCATTAATAAAAATCGTAATGAGCATAGAACTAAGCATAGATCCCAAGGGCAGTCCACTGGAGACCTTCTTAACCATGACTGTCTACACCTTGAGTCCAACACAACTATTTCTGAATTCTATACTTCAGCCTCAGCTCAGGAGTATTTCCCTTTGACCTCCTTTCCAAGGTACCCCATCCCTGGTCAACTAAATTGAATATAATTTCAATCTGCTTAGACTAGTTATAAAAAGAAAATTGCTACTTATGGATCCGTAATGAATGTGATTTCCTTGAGATTAAGGGATGTTTCATTTTTGTCTTTGTTTCCCAGCACCTCATTTAGTGCCTGGCACTTAATAAATGCTAGTTGATTGACTAACGATTAACTCTTGCTTGAGATGCTTCTCTAACATCCTTCCTTCCATGACAACATAGCAGCACAGAAAGTATTTATGGTATCAGACTGAAAAGTTGACTTGGAGAAGACTCACACTCTATATTCCCTGAAAATTTGGAAAGAAGTCATTTTGGGTAACAGGTGTTGATGTTTTATAGCACCATAGTTTTGGAACTGGAAGGAACATTAGAGGCATAGTAGGACAACACCCACGTTTCAGATGGGTAAACTGAGGCCCAGGGAGAGTAAGTGAATTACCCAAGGTCATAGAGGTAGTACCTTTCAGAGATGCCATTTGAAAGTAGAACCCCAACTCTAGTCCCAGAATTCCTTCTAATGTATTATGTACTTCAGAGCATTTTCTTGATATTTACTTTGCTTTTCTATTAAAAGCAACAACAACAACTCATTTTTGCCCTAACACAATATAGCTCATGTAATTAATATTGGCTGGTCTGGAGGGGATTCACAGAAGGGAAAATGGGGGCTCAGAGGAACAATTTGAGAAGCTACAAACACAAAGTGGGTACAAATGCCTGAGGTAACAACATAATTTGTACGTCACACATTCATTTGCATAGTGTTTTACAATTATTTTACATGTATTATCTTACTAATATTCAAAATAGTCCAGTTAGGTTGGCAGCACAGGTATCATTACTCCTATTTACAAAAGATCATTAAGCCTCAGATTGGGTGTCTCTGGTCGCAGGGCAAAGAAGTGACACAGCCTGGCATAGGAATCACATCTTCTTGCTCTAATACACTGGGTTTTTGTTTTTTTTTTTTTTTTTTTACTACATTATATGTGAGACCAAAATGGAAAACAAAATGGATTTGATTATTTTTCTTTTAGCTAATTCAGTTTGCACAGGGCATAATGATGGTGACAATGATGATGAGGATGAGGATGAGGATAAGGATGAGGATAAGGATGATAGCATAGTAATGGTAATAGAATTTGGAGATGCCCCTGTATTGGCTTGGTTTTTGGGTTGAGTATTAAAACCCAGAGCTTGTGAATCCCACTTGTGGGATGGACTTGTTGACGTGAAGAGAGAGGGCTGAACTGGGAGGAGCCGTGAATTGGGAGAGAGGCCCAAGCCTAGAGAAGACCAGAATGACTTTTGGAGAGCAGCATCCAGTATCATGGAGCCTGAGTTGCTGAGAGAAAGACTCTGAGAGCCTGTTGGAGCTACCCAGTACTTTTGAGAACTGCCACCCAGAACTGCCAAGGACTGAGGAGGCATGGCTGTGATGCCAGTATTTTGTCTGTTTTGATGTTGTTTTGCCAGATTCACCCGATGGTGAAGGACAGTGCTGCTGTTGTAGAGGTCCTGGAACCTGGCTGTTGGTTCAAAAGCCCTGAAGGAGGATTTTCTTGTGGTATGTTTACAGCAATACTGGAAGAGGGCCTTGCTGATGTTTTCAGGGGTTCTGGGACTGTTCTACAGGCAGAGAGTGACTTGATGAGGGCACTGGCTATGGCTTTGTTGAGCCTTGTCTCCCCAGGAACTGAGATTGCTGAGGGCATGCCTCAAGTGAAGATGAAAGAAGGTCCTTTTCTTGGGTATTCAATGCTGAGATGATATCTTAACTTTGTTGTAACTTAAGGGGGGATGGCCTTTTGTGCTCTCCTGACCCTTTTGAGATTCAGGGGTGGGAAGCCTTTGAGTTTTTTTTGTGCTCTGTGATTGACCAAATGAATGTACTTTGTTTATGTTTGGAGACTAATCTCCAGTTGAGAGGAGAGACTTTGTTGACTGACTAAATGTACCGCCCAGGAGTGGGCTACTTTGACTAATGTACTGTCAAGGAGTGGGATATTTGGACCTTGATACTTTGCAACTGAATTGAGAACTTACTTCCTAAATGAACAAGTTACACTGTATTTTGGCTTTCTCTGTTCTGTGAATGTTTGCTGAATAAATGGAGTTTATTATGCTGGTAATCCAAACCTTGGAAGTTGCCTTTGCTTGGCATTACAAGCATCTATGTAGTAATTTTAGGTCTAAAAAGTGCTTTACATCGGCGGAACTAGGTAGGGCAGTGAATAGAGCACCATCCCTGGAGTCAGGAGGACCTGAGTTCAAATCCAGCTTCAGACACTTAACACTTACTAGCTGTGTGACTGTGGGCAAGTCACTTAACCCCAACTGCCCTGCCCTCCTCCCTTTCAGAAAGCAAAAAAAAAGTGCTTTACAGATATTATCTCATTTGATCCTCACAACAACCCTGAGAAGTAGGTGCTATTATCATTTCTATTTTACAGATGAGGAAATTGAGATAGAAGTTAAATGACTTGTCCAGGGTCACAAAGCCAGAAAGTGTCTGAAGCCATATTGGAACTCAGATCTTCTTGACTCTAGCTCCCGCACTCTATCCACTGAGAAACCTACTTGAATAAATGAACTGCTGGACACAAGGCAAGGATTTTGCTTCTTTTTTAAAAGAGTTAGCAAATAAACATTTAAGTGCCAGGCACCGTGCTAAATATTTGGAGACAAAAAAGGTCAAAAGACACAGAGACCTTGAAACAATCAAGTCAATAAATGTTTTTGAGTGTCTGCTGTGTGTTTGATGAAGCAGAGTCAGAGATGAAAAAGACACAAATAGCCCTGAACTGGGAAAGAAACAACCAAATGCTAATTTGGTGCCTGCTCCCTGCAAGGGATGCTGGGAATATAAGGAAGAATAAAACACAGCCCCTGCCCTCAAAGAGCTTACAATCTAGTAATGAAAATAATGTCACAAGCAACAATAAAATAAATGAGAATGTGCCAAGTCCACAGGAGGCACGCTAAATGCCATGTAAGATCCAAGAAAAGAAAGATTCCTTTTACCTGGAGGGATCAAGGGACAGTTTAAAAGAGACCCTGACCCAGGCCTTGACAGGGGGAAGGATTTCAATAGGTTCAGGAGATGGGTTGGGATTTTAGGTGCAGAGGCAAAAAGGGGCAACTGACTTTTGGGAAGGTTTAGAAGTGCAGTTTGCCTGAAATAGAGATGAGTAGAAGAAAATAATGTAAGAAAGGCAGTTTGGCTTCAAATGTCCGTCTAAAAAGTTTGTACTTCATTCTGTTTGCAGGGAGAGCCAAGCTACAAAACTGGCATTATCAGAGCTGTCCATTTTACACTTGTGGTAGTGAGTAATATGAATCAGAAAAGGAAAGACTGGAAGCAGCGAGGTATTGCATAATCTGGGCGAGAGATAATGAGAGCCTAGACATGGGTGATTTTAGTGAGAGTGGTAAGGGAGGGAAAAAATTGAAAGATATGATGAAGGTAGCGTTGATAGGATTTGGCAACTGGTTGGATGTGGGAAGTGAAGCCAGGAGAAAGAATAATACATTGCAAAATCTGAGAATAGGGAGGAGTATAGACATGGACAGAAATGGTGGGAGAGACAGAATTGAATGTATTTGAATGTTAAGACAGAGTCAGGGAGACCCAACAGAGTGAGAAGAGAAAAGGTGTACTGAAAGACGGAGAGAACTCAGTATGGGAAGTAAGGAGAATTGTCTTTCATTTGAATAGCATAGAGTTACTATTATTTCCATTTTAGAGATGAAGAACTGAGCCTCCTAGTGGTTAAGTGACTTAACACCGTAATCCCACAGCCACCAATTGTCAAAAGCCACATTTAGAATCCAGCCCTCCTTACCCTTAGGAAGTATATGGAGGAAAAATGCAGTAGTGTAAATTCTTCAATGGTAACAAACAGCAGAAGAAAGCTAGGTTTTTGGTGTGGGAAACATCAGCGACGTTTCATTTATGTCTCAGTCAAGCTGTTAATGTGAGCAAGGTTGTGCTAATGTAAATCAATTTGCAAATAAACACTCCTATTTCTGTTTTAAAATATCATTTTTCCTGAAGACAAAAGAATAACTTTCCTGGTCTGGCTTCAGGTGTTATCTTTTGTTCTCAAGAATGCCATTTCCATTAGTTAAATGCTTCAGTTAATGCCAAGTAAAACACAAAAATCTCAAATGAGCAAGGAGAGTCAATTTCCTTAGCTGAGGCACCTTGCCAACCTCTGAACCTTTAGGTGTGATTCATCTGCATAAGGAAAAACTCTTGTCTTTACAGAAGCTTTCAGAAGAACAACGCCATCAATAATAATGGTAATTTAGTTATGCAGGATGATCTCACATGCCACAAGAACCTTGATGTAGGGACAGCGGGAGGCCCGGAGCCCGTGTCAATGGAGCACATGGCTAGATTTGCCAGAAGCTCCCTCCGTTCAATAATCCCTGGGACTTGGCCAGTCATGGAGTCTTATAAGGGATCTAAACTAATTAAAGGCCCTCTCCGCCCCACACCCAGGCATGAATTAGATCTGGCTGGGCTTCCAAACCCTATCCAGTTCTTTCTTTATTCTTTTACACTTCTATTGGCCTGATTTGGTTTGTTTAACAGGATTCTGTCTTATACCTTTTTATCACTAGTCTGCTTGCTCACTTCAGTGAATAGGTGTCCATCTTACTCTTTCCCAAACCCTAAATTACCTTTATCTTTCCCTCATTTCCCATCCTCTCTCATTCACATCCTCCCTATGAACTCAGTTTTTCTTTTTCATATTAATATTTTGATAACTCTATGTAAATAAAATTGATTTCCTTTCATAGTTCTTTGAATTTTATGCATTTAATAACATTACTCTGTGAAGCAATTCATAGCATTACCCAACTGCCAAAAGGGTCTATAAGATGCACAAAAAAAAGAGGTTAAGAACTCTTGCTTTAGAGACCAGAGGCTGTTTCAAGACAACTGAGTCAAATCATAAATTCAGGTGATGAGCAAACTTTGAAGATTTGTTCTTTGCACTAATTCATAACTTCATGTGGAAGGGAGAGTCTCTCAGAGTCCAGACAAGGCAATGAAGAGCATATTCGTTGGTCATCTGTTCTTGTCCATGATGTTGTCTAACCCGCTTTTGTATACAATAAAATACTTCTATTTCACCACAAAGGAAACTCATTACCTCCCTCCTAAAGAAACCTTGTTATTTTAATGAATCTATCAGAAGCAGCTAAGACTGAAGTTTCTCACACCACAGATTTAGAACCACAAAGAATCTTAGAGTCAGTCCCTTCTAGTTCAAACCATCTTTTTTTTACAAATGAGGAAACAGAATCTCATAGAGGTTGAAGTGTTTGATCTAGGATCTGGATGGAAGAGCCAGGATTTGAATCCAGGTCCTGTGAGTCTAAATTCAATAGTCCATGTTACCTCCTCCTTTGATTGTGACTGCAATCAATCAAATTTTAACATTAATAAAAAGCTTATTATTGTTCTTTCATCAAGTTTTAGTGTTAGAACTAATATTGTTTGGAATCCTCTCATTTAGGAAAGGCAAACGGACAAATAAATGAAAATACTAAACATCTCTCTCTGTGAGAGGGACCCAAAGTTAACTGCAGGATAAATCAGTATCTCTGCACTTTTTTCCTCCTTCACAACAGCAATCCATTGTAATTCCAAAACATCAGTCAGTGCACAGCAGTAACTGACAAACTCTTCCTTCCCTATTAATCAATAATTACACGTGGCCCCTAAAGAGCAAGGGAGCAACCCTACCACTCATATGAGACGGATATTTTTCCCATATAAAATAAGAATTCTGGGAAGCCATCTTTGAAGCTGCCATACCAAAACTGCCACCTCAATTCATACTTAGAGGATCACTGCATTCATTGCAATCACATCTAGCTGGTTCTAAAGAATATCCTTGAAGAAATCTCATTTGGAAATATAACGATTTTATGGGGTTTTCTTCTTTTTCTCTCCATCATGTGGATACTGATTTGCCACATAGTCTCTTATTTGAAGAGGCTTTTGCCACTTTTGCCAGGAATTGAGATGGGTAGGAAAAATTCACTGAGTCTGTCTCCTGTTGAAACTCCTAAAAATAGCCCTCATTCCAGCTGATGCACTGAGTGGCCCTAATTTATCTATCAAGTATTTCCTTTGACCTAGTACTTGCCATTTCAGCATTTGTTAAAACAGGATTCATTGAGGCATTCTGTTATATAATTAGAAACACATGGAATGTTTCCTGGCTTAGTGATGTACAATACCTCCCAGAAAACTTAGAGCACTTAACATAAAATGTAATGCTTATTACATGATATTTAGTCTTGTGGTACTTTGCATCAAATAGATAGATTGCTATTATTTCTTTTGTATCAATAATATGGCATTGAGATGGTATGCTAACAAGCCAGGGACCACATAACACAATGACCTAACAACTTATGCCACTAAAACATAATTAAAATAATAAAAACAATGATGATTATATCTTAAAATTTTATAGCACCTTTAGGTTTGCAAAACACTTTAAATACACTAATACATTACTTTTTTCCAACCCCATTTATAAGCTTTGTCTATGATTCTTTCCAGACATGTCTACACTTACCAAAAATAATGTAGAATTCATGAAAAATACATGACCTTCCCACATACATTGCCACTAAGGCTGAAGCATTATGCATGATTTTCAGCTGATACCACAATTAACATACACTGGCAGATTAAAAAGCATTTTAAATCTAGAAGATACTACACAATACAGGATGATTTCAGTAAATATTGAATAAAAAAGTCATTAATTTTCAACAGAACCCTGCAGCAGTATTTAGGGAACAAATACATTTTTGCTTAACTTTTTAAGCTTTACTTATGATTTAAAGAATGAGCAAAAGTAACCACCCTAGTTATTCAATTTAATCGTGGTTGTATAAAGGCATTGCAGGGGGATATGCACTATGTTTTTCACCAATCACATTTCTAGGTCTAGTTTTCACTTTGAATATACATATGTTTCTTTGTAGAGGAAGAGAGATTTGTCTAGCTTTTTATTGGTTACAGTTTCTTCTCTTGAATTATGTTTTTAATTGTACAGCTTCACTCAGACACCTTTCTTGGGTTGATACGTTCAAGCTTTGCCTCCCAGGAAAGCTCTATTTCATTGATAGTTGAGTGATCCTTGATCCAAGGTAAACTTAATTAGAAAAAGGTCATGGGAACACCTGTAGGTTTTAATGTAAGTTCCATTCACTTAACAATAGTTTTCTGAAGTAAGGTTAACGGTCATGCAGCCATTCTGTGTATGGGTGCATGTTGCTAAATAAATTCTGCACCAAGAAAATTCAACACTGAAGTGAAGGATAACTCTAGATTTTATTTGGTGCTCTGAAATCTTTAGAGCAGCAGTTCTCAACCTGTGGGTTATGTTCAATTTGTAGCAATGAAAGTACATCCTGCATATCAGATAGCTTCATAACAGTAGCAAAATTACAGTTATGAAGTAGCAATGAAAATCATTTTATGGTTGGGGGTCACCACAACATGAGGAACTGTATTAAAGGGTCACGGCATTAGGAAGGTTGAGAACCTCTGCTCTAGAGTGTAATACACTATAAGGTAGTATTTCCATAAGTAATCAGCATTTATTAGACAAATACCCTGAGGTGTTATTCTACTTTAGAGTGAGAAGAGGAGATTAATTATTGGCATGCTACAATTTTTTTTATTTTAATGACATAGCTCATATATCAGAGCACAATTCCTGTCTCTCTGCCTTTGCCTTTGAAGACTGACTTTGCCATCTGCAATTAAAAAGTTCAATTGGCAGGTCACTAGAGCAAGCAAGTGTATCAAAACAGAGGCAAATAAAATTGCAGGAATAATTATCTTGAACTATTTTAACCTAGTTTATGAGGTAATAAAATAGGATGATTCACATAAGAACTTGACAGCAATGGAAGGTAAAACATATCGCAATCTGGTCAAAGGCTATGAACAAACAGTTTTCAAAAGAAGAACTGCAAATTATAAGTCCTCTTTTTAAAACATGCTCCAAATCATTAATAGCAAGAGAAATGCAAAACAAATTAATTCTGAGGTTCACCTCACACCTGTAGTTTAGAAGAGATGTTAGAAAATGAGAACAGTAATGGTAAGACAGGCACACTAATACATTGTTAGTGGAATTGTGAAAATAAATTAGGAATTATGAGGGAAGAATATTGAAGTGTTCCTACCTTATGATGCAGTTGTATTGGTTGTACATCCCAAGGAAGTGAGAGATAGAAACAAGGTTTACATACATATATGTGTGTGTATAATACATGTGTACACACACACACACACACACACACACACACACACACACACGCTAAAGTATTCATAGCAGTATTCTGCAAAGAACTGGAAACAAAATGTGTATCTATTGATTAGGCTGAAAAGACTGTCATATGAATGTAATGGAATATATTGCTCAGTAAAAGAATGATTAATATAAAGAATTCAGAGACATATGTGAATGTTTGTATGTATTGGTGAAGAGTAAAATAAACAAAATGGGATCTGTATTTATTAATAATTTACTATATGCTAATTATGGTAATAAGTACTGGGGATGCAAATCTGAAAGGGCTGTCATTCTAATTAAAGGGGATAACCCATATGGGGGTTCAGCTGCGGGGCGGATGGAAAGGCCCGGTAGTCATTAAGGTGCAGCCATTGCTAATGGTGAGGCCCAGGGGTCCTTAGGCTACACTGTTAGGAAAGGGAGACCATGGTGGGACAGGGTCTGGGGTGGGACTTTGGGGAAGGAGTCACTGGTGTCAGAGCCAGGGTCCTGTGGTGGCTGTTGGTCAGGAGGACTTGGGCTGGAAAGCACATTCACTGGAGGGGCCCCCGTGGAGGTTCCATAAAAAGAACCAAAGGAATGATGTCCATGATACTAAATAAAATAATGCAAATTAAAACACCAATTAAAGAAATTCAAGCTCTAGGAACTTGAGAAACCAGTGAAAACCCCAGAAAACACACAATGAAATATCCCTCTCTCCTCTCGGCTGTGGGGCAGAGTACTGTCAGGATAAACTATGACATACGTTGTTATACATGGTCATCGCGTCATGTGCTTTTACTTGGTAGTTTTTCTTTGTTATAATGAGAAGGCTCATTCTGGAGGAGGGGCTGGGGATTGACAGGGTGTTTCCTTTTCTTCCCCAAAGACATAGATCTCTAAGCTCTTTCTTTCATGATTGGTTTCTACTTTGCTGTCTTAACTGTGCTACAAACACCTCATCAACAAATATATCCTCTTCTGTGGTTTCCTCCACTTAATTGCTTACCATAGAAAGCTTTAAAGCTCTAACACTCTGTATTAGATGCATCTGTGATCTCATCATTGTGTAAATTCCTTCAATCGATACAGATCTCGACCTCTTCATGCCTTTTACTCCTAGACCATTTTCATCTATGTCCTCCCAGAATTTGGTAAGGGAAGTTGAGGGAACATCCTGGGACCTTCCTCATGTTCTCTTCTCATTATGTGGAAACCAAAGGAATACACAGATGGTCCACTGGCGGTTCCTTATTCTTGCTTTAAATTTTTTTCTGTCCATACATTACTCTGATGACACCTTTTTTTTTTCCTGTGGAATTCTTCATTTGCAGTGTATTATAGCCTGTTCCCTTATACCATGCCCCACTCCAATATCCTGTGTGTGATTGTCAATGTCAATTCTTTAGAGACTGTAGTTTTCTATGGTTCTTGGCCATATGGAAAACACATTCTTCAAATAAACATCTATAATTTTAGTAGCTTCCCTTAGCGCTTTACTTCACTTAAATCAAAAAGAAAATTTTTCAACCCTCAAAGAACAAGAACATATTTTTGCTATGCCTTACCCATGGCCGAGGTGCAATGCCATGCACAAGCAGCTTCCCAAAAGAATGCTATTATTAACAGCTTTTAAGATTCTAATGACACAGTATAGTGAACACTCCATTTGTTCCATAACAAATCAAGACAAACTTTCTCAGAAAATCAAGGTACAGTATAATATCCACAACATTACATCTTATCACAGAAAATCACAATATAATGTTCACAACAGCTTAACACTAGAACGGTCATTTAGTTTTCCCTACAGTGGCCACAGTATTTATAACAAAGAACAAAAGAATAATCATCTGGTTTCCTGAAGGGGGAAACCCTCCTTACTTAATCATTCAATCATTCCACAATACAATAATCAATCTTCCACTCATGGGGAATTATAGATTAACTTAACCAGTCACTTATCTAGCAATCAATCACTAAGTATTGTTAATCACTAAACACCACAATCATTAGAAAATTACACAAACCCTCCACCCCTCAGTGTCTAGTAAACTTCAATTTTATCAGGCATTCTATATCCAAGGAGAGGCCTTTTCTTCATCTTGACTTAGGGTGGTCTCTCAGATTCCCTGGATCCCCTTCCATGGTTCCAGCTCCTACCTGAATCCACCAAACAGTCACCTGGATTGAGAGGCAGATAGCTCCCAGGTCCTTGTCCAGTCTTCTGGGCAGTTCCTGGTACACACTGAAGTTCCCAGGGTCCAGCACATCTCAAAACCTTCACCACTTCTGTTGCCAGGAACTCAAGGATCAACCAAGCCACAAGCAAACGAAACCTTATCCCAGTCATGCTTCTTCAGTCCTCTAGCAGTTCAGTTGGCCCCAGGACCCAGAAGGAATTTCAGCCTTCCAGGAGGCAACAGCCACTTCGGCCTTCACCAGATTCTGGTCTCATAGAAAACTCCAACTCAGTTCTCCAGATGCTGTGAAAATTCTGCTCCCTCCACCAGGAGCTACCAGGAGTAAAAACTCTTGATTCTGTCTGTCTGTCCTCTGGAGCTCTTCTTAAATACACACACATAAACACACACACACACACACACACACACACACACACACACACACACACACACTGGCTTCCTTTCTCAGCCAACCCCTTCCTCTTATGTCAGCAACAGGAGACGGAGTTCACACCTTCTGTTTCTTAGCCCCTAAGGGCTAAGTACCTGCTAAATTAATTACCTTACCTAGGGCAGCTAGGTGGCGCAATGAATAGAACATAGGTACTGGAATCAACTGGGTTTGAATCTGGTCTCAGACACTGAATAGCTGTGAGTCTCTGGACAAATCACTTAACCCTGTTTACCTCAGTTTCCTCATTTGAAAGTGAGCTGGAGAAGGGAGTGGAAAACCACTCCAGTATCTTCACCAAGAAAACCATGGCCTAACTGTCCTGAAGAACATAAGTAATTTTTATTATGTGAATTCAGAAGTGTCTTTTTTAAAAAAAATGTTGGCTTTAATGTCGTCTGTTCAAAGAAAAGGCTTTGCTGGCAGAATTGCAATTCACCTTGGCCTTCTCTTTGAATGCTTGACACATGACAGCCTTGTTTTCAGGCAACTCATCTACAAATAGTATAATAGCACTTATTTACGGATCTGCTTCTAAAGAGCTGATGGCACACTCATCTAGCCAGCTGCTAAAATGATGGATAAGTTGCATTATTGTAAGCCTCCAACACACTCACAACAAAGAGACTGCGTGTAGTGCACTCACACTGGGCACATGGGTCTGCACCCTACCCTGTGTGTGTTCAAATGCACTGACTCATCAAGGCTCGAAAAGCAAAGCTTCTTTGCAATGGGAACAAAGCTGGCAGCAAAGCCAGCACCAAGACTTCTGGTGCACTAAACATGTCTAAGGGACCCCCTCTGCCCCCACCAACTCGGAGCAGAGAGAAGTCAGATGTTCTGCAGGCCACACCCAACAAACAAGAAGAGAAAGAAGCCCCTAGGAAACCCTTAACTGCTGAATTGAAATTGTAATACCTTCTTCCAAAATTAACTGAACTTCTTTTGCCAATAATGATTTCTTTTTTACATCTTATCACAGAATATTGGTGTACTGAGGAAAAATACTCAATCAACTACAAATGGGCAATCAATTTATCGTTTTATTTTAAAGAATCCCCCAGGGTCCTGCAAGGATCAAAGGCCAGAACTGGAAAGGATCTCAGAGGTCCTCTCATCCATCCACTCATTTTACAGAGAGAGGACTTTGAGGCCCAGGCAGCTAACTAGCTTGCCTAGGTTCTAAGCATCAAAGGCCCAACCTGGACCAGGCCATCCTAACTCAGAGGCCGGTTCTTGCTTTACTAGGCCAGAGATGTCAAACTCATGACCACTTGCAGCAGGTACCAGATTAAAATATAAGTGAGAAATACTTAACAGCATAAATAAGGGGACAATAAAACATAGATAATGTCACTATGTGGTTTTCTAAGCCAATATGTACCAGCTGGGATCCTTATGAATGGTTTAATGGCCCTGGTTCTAGGAGTTTGGCACCATTGCATTATGACAGGCTGCTCCTCTAGTGTTCTGGTTATCTTTAATAGTAATAAAGACAAAGCCTGGCTAGGAGAACTACTTCCATATATACATATATACATACATATGCATGTATTCATTTGGAGATCAGAAATCTGAGCTCAGAGCCAGAAAGCCTACTGGCTGCACTAATGGTTATATCGGGCACTGACATCTAGAGTACTAATGTGCTTTGAGCTGAGTCTGTGACAAATCAGCATTATTCACATTTCAAAGTCAGCCTTAATATTGTATTCTGGACTAGATCTTAGTGGTCCTGAAGATAATTAAATTAGTTGCAGAGATTGTGGTCCCAACATGTAATTTCAAGTGTCTCTGTGCAAATTACCTGGAGGCCGTGATTTTAGCTGCTGCTGGGGACCCTTTGGGTACAGTACCATTGCCTATGTTTAGTGAGCCCGTAGTTATGTTCATCTAATTCCTGATTCGCTTCCTCCATGACTGAGCTGACAGGGTTTTATCATGCATCAGCACTGAAGCATGGCACCATTAATCTCTCAGATGGGCTGCCACATGCTGGCCCACTTTGCTAGGTAGTATTTTAAAAAAAACAAAACAACAAACCATTGTCTCTGAGTATTTTAACCCTCTCGTAACCTAGAAACATCAGAGTATTATGCTTCCAGTTGCATATGAAGATTTCTCGAAAGGAACTGACTTTAAGGGAACAATGGAAAGGGTGTTGGCTTTGGAATCAGAGAACCAACATTGAAATTCCACCATTTACCACCTGGCTAACTTTGTTTGGGCAAGTGACTTAAATTTTCTGTACCTCTCCTTCTTTATATGTTTAAAAAATAAAAGGGAGATTTACTAGATCGCCTCTAAGTTCCTTTCCTGCCCTTTTAAAAAAATACTAATAACTTTAGTATTATAACAGGTCAAAGATTCCTAGAAGAAGATGGCTGTGACATTTAAGGTCTAGATTCCTGGATAGAAAGATGGTGTTTGAGTTGAGTTTTATAGGAAGGGAGGGTCTCTAGGAGATAGAGGTAAGGAAGGAATATATTCCAGTCACGTGGGAAAGTCATTGCAAAAGCTCAGAGATGGAAGATGGAGGAAAAGACAGGCCAGTTTGAACAAGCCTTAGTGCTGAAAGTCAAGTTAACGTCCAATGAATTTGGACAGATAGATTGGAAGCAAGTCATATAGGGTTTTAAAAGCGAAACAGTCGGGTTCATACTTTTTTATTAGAAGCAATAGGAAGGCCTTGGAGTTGATTAACTAGGAGAGAAACATGGTGACATTTGCACTTAAGGAAAATTTCTTTGGTAACAATCTGGACGATGGACTAGAGAAACAAGAGATCTGAGGTAGGGGAACGATGATGAGGCTGTTGTAATGATTTAGGTGACAGCTGATGAGGGCCTAAGCTAAAGGAGTGGCTGTGTGAGAAGAGAGAAGGGGTCAGATGTAAAAGGTGTTTCGAAGGCAGAAATGACTGGATATGGGGAGTAGGGAGTGATGGAAAGTGATAAGATTATAAACTTGGGAGAGTGGGAAGATGGTAACGTCTATGACAGAAGTAGAGAAATTTGGAAAATGGAAAAGTTTATGGGAAGAGATTATGATTTCAGTTTTGGACGTGCTGAGTTTGAAATATCTCTGGGCTATCTAGTTTGAAACAGACAATAGGGAATTCATGACACAAGACAAAAACTCAGGGCAGATCTCTAGGTTGGATATTTAGATCTAGAACTCGTATCCATAGAGATAATAATTTAATCCACAGGAAGTGATAAGACCACCTGGAGATAAGGCACAGGGGGAGAAGTGAAGAGGGCCCGAGATAGGACCTTGGGGAACACCCACAGTAAGGAGATGAGATATAGATGATAGGGCAGCAAGGGAGACTGAGAAAGAGCAGTTACATAAGGGAGAGGAGGACCAGGGGAAAGAGGTGTCACAAAAACCCGGTGCAGTGGGTGGTCAATGGCCTCAAATGCCACAGATAGGGCAAGAACAACGTGCACTGAGGAAAGACTTGGCAGTTAAGGGATCAGTGGTAACTTTGGAAAGAACAGCTTCATTTTCGTGCATTATTGTTACTCCAGCCATTTAATTAATGACTTTCTAGGAAGTTAACCCAGGAAGTCCTTTAACTAATTTGGACTTGCATGAGGCCTACAATCTGGTGATGATTTAGAAAAGCAACAAGAGGGGGCGGCTAGGTGGTGCAGTGAATAGAGCACCAGCCCTGGAGTCAGGAGGACCTGAGTTCAAATCTGGCCTCAGCCACTTAATACTTACTAGCTGTGTGACCTTGGGCAAGTCACTTAACCCCAATTGTCCTGCCTTTCTCCTTCCAAAAAAAAAAAAAAAAGAAAATCAGCAAGATAACCAGCTGTGTGACTCTGAACAAATCACTTAACCCTGTTTGCTTCAGTTTCCATATTTGAAAATGAGCTGGGGAAGGAAGTGTCCAACCACTTCAGTATCTTCACCTGGGAAACCTCAAATGGGGTCACGAAGAGTCAGATCCGACTGAAACAACTGAACAGCAACAACGTCCACGGGGTCTAACTCAGCCCGAAGAACACAAGTAATTTTTGTCAGACAAATTTGGAAGTCTCTCTCTTTTTTATTGTAGTCTCTAACGCCGTCTGTTAGAAGAAAAGGCTTTGCTGGCAGAATTGCAATTCACCTTGGCCTTCTCTTTGAATGCTTGATGCGTGAGAGCCTTGTTTTCAGGCCATTCTTCTACAGATGGATCCAGCACAAGGTCCTGCCGAGCCACTTGGACTTTGCAATGTGCCTATGAACCACAGTTTCCAAGGGAAAACACTGACTGAAATGTGGCATCATGTGATAAGATATGATATGATAGAGGTCTTCAATTAATACTGATTATGAAAAAGAGAAAAAGAACTAGAGAAGTAATGAGAGCTGGGAAGCCAAGCCAAGAATGGGCAACTGGATAATACTAGGTAACGTTTGTACAGCGCCTATTAGGGCTAGGCACTTTGCTAAACACATTTAAAATATTGTCAAACTCTGGGATCTGGGTGTTATTGCTATCCCCATTTTACAGCTGAAGAAACTGAGGCAAACGGAAGTTAACTGACTTGCCACAATGCTAGTACGTATCTGAGTCTAGATTTGAACTCAGGTCTTCCTGATTCCAGGCCCAGCTTTCTCTCTCCTGCTCTGTGTCTCTGGGCCAAGAGGCATCATTATTGGTTGATGGGGTAGGAAAGAGGCCAGCCCAATACGTGATTGGTCTTGGAGGCTTTCATACCCAGCAGTCTTACATAACCTTGCAACTCTCCACCTTCTCATCTGTACACATAGATCTGTGGCACCAGGGCTGAGGGAACTTTATACAGTGAAGACTTCACAAAATTTGGGAGAGCGACAAGGAAGCCAAAGTGTCATCACAGGTTTGTGTGTGCATGTGTATTGTTTAATCCCTTTTCTACCTTTTTATGAGCTCCTAAATTCATAAATATAGACCTCATAGATCACCTACTTCAGCCCCACCCCCATTTTACAGAGAAAGAAACTGAGATGCAGAGAGATTGTGACTTTGCCCAAACCACACAGATCGTAAGTAGCAAAGGCAAGATTCCAGTTCAGGTCCTCTGAGTACAAATCCATCACTTTTCCCTGCCACAGTACACTACTTCTCCAAATATCTTCCATATAAGAATAATGTTTTTGAAGTTACATCATAAGCAAAGGATCTAAGCACTGGCTCAACAGTCACTAAACTGAGCTATAATTTCTCCCCCTCCTACACATGTGCGTGTGCTTGTGCACACACACACACACACGCACACACACACACACACACACACACACACACACACACACACACACTTTCAATATGCCCACCTCATTTAAGGACCTAAAATAATTCCTAAGTTTCATAAGAAATCATTTAGTTGTTTCCAACTCTTCACGACCCCATTTGGGTTTTCTTGTCAAAGACACTGGAGTGATTTGCCATGTCCTTCTCCAGCTCATTTTACAGATGAAGAAACTGAGGCAAACAGGATTAAGCAATTTACCCAAAGTCACACAGCTAGTAAGAGTCCTAGGGAGATTTGAACTCAAGTCTTCCTGATTTCCAGCCTAGTGCTCTATCCACTGAGCCACCCCGCTGCCCTCATTAGCTATTGCCAACATTTTATCCATTAGAGCTCCCTAACAGATTTACTACAACATCCGAAAGGAATTCTTATTGTCACATACGTGTCAAGTGATCAGCCAGACTTTATTTGAATACTTCCATCCAATGGGAATTAATTCACCACCTCTCAAAGAAACCCATATTACTTTTGGATAGCTCTAAGAATTAAGAAGTTTTTCCTATCTCTGTACTCTTTAAATGGCTCTCACTCTTCATCTTTGCCTCTTGTCTTTTTTAGCTTTCTTTAAATCTCAGTTAACATCCTACTTTTTGAAAGCAGATCCTCCCTCATGTTAGTGCCTTCCATCTGCCATCATCTCCAATATATCCCATCTACAGGCTGTTTGCCTGTAGTGATTAACATATTGGTCCCCTGTCCCCCATTCCATTAGATTGTGAGCTCCTTAAAAACAGAGACTATTTTTACCTTCCTTGGTAGCCCTAGCACAGTGTTTTGAAAATAATGGCACTTAATGAATCTTTGTTGATAATTAGACTCTTTGCAATTTCTACCCAGTGCTCTTGGTTCTATAGTGCTAAGACTGGGCAGGACAAGCTTAAACCAGTTTTGAAGCTATAACTCATCAAATACCTCAATACAGGTACCAACACCCCCCCCCCCCCCCATCACCACCTTTGAACTACTTTTTTCTCCAGGCTTCATTCACATCCATATTTTTTTTTTTTGCCAATCTTTGTATCACCTGGAATCATGTTCCTCTGGGTCATCATGCCAATTACCCTTCTTGGGATCAATTTCAGTTCATCAGTGTCCTTAAATTATGCCTCAAAGGACAGAAGATATTTCAGATGCGGCCTAACCAGTGCTAAGTTAAACTAGGCTTCTGGGTGTCACGGTCCTCTTCGAGAAAGAAGGAGAAGCAGCAAACAACATATGAGCAGTTCAAGCTGCCCCCGCGCTGGATCCAACTGGCCGGTCCCAGTTGAGCACCTCAGCTCCTTCCTTCCCTTCCCTCCTTCCTTCCCTTCCCTCCTTCCTTCCCTTCCCTCCTTCCTTCCCTTCCCTCCTTTATTCCCTTCCCTCCTTCTTTCCCTTCCCTCCTTTCTTCTTCCCTTCCTCCTTCCCTCCCCTTTCTTTCACTTCCTCTCCCTCTGTCCACAGGGGCTACCAAGCCCTCACCTGCAGGTGGGTACTCTGTCCAAAAGAACGTAAATTGTGATGGCTAAAACCTAGACAGGTATCTTGAGGTTTGCTGGCTAGATCCCTTTCTTAAGACCACACCTTAAACACCATTCACTCTGTCTCTCACTGATGGCTAACAATAGGGCCCAGTCTAAGGCCACTTAGCGGTCATTATTTGGGCCCAGGATGGCTCAGAGTGAATGTAAATAGTAATTGCTTCTGTTTTGGCCAGAATAGGGGGGGAAGAGGGGAAGAGGGAAGTGGGGAGGGGGTTTCCTCTTCCAGATTAATTTTTTTTAATTAAGTAAAAGGAGCCATTTCTTAACTACCCTAAGTGAGTGTTGCTTCAGTCAAAGAGAGAACTCAGAAAGACTTTAGCTTTAAAATGCCAAGGTCTCCCATTGCATCCAGGTCATCTCTAGCTATCGTGATCTGTATCTTGCCAGTGGCACCAGTGGGCTCTCAGGAGAAAGTGACACTGGTGACCTTGTCCAGCATTCCCTCACTTAAATCCAATTCACTTGTAAATTATGGCATCATCTTCCTAATGTCACAGTCCTCTTTCAGAACCAAGGACAAACACCAACGATAACTTGAAGAGGACCAAAAAGTCCCCAAGAACATTTGGAATGGAGATGTCTCTCCATGTATCAAAGAGATAATAAGGCCAAGGACAGAGCCTTGGGACATGCCTATTTGTAAGGATTCCCAAGAAAAAAGGGGAGGGGGGACAAAAAGATTAGATTGAGCAAGAAAAAAGTGATTGGTGACCTTGGGAAAAGCAGTTTCACCAGAGTAATTGCATAGATTGTAATAGCAGATTGTATAGATTTGAGAAAGTGGAGGCAATGAACCAAGAGTACGATTTCTAAATAGTTGCATAAGGAAAAGGAAAGATAGAATAATAGTTTGAGAAAGTAGCAGGAGCAAGAGAGAGTATATTTAGAAGACTAATATGGTTTGATTCATGCATTGTCCTCATACCTTCGGTGCCTAATAACTGCTTGTTGACTGATTTATTGATTAAAATAAAAGAGAGAGGAAAGACAGAGACAGTGAGACAGACAGAGAGACAGAAAGAGCCAGGGCCAGAGAGAGAGAAAGAGAGACAGAGACAGAGACAGAGACAGAGACAGAGAGAGACAGAGAGAGGGAGAAAGGGAAAGAGAGAGAGAGAGAATCTGATACACTGGTGGCAGGGAAGTACTGCATTTCTTCAGGAGGGAAGTTGGACTAGTTGGTCTTTCATATTCTTTCTAGCTCTAGCTCTGTAATCCTATGATCTTTAAAGTCCTTTCCAACCCTGAATCTATGTTCCTACTGATTCTAAATTTTCAGGAATTGGGAAAGGAGTCAATAAATTTTAAGAGTTGTTGTTCAGTTATGTCCAACTTTTGGTGACCTCATTTGGGGTTTTCGTGGCAAAGATACTGCTTATTTTACAAATGAGGAAACTGAGGTAAACAGAGTTAAGTGACTTGCCCAGAGTCACTGGGTGATAGGGACATAATAGAGACTGCCAACTCCTCTCATGTCTTCTCAGAGTCTATTCCTTCTGCAGTTTCAAGTGATACAGCCCCCTTTCATCTTGCCTCTTGAAGTTGGAAGACAGAAAGCCCAAAGAGGCTCAAAGCTCAAAAAAAGTCTTGAAAAAGACTGGGGAAAAAAAATGAAGCTCTCTCCCTCTTGACAATTCCAACTTGCCCCTTCCATGGTGGAGGGCATTCATCTCCATCCATGAAGAGAGAGTCCCATACCAATGGATTTTGAGACTGGGGTTATACGTATAATAAGTTCCTTTTTCTGTCCTCAAGATTTCGGTGTTAGCTATAAAGCTGTAAGCCATTCTTAGTCAAAAATCTAGAAACCTCTTGCATTAGTAGACTGACAAAGTCTCTGATGATGAAGGAAGGATTAATTTTTAATTTCATGAAAATGGGAATTTTTAGTTTTAATCTACCTTGAAGCTTTGAATTCTGAAGAGTGTTCAGAGAAGAATGACCAGGATGATGAAAAGCCTTGAATCCATGCCATAGGGGATCAGTTGAAGAGAGAAATATGTGCAGGGGAAAGAAGGATGAATCTAGGGTTACAGGACCTTTTGAATTTTGAATTCCCAGCTCTTGGTGGGAATTAAGAGATAAAGGGTGGAAAGACCACTTACTCAAGAAAGGCCAATGAATAAAGTGGAAAATCTAATGGAATGGACGTTATGGTCTAAATGGAGAAAGAAATTATTGCTCTTCCCAGTCCCTCCCTTGGGATCCCGATGGTAACCATCAAAAGAGAAAAACAACTAAAAGACAAAGAATCCATTTTAAATGGGGATGGCAACCAAAAATAAAAACCTTGAAGATTCTTTCCTTCAAGGAATATTTAAAGATAAGATAGAGTCATTTAGCAACTGCTCCCTCAGGCCAAAGGATTAACCACTGGACATTTCTAATTCTTTAACGTCCTGATTACTCATTACATAGTCCTCACTCTACACCTTGAGAGGAATGGGAAGAACTAATTCAAAAAGCAGACCTAGAGACTCAGTAAAGGACGCAGAGGAAGAGACCAGTTAAATCTCACCCAAGTGCAGTTAGAGAAGAGAGATCTGGGGAAAGGAGGTTTTGCTAGTGAGTGTGCAATGTTAGGATCAGCACCTACTTCTCACTTTTTTTTTGCCAGCATCTTGTTCCCTTTTAGCATCCTTTCATTGGTCATACATAAGTTTAAATACCTCCTCTTCTCTTGTAAAGGATCCTGCATTTGGAGCTAGGTCAATCTTGTCAGCCCAAAGATAGTGATGTTAAGGGCTCCAGGGGGTGATTTGAAGAAGGAAATTGAAGAGAATACTGAACTTTTAAAAATGTAGTGAGAGTTAAAAGGAACTTGGTAAAAATGTCACCTTTCTAGCCTCTACGTGTCTTCAGAGTTATAATTTTAGCTTCTTCAATAATACATGTTCTTTATCAGTGTCAGTAGTACTGAATTCATAATACAGTAACTATGGAAGAGCAAGATGTATTGTCCCCTAAACTCAGGCATCATCAAGAGAACTGACAGATGATTTCTGACCCAAACTTTTTACTTCTGGTGCTAATGTGTGAAACAGAAAGTAGCCTCAATTTGCAGAAATGATCCCGGCTTGCAATGCTGCTTTTGTCTGATAAACCTGAGAAATGTAATAAAGCAGAGCCTGAAGAGGTAGAGATAGAATCCTGGCACTTCTTGGCACTTAAATTTGGCTTCAGGAGTGAGAGCTAAAATGAGAGTTTATTCCAAGGAAATACAGCCCTATTTGTCTCCCAGATTAAGCTAGTTTAATCTAAATTTCATGAATCTAAAGAGCTGAGTTTTTCTTTACTAGTCCATTTGATCATATTTCACCTTCCCCGAAACTCCCAGCTAGGACTTTGGTACATGAAAGAGAAATCATGTGCTCAGTTCAAAAAGATTTCCCTAGCTCTGCTTGGAAAAGAAGGGTAGAAATTGCTGGCATTTCAGTGAAAAAATACAGGCTCTTTATTGGCATAGGTTATAAGAAAACGACTTGAGGATTTGAGGTCAGATAAAAAGACTAGCTATAGGTTTGGAAACAGTAGCAAGTCTCTGTTAAGTTACACTAGCCAACATTAACAGTAGTGTAGGGACTGTGGAAGCAGATGACTTCATGAATTTGAAATGATGGAATATTGGGGAATGGACTACCCAAAACCGAATACTTATGAGAAGACAAGGAGAGACAGGAAGCAACCAGCGGAGCTGGCACAATCAAGGAAAAATGTTGGCTAATTTTATGGTTACAATACTGTTATAGATGCTGCTCTCTTTCCCAACTCTGCTATGAATACTATTCTGAGAGGAATTTGGGAACTCAATTAACATCTCTTTCCATCTCATAAATTTTGAGATCTTTTAGCAAGTGGTCAAAAGAGCATGGAATGACTGAATGTTATTCAATAAAATAAATATAACTTTCCAGTGGCCTTTTATGAACATTCTTTGAGGGGACAGAGCAAGATTTAATAAAGATTTCTAAGCACATGGATTTTTTCAGAGAAATTTCTTTATTTAATTCAACCATGCAAAAACAATAATTTCCAAAGGTCGAGAATATATATTGAATAGAAATCCAAGGATACAGGCACATAAGCATCCATACAAATGGAATGGAATTAGATTACAAGGTTAAGTATCTTCCTTAAAGTTCTTTGGAACTGGCTTATTTGATATGTTACATAGTTTAACAGCTCCAAATAATATTTATATGTAGCTGGGGGAGAAGAGGACAGAGGAACGTGGAAGGTAAAAATTGAAATATAACCTCAACTGGACATAGACCGAGAGAAAAGATTGGATGGGGCATGCTGTTCTGCCCATTCAGAAAGGGAAACCAGAAAGAAAGTGTGAGAAAGAGTGAGAGTTGCCAGCCAGCAGAACAAAACAAAAATACACCAGAATGAGTGAGAAAACCTGTGGCCTATATCAGAGTTCACAAGGAAGCCCTATGTGCATTTTCCCCACATCCTTCCTTCTTTGCTGGGGTGTTCATAGCCTGTGTGCTTTCCCTGAGGGCTGGACATTGCATCTTCTGCATATCCAACTCTATGCCAGATTTAACAGTCATTAGTGGTGCTGCCTCTCTTTAAGGGACAGGTCAGTTTGGAACTGTGAAGGTCAAATCCTGCTAACAACAGAAAGTTGTCTATTCAATCTAGAAACTTGACCCAACCATGACCTCTCTTCGGAAATCTATTGTTCTGGCAAGAGCTGAGTGGGTGGGGCTCATTATAATGGCCTGCCTTCCAAATAACTACAAAGTGATAAATGTCAATTGGCAGGGATGATATTGCCAAGGAAAGCTAAGAGGAGTTAGGATTTCTCAGCACTTTGTTATTTTTAGCTATTAAGATAGCTTTGATTTTTCTTAAATTAAGAAAAAAATCAATTCTAAGTCTGTAAAAATGCATTGTGTATTATAAATACATGTTTTGTTTTTTCCGAAGTGTGCTCAACATGTGGAAAATATCTTGGCTAAAGTCTTTAATAGAAGAAACGTCATCCTGACTTAGGTGAACAACATAAAGGAGGGGCCACTCTATAAATCTTCCATTTTTTAAAGAAAAAATATCAAGTAATTTGGACAAAGAATTGTGTGTGTGTGTGTGTGTGTGTGTGTGTGTGTGTGTGTGTGTGTGTGTGTGTGAAAGAGAGAGGGGGGGGAGAGAGAGAGAGAGAGAGAGAGAGAGAGAGAGTGAGAGAGTTTAAACTGCTCAGATGATGGAATTTTTTGGTGCAATTAACATTCTAAAATAAACAGCGATGCATTTACATTCAGCTATAAGCCATCTGATCTCTATTTTTGAAAGATGGACGGGCTATATGCATTGCTAAACATTTTCCAACTAATTACCCAATTATTTCACAAATTATATACTTAGTTACAAGTTGTGCTATTCTGAGAAATTATATTCATTTGAACTACATTTCTTTCCTATGCACTGAAACTATCTTTATTTCTGATTTCATGTGACTGAACGCCCCCTAATGCAAGATCTTAATTCAACAAGTTCAGCTTGTTATAAATTGTAGATTTTCCTACTTACAGAATCTATGTGTGTGAAATGCTTGAACAACATACAGCTCTCTTGCTCTTTCTCTCTGTCTCTCTCTCTCTCTCTCACACACACACACACACTTCAAAGTATACAGTATATGTCTTTCAAAAATATAGAGCTCTTTGTGCCATTGTGGGCAAACGTGAAGACCACCCCTAAACCTTTTAAATTCACCTACCATGATAGCTAAACAAATATAAACCACAATATACAAATACCGATATAAGTAAAGCTGTATTTGTGCCGCTGCATTGTGGGTCATCTCTAAGGGATCCCTTATCAGCATGTGCTAAATGCCTAAAACAAAAGAACGTAATTATCCCTGATATGATGGAAATGTTATCTTTATACTGAAGTACTTTTGTACTTATTAGTATAAACTGTCAAGTAACAAGGCCTTCTAAAAGATATTTACAGCAGAGGTAAGCGCTTACCTTCATTTCTAGAAGGCACCTTTAAATGATTGGTTCAATTGAATTGTCAAACCAGCATTTATTGCACCTACTGTGTATCCAATATCTAATTGATTTTTCCATAGTGTCTATACCAAAGGAAGGCACTGTCACCTAAATATGTCTGGCTTTACAAAAGGTAGAAATGAATTAAAGTGTGTGTCTCATTAAGAGAGCTATATAGAAAGATTAGGAAGGAAGGAAGGAAGGAGGGGAGGGAGGGAGGGAGAGAAGGAGGAAGGCAGGAAAAGGAAGAAAGAAAGAAAGAAAGAAAGAAAGAAAGAAAGAAAGAAAGAAAGAAAGAAAGGAAGGAAGGAAGGGAGGGAGGTAGGGAAGGAGGGAGGGAGGAAAAGGAAGACAGTAAGGAAGGAAGGAAGGAAGAAGGAAGGAAAGAAGGAAACAAAAGGAAAGAAAGAAAAAGAAAGAAAGAAAGGAAGGAAGGAAGGAAGGAGACCATAAAAAAATCAGGGATGGGAGAGGTAAGAGTTCCCCATCCTCAGAGGCAGCTGTGCTCTCCTGCAAAGGACAATGAATGGGGGAAAGAAAGGAATAAAAAGAGAAAGGAAAAAGAACACTGAACTTGTCACGACAATATCTGGGTTTGAACCCTGACTCTACTACTTGTTATGACGATGAGGTAAACCACTTGATCTCTCAGGCTTCTTCTCCTCCTTCTGACAATGATAGAGGGGAGCTGGGTGGTGCAGGGGGCAGAGCCCTGGGTCCCAAGTCAGGAAGAACTGAGCACAAATGTGTCCTCAAACACTTGCTACTTGTGTGACACTGGACAAGTTGTTTAAGCCTCTTTGCCTCAGTTTCCTCATCTGGAAAATGAGCTGGAGAAGGACGTGAAAAATCCCTCCAGTGTCTTTTACCCTGCAATGGGTCACAAAGAGTCAAATGAGACTGAAACAACAATGGAGTGATCATCATTCTTAGTGTAGCATCTACCTCTCAAGGCTGAGTGTGAGAGGAAAGTGCTTTATAAACTATAGCATTATATGAGCATAAGCCATGATTATATAACAAAGTCCTCACCATCTTCTCTTCATTAGCACATTTAAAATTGTTGCTCAAAATTAAATTTTCACAGAATTTTTGATAACACACCTATTACAAAAATTTGGAGTTCATCTTTGTTTTCTTTTGAAGGGGAGGTAAAAAGAATAGATTATCTCAAGGTTCAGAGTTGGGAGAGCTGGTTCAAGTTTTTTGAAAGAATTCAATCAGACCTTCTCTTTAGCCAAAGGGAGCTTTACTAACACAAAAGCATGCAGGTCTGAGACTTAGCAAGGAGCTAAAAATAGCCATTGATATAAGAAAAGGACCAGACTTATATGCACAGAAAGTTACACAGCCTGTAGGATGATGATGGAATTTTAGGGTTTCTAATGGGGGTTGATTTAGGCACAGGATGAGGAAGATGGATGACCCAAGATAAGGGAGACAGGGAAAATTTTATGACCCAGGATGGGGGGTGGGGGGGGCGTGACAAAGAATTCCATGGTCCCAGACAAGGGGGAAGTTTTATGGCATTTTAAGATAAGGGAAGAGACTTTAGGATGCTCTCAGGCTCAGGAGGGCCTCCCAAGGTACCGAGAAAATAACCCTTAAAATTATGTGAACCCATAGGGCACCTCTGTATCCACATCATTTCCCCACTCAACCACTAGGCAGGAGAATTCTTTCAGGAAAAAGAGATGAAGATCATTGTCTTCAGTAGCTGCTTCTTGCCATACAGGGGCAAAGAATCCATTTTAGGGGCCTGAGGAGAAGTGGTCAGCATGGGGTGCGGAATGTGGTGCTAGCTGAGTCCAGGATGGTGAGAGGTGGGACACCAACAGGAGGGGTCGTTGGTATCCTGAAATCTGAAAGCAGAATTTCTGCAGGCGAGAAGACACAAAGCAAACCAGGAGATTAAACAAGCATGGACCAAGTATAAGAGCAAGTAACAGGATTAATAATGGGTCAGAATAGGGGAAACAAAGGAGAGGGACCATGACCCCAGGAGGAGGTAGGAGAAGATATCAGGCTGGAGCAGATGTCTTGCATCCAAGAGGCTGCTGGTCATATCCTTTGAGTGCTCAAAGGATAAATTCCATTCAGAGTCTTAAGGGAATAGTGGGAGAGCTATGGGGAGTCAGTTAGTATCCTGGGAATGATGGTGACCCACCCAGAAATCATGTACTCTACCTTGCCCCACAGACCTTCATATCTGAATTAAGGCATTAGCCTTCCAGTCCTGAGGAAGTAGGCCTAATAATCCTAGGCACAAGGTGGGAATCAGGAATCAGTGGGCTATAAAAAGAAGTGGTTCAAGGTGGGACCCAGAAGACAGCATAGCTGTGCCCAAGCACACAGGAAAGACCCCCCAGTGACGGGCTTCAATGCATAGTCTCCTTTGATCACTTTTCTGGCTGGTCACGCCTTGCGTCTTACCTCACATCTCACATCCTGCCTCCTGCTTGCTTCATCTGCCTCACTATCCACCCAAATGCTTTTGGGAGAGGGACAAAGGAGCTGCCCCTGCCTGAGTGGGAGTGGGGAGGGGAGTAAAATGAAGCGGAAGCAGCATCCAGGGGATGAGGAGAATGTAGAACAGGCATCCTTGCTGCACGACCATCTCAGGTGGATGGCGGATAGTCTAGGAGACACAACTCTGACAGACGAGTTAATATGCAGGGCCCACATAGAGAATAGAGGAAACCAAAGAAAGAAACCAAGAGTTTCATGGTGCTATTATTTACTTTTGACATACAGGATGATCTGATCTTGTTATTTTCTCAAAAGTTTCTACTCTGATTCCAGTTCCTTTAGGAAAATCAGATGCTATCGAGGATCCAACTCTATACATGGGAATATAGGTAACAACACTTTGCAGATAGAGGCTTTCTACCTTTGAGTGTGATAGTTATACAGATGAGTGTACTTATAAGAGACTGACTTTTACTCCAGTTATCATAAAAGGCTTGGGAGGATCCATAAGTAATTAATTTTAAAAATAAAAAGCATACCAATAAGTTGCTCATAACCAAACATGTTTGTGCCACAGAACACACAGTATAAATAGGTATTATTTCCACAAAAGTAACAAACTTTGAATAAATTGACTTTTCCATTAATGCAAAAGTATTCCATAAGTTACCTCCCTTTAAGAAATTTGCGGGGCAGCTAGGTGGTGCAATGAATAGAGCACCAGCCCTAGAATCAGGAGTATCTGAGTTCAAATCCAGCCTCAGACACTTAACACTAAAAAAAAAAAAAACCAGCCATGTGACCTTGGGCAAGTTACTTAACCTCAATTGCCCTCCAAAAAGCAAAAAAAGAAAGAAAGAAAGAAAGAAAGAAATTTGCACTGAAATTGTTTTCCTCAAGCAGAAGATGTTTCTGATCTAGTTTCAGTAATTAATAGAATAACAGCTAGGTTTCTCAAACAGTTGTGCCAATACTCAATTATTATAACATCATTTTGAAACATTTAAAGACCTTATTCCATACAGACATATATCTAGTGACAGGCAGCTGACTAGGCCAAATACCCATTTACCAAGTTCTTTAATATATAAAAAGGAATATAATCTGAAGCTGAATAGCCCAGATCCTAATTATTATAGCCCATGACCTATTATAGTAGGTCAGAGATGTATCTCAGCCTTAGTCTATGGGATAATGATTCAACATCATGTTTGTACCTTTCTTTCACAAACTTCTTTTCCCGTTGTTTAACCATTCCCGTATTATTCAGAATGTTCTATTCCAGAGATTTAATCTTTCACATAGCTATACAATTTTACCTGATTGGGATATAGAATAACTACACATTTAGAATTGAAAAACAGCAAAATTTCACATCATGTGCATTGTGCTCACATATCTTTCAGGGGCTCAGGACCATTACCAGCCAGGCCCTCACGAAAGCTGATGCCCCTTTCCCCTCCTTCCTTTTGCCAGGTGGGGGAAGCTAAGTTTGCAGGTGGGGAGGAAGGATGAAACTCTCTTTTCCTAATCTGGTCTGGGATGAGAGAAGTTAATACAAAAAACTCCAGGGCTGTTTGCAATCTTACTCAGATACCCTCTTGACTCAAGGGGAAGAAGTGGGGAAGGGAGTGACTGGGGATGTCAGGAGGTGTTTCAAAACTCTTTAAAGATCAATTGCAAACCTTGTAAAACCCTAGAATCTGCTAAACCATTTTTTTTTGCTGTTCTAACTTTTCACTTCTATGTCCACTGCTTAAAAATTTAGAGCGGGACATTGAACTTTTCAGACTGACAGTCACAAGAATAGTGCCCTTTCTTAGGATACCTGAAGCAGAAACCAAAGACTGTTTTTCTGAAAGCACCTATTTAAGGCTACAACAAACCTAGGAGTGAAACTTGGAAAATTTACAATAGGTTTGAATATGATTATTAAAGTATCAAATTATTACAACAAATTAGTTTGCAAATGAAAATTTAGGCCTTTAAAATCACACAAAAAGATTTTGCGAAACATTTCTTTGTAAAGAGGATTTCCCATTCTTAAAAAAAAAAAGCTTACAATTTATCGTGATGTTAAAGTAAATAATCACTAGACTTTCATAAAATAAATTAGGTGGGAACCTTAAAGACTGGGATGTTTTGAAACCACGTTGGTATAAAATGTCTTTTAAGCATCACAAATCCCAAAGTGCCACAAAACCAAAATTCGCAATAATCACGAATTCCTAAGTGCCAAAAGGTGTTTACCTTGGGAAGGAAGTTCAGGTTTTCCTCCCTAAG
>CM053580.1:232447471-232466118 GCA_028627135.1 Pseudochirops cupreus | reverse complement strand
AATTATTCTTTAAATGGGAGAAAATAAAGGCAGCTAACAGAACCATATTCCAAACTATACTACAAAGCAGCAATCAGTAAAATGATTTAGCACTGGGAGGTGGGGGCAAGGGTACAAGGGGGAAGAGGGAATTGAGAGAGAGAAACAGAGAGAGGGAGAGAGAGAGAGAGAGAGAGAGAGAGAGAGAGAGAGAGAGAGAGAGAGAGAGAGAGAGAGAGAGAGAGAGAGAGAGAGAGAGAGAGAGAGAGAGAGAGAGAGAGAGAGAGAGAGAGAGAGAGAGAGAGAGAGAGAGAGAGAGAGAGAGAGAGAGAGAGAGAGAGAGAGAGAGAGAGAGAGAGAGAGAGAGAGAGAGAGGGAGGGAGGGAGACGGAGGGAGACAGAGAAGGAGGGAGAGAGAGAGACAGAGAGAGAAAGAGAAACACAGAAAGAGAGAGAGATTCTCTCCCAATCTCCCTCAATCTCTATATATACCTCATGGGCAAAATAGAGAGCAAAGATTTTCTGATGCCCACCCCAACTCCTCCAGCAGACAATGTCTTTGTGCCTAAGCTTTAAAAGCCATAAATTGATTCTAAATACTAATTGTAGTTTTAACATCTTCAGATCAGCGTGAGGAAGCAAAAGTTTAAAAGAAAAGATGGGTATAGCTAGGTGGCTCAGTGAATAAGCACTGGCCCTGGAGTCAAGAGGACCTGAGTTCAAATCCAGCCTCAGACACTTGATACTTACTAGCTGTGTGACCTTGGCCAAGTCACTTAATCCCAATTGTCTTGCCTTTCTCCCTCAAGAAAAAAAAAAAGATGTGGAAATATATTAGTTCTTAGGAGTTTTTTAAAGTGTGGTAATAATCAGCCACCAGATTTTAAAATCTGTTTTAAGGCATATCAGAAATGTTATCTTTTTTTCTTGTTGGAAAGTTGAAGATCACATAACTTTCCCAAAAATGTTATTCCAAAAACCTTATTGATAAAATAATCTAATTGTGCACAGCTTTCCTGAGAGATTCAAGAACTGGTCAGATTTGATGGCCTCTAAGGTCTCATTTAACTCTTAAATTCTGTCATTTGTGAAGGTCTTTGTCTTTGCCCCTAGACAATTTTAATGTAAGATTACAGAGAAGGGAGATAAATGATGGTTTAAGGTAGAATTTGACCTGGGAGTCTGGGATGGCTGAGAGTTGTAGTTGTTGATGGGAAGAGAAGTGGAGCAAAGATGAAGATTTATTCCTCTCTCTCTCTCTCTCTCTCTCTCTCTCTCTCTCTCACTCTCTCTCTCTCTCTCTCTCTCTGTCTTTCTCTCTCTCTCTCTCTCCCCACTCACTGGCCATACTATGAAATTGAAGTGTGAATTCATTTTACTAGCTTTTAAATTTACTAAATAAAGTTTCGTATTCTCCATTTTATTCATTAGCCAGCTTCATATAATATTGTTATGAGATGTTATAAAAACATTTTAAATATACCAGTTATAAAAAAATTAATAAATATAAGATCCCCATGGTAGAAAAATAGAAACCATTAATGTTTGGAAATAAATTGTAGCCAGTTCTGGAAAGTACATGAATTAATAAATGATGATCACAAAGACTCCAAACATTTCCTTTTATTTTTTATATCAAATGACTTCCATTAAAACAAACATTGATTAAGCCCTCCTTATGTTCAAGATGCTTTGTTAGGCACCATGAGTCAAAGAAGAAAAGTGTCTGATGAGAGATGGTTCAAGACAAGATAGGGGACATTTGATTGGAGCATGGAATGTGTGAAGAGGAATACTGTTAAGTAAGACTAGAAAATCGATTGGGAACATAGGGCTTTGAATGCCATGTAGGAGATTTACATCTCGTTTTGCAGGCTATTTTTTCTAAACCATGAAAAGTTTTTGAACGTAGGAATAATGTGATCAGAAAAAAGTATTGGCCAAATTATATGGGTGGTGGTATCAACAAGCATTGATATGAAGGATGAACTGAACAGAGAGAGTAAGAAAGGAAAGCAATGCAACAGCTCTGTGAGGGATTGTTTGCACAAGGAGAAGAGATTCATCCTGAGTAGCTGCTGCAGGGGATAAAGGGCTGGGAAGGATTCTTGCTCCTGTTCTCTCTCTCTCTCTCTCTCTCTCTCTCTCTCTCTCTCTCTCTCTCTCTCTCTCTCTCTCTCTCTCTCTCTCTCTCTCTCTCTCTCTCTCTCTCCCTCTCTCTCTCTCTTTCTCTCTCTCCCTCTCTCTCTCCTTTAGAATGTTCTCTCCTCAGAACTGCCTTTCTCTCCAGTCACCACCTTTGTCTCCACACTCTCTAATATCAGCAGAAAATTCATTCTGAGGCAGCTCAAGGAACCCCCCACCAGACAGAAACTACCTCTGAGCTCATCTTTGGCCCAGGGCAAAACCAGATTTATCATTTTATGTCACTTAGAGAATTTATGAAACATAATAAGTAATAACAATGACTGGTACTTACAAAGCACTTGAAGCTTTACAAAGTACTTTACATATTATTTCCATTGGTCTTCACAATTCTGTGAGATCGGTCCTAGTATCATCCCCATTTTAGAGTTAGGGAAAGTGAGGCTGAGACTGGTAAAGTGACTTGTCCAAGGTCACACAGTCCATAAATATTTGACAAAGGATTTGAACCTTAGCTCTTTCTTAACTTGAAGTCCAGGATTCTATTATTACTAGACAGGAACATCCCAATAACTTCCACAGAGTCTATTTTCTTCTCCTCTCTGCGCCTTTTCTCTGTCTCTCTCTCTCTCTTTCCCTTAAAAAATGAAATACATCTTGTGCCAACTGTCAACACAAATTTAACAGAAATATAAGCAAACTTTAAACAGGCAAGCTCTGGTTTTAACAGATACTCTCCCAGGTCAGGAGAGAGGAGAAGAGGGCCAAGCAAATCTCCATCTGGTGTCGGTTCTTCAAAAGGCAACTGCAGTCAGGAATGATTGCTCAGCCAAGATAGGTCTGGCATGGTTTCCAGGTGCTCTCCTGGCAAATGGCAGATTGCTCTTCTAGCAGCACCTGTGAGGTCCAGCAGGTGCTCAAAGACTAGCAGCCCCACCCACCTTTCTCACATTCCTGTTCTTTCTCCAAACTCTCTTGCTGGATTTCAGAGCTCACCATCACCACCACCCATTTCAATATCTTACCTCTAGCAAAAACTCCACCCCCAGGCAAGGGGAAAGTAGAGAATCAAAACCAATTAGATATTTCTATCCCATCCAATAGGCTTCATCTCAGCTGCTTTAAACATTTTGATAGATGGGCCCCGCTCCACTGGTTAGGAAGCTTTTACAATAGTCCAGCTGAGAAGGAATCATAGGGAGACAAAGGTGTGAGAATTTTTCTTTTGGTCTACCATGTAAAATATACAAATAAAAAGTCTCAAATTCAGAAAATTCACCAATGACAAGAAGATAAGAGAAACAACAGCCATGATATAATTCTTACAGAAAAAGACTAAGGCTAAACCCAAAGAACTATTGTTTTCAGGTGGTACTGCTGGTCCCAGGCCTAGAGTTCTGTTCTCACAGTCCATAAGCTGATTGGGGCAGTCCCAAGTTGCTTGTTATCATTGTCATTTTAGGGGCCTGGCTTTTCAAATGCTTTGTAGTTTCCCCAGGAGATTCCCTGCTCCTAAGGCTGGTAAAGATCCCATTTCCCTGAGGACCACTTCTGGATCATCATAGGATCAGAGCTGGAAGAGACCTAATTCCTTTCTTCCTTCATAACCTATTCACTGGCTGGAGAACCCCATAGCTGCTGCAATTTTAGGCACCTCATTTTGGAAGTAAACCAAGTGACCCAGGAGGAGTTGAGGCCCATGAATCAGGCCAATCCCAAGGCCATTTCTGATTCTCAACCTCTCCTGGCCACAGTTTCCCATCTATAATATGAAGAAGTGGTACTAAGTGTCCTCTGAGGTTCCTTCTAAGACTATAATCCCATGATTCAAGAAAAAGAGAAAAAGAGGTAGCGGTGAAGGAATGTGAAGTCTGATGACAAGAAAGTGGAGGAGAATGATATTTCTGATTAAAAGCAATTCATGCAGCATGGGAGGAAATAAGAAACCTGTAAAATGAAGTTAGAGAAGGGTGAAGAAGAGATCCAACTTCAAAGGCTTCTCAGAGCAGTCCTCTCAACCATGTATTGGGGGACTCTCCCCTGACACCTTCAGGGACCAACTGTCAAGGCTGCCTAGAGACTGAAAAAAGAAGTGGAAAAAGGAAAAGCGGAAGGAATGAAGGTGGAAAGTAAGTCACAAGTGATCACCCTTAGACGCCAAGGAATTTTCAAAACCTGAGAGTGTAAAACAGAAAGCAAGGGCTGGGGGTGCAGGCACAACAGCTGCGGTGGGATGGGGAGCACAACAGCACTGAACCTTGTTCAGGTTAAGGACTCTATAGAAACATATTTTCAGCACAGATACCAGAAAAATTAGCGAAGTGATTGATAACAACAGACAAAAGCTGATGAATAGAAATGAACAATTATGAGAAGAGAAGATCCTGTCCCTTTGAGTAGGTGAGTATGGCAATAATCAACAGAATCATCTTCTGGAGAAAGTGAAGATCCCACAAGAAACCTTGCAAGGCTCCCTGAAACAACGATGAATCTAGAATCTCCTGAAAGGTTCAGAAGAGGAATCAAAAAACCACATGAAAATACCAGGGAAATATAGAATTCAGAGTTCTTAAAGGATAAATCAGAGAGTTTAATGAGAGGCTCCAGAATGGAGAACAATAGACATAGGCGGTCTTCACATTTACGGATTCTATTGAATAGAAATGACAGAATTGGAACACAAAAACACAGAGGCAGAAAGGAAAAAACAAAACAGAACAAAAATTTTAAAATAAAACCAGAGTTTGAAGAACACATAGGAATTTTACAAAACAGGAACATTGAACTTGAAGAAAAGATGTGAGGAGATAATCAAAGAACTGGAAGTCTTTTGTTAAAAAAAAAACAAACTTGAATATCATACTCCAAGGAATTGTTCAGAAAAAACCCCAAATGTTGGAAACAGACAGCAAGGGTTATTGAGAGAATCCACGGAACACCAATAAAAAGAAATCTCAAATGTAAAATTCCAAGAAAAAATTTCTAGCTAAATTCTAGATGTACAACATGAAGGAAAAAAAGGAAACAAGAATATATTCAGCAGAAATTATGTACCAGATAATTAAGTGCTTTACAATTGTTACCTCCTTTGATCTTCACCGTAATCCTGGAAGGTAGGTGTTATTATTATCCCTACAGCTGAGGAAACTGGGGTGGGGGTTAAATGACTTGCTTAGAATTACATATCTAATAAGTGTCTGAGGCTGGATTTGAACTCAGATCTTCCTGATTCAGGTCCAGCACTCCATGCTATAACTAACTATCTCTGATAGTCAAGAACATATCTCACAGGCAGCAAGGAAAAACTCTTCAATCCCAAGGTAAAACAAGAAGAATAGTTCAGAATGACTCCTAAAAAAAGAAATCAAAGGAAAAATTGGAATATGATATTCTGAGGGGCAAAGGATATTGGCTGGCATCCCAAAATAACCTCTCTGGCAAAGCTGACTATTAACCAGGCACTCAATAAAAGGGGAAGATGTGAAGCACTTCTCCAAAAGGAGCCTGAGCTGAATACAGCATTCCACTTTCAGACTGACCAAGCAGCAAAAAGCGAAATACTTCCAGATAATAATGAAAGAAATGAAATGTTTATTTTCATCTAGTTAGAGGCACATGGCAAGGACATAAATGTATGGTGGGAGAGTATTTCTGTTTGGTGTTTGATTTTCTTTTTTTAAGCTTCATCCTCATTGTCAGAAGGCAACAGGAATGGAAAGAAAGCATCAGTGGGCTAAAGAGTCGGGAGTAAAAGATTCAACGGAAAAACGTAATGGAAAAAATCAGGAGAAGAGGAGATGGAAGAGGTGAGACGGTATTTCGAGGGAAATTCCATCTCTTCATTAGGCCCCTAGCTGGAGCAGGGGATAGAGTGCTGTGCCTGGAGTCAGGGATACTTGAATTCAGATCGGTGTCTGCCTCCGGACGAGTCATCTAACTTCTGCCTGCCTTAGTTTCCTGAGCTGTAAATTGGAGATAATAATAGTACCTATGCTCCAAGGTCATCAAGAGGATATTAGTTGTAAAGGGTTTGGCACAATGCCTAGCACGTGGTAAGCTTCTCCACTGCCTTCTTAATTAACAAATCTTTATAATTGGTGGTAGGATAACAGAGAGGAATGTCTATCAGATTGGCAGAGGAAAGTATAAAAAGAGAGGCCAAGACAATGACTTGGTTAGGATTTGAGAGGAGAGATAGGTGATAGATAGGCTTTCAATTCCACCCCACCTCCCTTCAGGATTGTGGGAGAATTGAGATAAAAATTGTCTTGTCAGTGCAGAATACATCGAGAGACGTGGGTATAGAATATAGTGAGCAGTAAGTGAATGATCTGGCAACATTAAGAGGTGAACCTCAGAGGTAAGGGGAGGTAACATAAAGTCTTACAATTAATTTTGCTGTTAGGAGTGAGAAGGGTAGAATTTATTGCCTTTCATATGAATTTAGGGGGAAGGAAAGGTTTACTATGTGCTGAGGATAAAAAGTCCAAACTAAAATACTTCAGATTCATAGAGCTTAATAATAGTTAATAAATGTTTTTTGAATTTAATTGAGTAAGACTGAAGACAAGGTCTGTCCCCGCCCCCCCCCACCCAAATGCCAATGCATATCAATGAACATTTGACTTAGTTACACAACTTCTTTTTTTCACTTTTCTTCTGATACAGGTGCAAACATACAATCGAATTATCAGAAATAGTTGATCAGCATTCTTTTGAATTTGAATAATTAACAGCACGAAAAATCAGCCTAAATAGTCATGAACTGACTTTGTTTTGAAGGAGCAATTCAATTGACCATAGCTAGAAAGTATTTTAAACACACACACACACACACACACACACACCCCCACACACACACACCACTCCTTCCTGGCCTTACTCATCCCCATAACAGAGATGGCTTCAAAGCACCTACTTTTTCTACAACCTTTAAATAGTCACTGTCCTGTTAAATCTTTAGAAGTATTCTTTGGCACTATATCTGCAATCCCAGGTACATAAACTGCAATGACCTTAATGCTGGTACTTTTTACCTCAATCTGAGCACTGCACAGAAAGGTGACCAATAGCCCATGAAATTGTACTTCTTGCTCCTCCTAGGCTCCAGTATTTTTCTCAGGTGTCCCATGGAATGATACCTATCTTGCCTCTCCAGTAAAATATGTGAACCATCGTTACATTTGCCTATGACTTCTTTAGTTTGTCTTATTTAATAAATAGTAAGCATGTCAATAAGGATAGAGGCCAGTTCTTCCACTGGTATATCCACTTATTGATTGTTGGACATAAGCATTACGGTAGAGCTCCAAGAGCTAATGACAGTAGATGTTACACAAAACCACATGACTTGGTGTGTTTTGTTCCCTTTTTTGCCACTTTGTCTCTGTCACTAGAGTCCACACAGGATCAAAGGTCATTTTGTATCACATTTTTTCTGTATCACCACGGCCAAAGAATTCATCATGTAGTAGACAACTTAATGGCTAATAAATTTCTTACCTAATTTAGTCCTCAGATAACAGACCTTATCTATAACTGGAGCTGTATGTGAAAAACCTTTCCAGCTTTAGTTCAGCTTGCCCAAGCTTATGCTCTGAAGACATTGGCTTCAGAAGCCCATAGTCACCATCATGCCATAATGAAATATCCAAGTAGGATTTTTTTTAAGTTTATGTATTAGCAGAGAGGAAATGATTAGCTACTGCTATGGGGGCATTTCAGAGTCAGCTGTCCACATATAACCATATTATCAACAAATTCAAGAAAAGATCACAATGAACACCAAATTTGACAAGAGACAATGAAAATGAGCAGAAACCAATGTATATATACAATTACAATAGCTCTAGATTGAGCTAGATAGTCTAGATATTCAAACACAGGGTTTTTTTTTTTCAATTTTTACAACTCCATGAACTCAGTGTTGTACATATGATTTCCTATGTAGGTAGACCTTCCTATGTTTCCAACTACATCCCATCCATCACATTCTCTGAAATACTTGTCCATATGATCCTGCAAATCTTTGTCAGGGCATTCAATCAATGCACTTTAGATATATCTATAGATACTAATGAAACACGTAGGTCATCCCTTGCTTTTTGCATGACTGGCCTATGATTAGTCCTTTTCTGGTCATATATCTCTTCAATGATACCTCTTTCTATGTCACATATACTCACTTCTTCAATAGTTAAAAATATTGTTTATGCTCACTACATACATCTCTATTACCCAATAATTCACAGACTATGGAATTTCATCACTCAGCACCATATAACATCTTCATGAAATTGCTATGTCTAAAAGACAAGTTTTTGTTTTAAGGAAAAGCTTGGAGTTATTGAAAAAAAAGCTTTACAATTTCCTAAATATTAACCAACCTATTCTATTCCTCATATTGAACTCTAAGCCTAGTCCATTGCCTATTTTCAGTGTCTGTACAAAATTGTTATATGGACAAGCCCAATGGACTGATCATCTGTGTGCTTACCATAATCAGGAAAATATGTTTTCATTCACTTGTTTTTTTCTTCCTTTGTGAATAGTTAGGTTGAATGTGTTTCTATGACTTTATATCTCAGATAAGAGACTCTGAAACATTCCAGGTCTTGATGTGACGCCTAACAGGAGCATCTTAAGGACCTCACCATGTTTAGTAAATTCTCCTTCCATTTGGACTCTTCCCTCAATATCTTCCATGACAACGCCATATACCCTTGGCCATCATAAGTCTCCCTGTTTAATGCTTGGCTAGAAGTTAATTACCACAGGAGCAGTAAACAAAATTACCTCTGTTGTGTAAGTTTCAAGCATCTTGTACAATTTAGACATTTGCAGGAAACACCTAGTTAAAGTAGATCCTTAAAGGTGACTTTTTGTTTTATCTAATTAAATGGATTGAAACAATTTAACAAACAATAAGCATGATGAAATCTTGCATTCCATAATTTTTCAAACCCTGAAAATACATGGCCAAAAAGCTACAGAGTATGCACCAACTGTTAACTCTGCAAATATGTAAGAGTTAAAGAAGAAGAAACTGATTTTTCTGGAACCACACAGGTAATAAATGACACAGGTAGCACATAAATCTGGTTCTTCTTATTTTAAATCCAGTGCTCTTTCTATTATACCACAATTATTTGGAGTAAAAACTGAGTTAATTAATTATCTTACCAAACATTCTGTAAATTGTTTTTCACTCAATTACTTCTTGTACAATTGCTCATGGTCTGCCACCTTCCTCTGTAAGGTTTTATAAACAAATTTATATTCTAAACCACTACTGCCCTTGGTTACTATATCTTTCCACTTGGCAAGAAGACTTAGTGTTTCTTGGTTCTTTTGGCCTCTCCATGATAATTGATTTACATAGGTTAAATTTGCTTAGGAAATGTTTATAATCTTTGTTGATATATGTTCCTTTATCTATTTACCCCTTTTTGATATTAGTAATTTATTTAAATAGGTCAGGTTGGAACTGCTTTCCTAGCATGTCACATCTCATCTTTTACTCTTTCTTCAGTGTTCATCTTTGCTCTAATAAGTCAATGGTCTGACTAAATGGTTAGTTAGTTTGGAAATTATTTCTAAGTCAGTAACAAGTCTTTTCCTATCTGTTAGATGCAATTTATTTCATTTCTTGTGTTGTTATTCAGAGTTTGCTAAGTCCTATGAAATGATGTTTCTCTTTGCCTCTGAATATAGGACAAAAACCAACTCTGACAACTCCTTTACTTACTTTCCCAAGGAAAATCTGTGAACCATTGTCCCATGTAACTGCATTTTCTTTTTGTCTTTGTGTTTCATTTATAGCAAAAATATTGATGTCAATATGAGTCTGATCCTCTGGTAGTTTGTAGAGTGGGTCATCAGACAAAAACACCACATTTAAAGTACTAAGGCTCAAACCATGGCACGCCCCGGCATCAGATGTTGGGCTGGTGGGTAAACGCAACTCCAGACTTCAACCCTTCCTCCTCTTTGAGAGAGAGAAGATTGCCTTTAATGAGGACACTAATGTACTCAATGTTCATGATTAACAAATAGGACCACACACTAGGAAACATCATCAGGTCAGTTACTGAAAGACACCAAGATGTCTTTTGCAGTCTATAAATGCCCCAACCAATGGAACACAAAACCATCTTTCATAGATAGATCACTCCAGATTACAGCTACCAGGAAGCTTTCCAATAATGCCATTACAGATCTGATCAATGAGGTCTCCTTGTTGGAGGAGCAATTCCAGGTCCATATGAAAGACAAGCAAAAAGGAATCAAATAATTCCTGATCTTTTCCCAATGCAGTTTCCATAGGATTATGAAGACAGAAATTCTTCCTCCCCTTTGACATCAAACAGGTGTGTAAAATTGAATGGGAGAATCCTTCTCATTGCTTTTCTCTTCAGAGAATAACTCTTGATAAGATATATTTCTTACCTTTGAGTCGCTATCTTTCAGTATCTCAAGCTGAACTGTTTAGCCATCTTCAAAATTCTGCTTGTAATAAAATCACACAGTGATAGTCTGGCCAATGTAGATTGATGACTAGAAAGAGCTAGACTCATTAGACAGTTCAATTACAATGAAAGAATAATCATTAATGGATCTGTGTCCAACTGAAAGGAAGGTTGCCAAAGGGCTCTGTCCTATTACCATAGATGATGTACTAATTTATTAGTAAGTCTGTAGATGCTACAAAATTGGGATTCAGAATAGTTCATTGGATGTCAGTCAGGATTCAAAACTCCATCTTCCTTACAACCAATCCAATAGACCTTGGATTTTTCTTAAAGCAATCAAGTACTTGGCCACCAAGTCAAGAAAGCAGTTATTTGCTATCTAAGCTCAGACTTAGTGAGCTATCTCTCTCTATGTTTATAGAACATAAAAACACAGCTCACTTTATGTTTTAATTTGAGTTTAGTTGAAAATTATCAACTTAGAAATTGCACACTTAGGACAGACTGTGAGAATTATAGGCATGCAATTCTTGCTGCTTTATACACCAACCCATTATTTGACCCTGCTTCTGGCTGCTAGAGTTTCTTCCACATGGCAATGATGTTTGTGTCCATCAGAGCCACAAGCTAGGTAAAGGAAGGGTCTGCCACTGCTGTGTTGATTAAAGTTTTGTTCATCTAGTGGCCTCAGGCTGAGAGATCTGATCGTTTGAGAATCTGTCAAAAAGAAGAAAAGACTTTAGATGTATTGTTCATGAGACACTAACTACCCCTTCAGGGTTAGCCCAGGCTTGGAGAAGAGCAGCAATAATAACTTTATTTCGTGTCTTACTATTGTATCTCACTTGGTACTTGAAACATTTCTGTGTGGGCAAAGGGAGCAGAAGAAGGGACCATTATCCACTTCTACTCAAGAGAAGGACTAGGGAGGAATTTCCAATAATGTGATTTTAAGCTACAACCATCACCCTGGAACCATAAAATTTAGAGGTGTAAGGGTTCTTAGAAATCATCTAGTCCTCATTTTCAAGATAAGAAAACAGGCCCAGACATCAGAAACACCAAATTGGAGCTAAAACTAAAACCAAGTCTTTTGACTGAGAACTGTAAGGACTCCTGCCCCAGAGAGCTCCCAACAGGCCATGTTGGCCTATAAGGGGCATTGCTACTCAAGGCAATGCCTTACATTGTACATCCACATGCTGCCTTCTTTGTCCCTATAGAATGCAAATGCTTTTTCTTTAATAATATGTCAGTTTGTGTGGCTGAGTATATCAGTTAATGCCTCCCTGCTTGTCTGTGACTTCAGGGGTGGGGAACAAATCACAATGACCTGAGCTGCCCAGGAGCATGGACCCAAGAGTCTCAGACCATCTGCCTACAGCCCTGCTTATAGAGTCCATCCTGGCCCTGTTGTGAGGGAGCTCTAGGGGCTCATTAGGCTGCTCTTCTACCCTCACCATAGAGGTCTCCATTTAAGCCCCATGTCTGTTCCTTAAATGTGTCAACAGGAATATAACAAATAAAAAAGCCTATTTTATTGCATTAAAAAAGAATACTAGAAATAAATTAGTGTTCATGGATAGCGTAAAAATGGTGTGATTCTCAGCATCCTCTTCTAGCACCATCACTGTAGAAACAAGGAAACACACAGGATTGAAAGTCATTTTGTATCTTTCTTTATTTTGAGGGTTGCCATGGCCAATAAATTCGTTACCAGTAGTAATCCACTCTGGCCGTCAATTCTACTCTCTTACCATCTAAGAGTGGGCCTCTGCCCCTGGAGCTACCTGGGCTTTGATAGGGTAACTTTGAACTTTACTGCACAGTTCTAGGCTCCATCTGGAGATCGCCAACCATAACACTGGCATGCATAATTCCTTCCCCTCTCCAATCCACCTTTATGTAATATCTCTAACTTTAGAATGTAAGCTCCTTGAGGGAAGGAACTTTCTTGCGAGATTTTATTTATATCTCTAACAGTTAGCACAGAGCCTCACATATAAAAAGTGCTTAACAAATATTCTAGCTAGCTAGCTGTCACCCATTCAATCATGCATCCATCATCTATCATTTATCTATCTATCTATCTGTCTATCTATCTATCTATCTCTATCCATCATTCATCCATTCATGCATATGTCTATCTATCTATTTTTGTGTTAAAGGCCAGATTCATGGTGATGAACTTCTCTGTCCATAATTAGTCTAATCTTCAGAAAACAGTCAGATTCAGACTTATACTTGAAACCTTTCCAGGACAGTATAAATGTTTAGATTTTATGTTTACTAAAACATTAAAAACCCCAAATCTCTTCCCCATCACACTGAGGGCAAACCAACTGTTGACTCAGAAAAATTAAAGATATGGATGAGTAAAACCATTAGCTCTGATCATCCACCTTTCTTTCAGAAATTTAACCAAGGTAAAATTGCCAATACAACAATAAGTTTCCTTTCCCTCTCCACTCTCCCCTCCAAAACCCTCAGAAACCTCAATAGTCAGCAAACACTTGATCTCCTTATCAAGCAGAGCAACATGGTAGCCAAGGCAAGAGCTGGTTTAAAAATTCAATTTGTCTAACATTATGGAGGAGTGTGACAGAAGATTATGAATTGTATCACTTCACAACACAATGAAAAGCATTGGAGGGGAAAACCAGCTGGAAAAAAGCTTGGCATAAGATCCAGCTAAGTCATATCATCCTAAGAACATTTGTATTGTGAAACCAGAATGAAGACCCCCAAGCAGACATTAAAAGGAACACACCTACCACTGTTTCTATAATTATATATTCTATATATAATTCTGTAATTTTATGTATTCTAATTATGTCTTTATCTATATTATCCTCCAAAGTCCCTTTCAGTTCTAAACCTGGGGAGCTACCATACTTTTTTTTTCTTTTTGGAGGAGGAAGGCAAGGCAGTTGAGGTTAAGTGACTTGCCCAAGTTCACAGGGATAGTGGGTATTAAGTGTCTGAGGCCAAATTTGAACTCAGGTCTTCCTGACTCCAGGGGCAGTGCTCTATTCACTGTGCCACCTAGCCACCCTGAAGAGACACCATACTTAAACCAATGTATCCAAAGAACCAAATAAATAAGCAAAAAATGATCCTCAAAAAATGAAGTTGGGAAGAGTAGCAAGACAACCATTCATATATGAATGAAAGCATTATAAAGGTAACATAATATTAAAGACACACAGGGACTGATTTTCAAAATATCTCTGAAAAGGGAAGATTATCACCAAAAGGCAAAGACTAGGGACAATATTGTTTAGCAAAAAACAATGATCAAGAAGACACCCGTTACTACAGGCCCATAGGCTTCCTTTCCCGTTTCCATCACATCTTGATGAAAATTTTCTATGTAAGCTGTTATTAAGGATATTCTTGAAAAAACAAGGAGGTAGAGGGGCTTTCACAGCTCAATCTGTGCAGTAGATTACATCTTCATGGTCACTCAAAGAGTTATAGAAAATATATAATCTTTCTGGGCATACTACTCATTTATTACCCCCCCCCAAAAAAAGACTTGGTAAATGAATAAAGGTTTTCCTACAAGGTATCTCCCATTCATATGCTAATAAAAACAAAGGGACTAACACTAATTCTCAATCATGTATTTATTGTGTAAGGTTGTGTATTTAGTAGAGGTGTCTTTTTTATCTTTTGATGTTGTTCATTATTTTTGGTTGTGCCCAACTCTTTGTGACCTCATCTGGGGTTTTCTCGGCCAAGATACTGCAATAATTTGCCATTTCCTTCTCTGGCTCATTTTACAGATGAGGAAACTGAGGTAAGCAAACTTAAATGATATGCCCACAATCACATAGCTGGGAAGTATCTGAGGCCTCATTTGAATTCAAGTCTTCCTGATTCCAGGCTTGGCACTCTATCCATGATGCCATCTACCTGACTTCTTGTATCTTTGGCTCTACTATGACTAAGTTCCTCAGAGATAGGGACGACGTATCTTATAAATTTTGCATCATCCTTCCTCTGGCCTAACACAGTTCTCTGTACAAATAGATGCTTAATAAATTTTTTGTCACATCCCATCACCTTGTATGTGTTAAGATCATTTAAAATTTTAATTAAAACAATCACAAAGATACCTTTGTTCAGTGATCCTCTGGATATCAATATCAAGGGAGACATTCCACGGGGAAACCTATGCTTGTTAGGGGTAATAACCATTGTCACGGAACAGGTCCTGAGCAAAACCCAGAGCGCAAAGTCCAGAGCACTCATGAATTACCCATAGGAGATAATATCTTTCCCATCTTCCTGCTTATAGATCATAGATGTGGAGCAAGGAGTGACCTTAGAGGGGAATATAAGAGGCAGCTAAATAGCACAGTGTACAGAGCCCTGGGTCTTGAGTCAGAAAGACATGAGGGCAAATCCAGCCTCAGACTCTTACCAGCTTTATGACCTGGGCAATCCCTTTACCTCCTCCCTAAGCCTCAGTTTTCTTAATGTCAAATGGGGCTAATAGCAACATCTACCTTCCAGGACTGATGTTAAGATCAAATGAGATAATGCTTGTGAGGTGCTTAGCACAATGCCAGATGCGTAGATAGTAGGTGCATTCCCAGCCCACCTGAGAGACTATCTAATCCAGTCCTTTCATTTTATAGATGTGGAAATAGAGACACAGAGAAGACAATTGATTTCCTGGGCTAATGCAAGTCTTAAGTCATGTTGCTTAAAATCAAAATCCTCTGAGCCCAAAACCAATGCCATTTCCCCTTAACAATGGCATTATGCTGACTACATCAGTTTTAGAATATAAGGTCTTATTTTAGTTAAGTTAATAAACTCATATTTTTAGTGATATTTTAAAGTTTAGAAAGCATTTTACATACATTATTTCATGATTGTTAGATATATTTTCAGATTTATCCATCTCTGATCACTGTAACCCCTATACGAAGGTGCCCTGTCCTGCATCAGCACTCTCCTCAGTACTTAATCTACCAGTGCTCACAACTATTATCTTACTTCTCAAGGTAACGCACAATGAAGAGTAATCTCAACATAGTTTCGCTAGCCATGTATCCTACTCTTCAAATGAAACAAGTTTCTGCCATATAGGTAACAACTGCAGCATTTACCTACAGAGGTAGGTATTGTTTGCTAGGCACTACTTTGTAAGAGAAGGAGAAATTTGTCTTTGAATTCATCACATTGCTAAGACCCAGAGCGGGATACTGTGAGGGGGGAGAAGGGAAGGGAAGGAATTAAGAAAGTAAGGAAAGGAAAAAAATCAGGAAAAAATTATTTCCTCAAAACCAAGACATATTGTGAGAGTTTTAGAGGCAGTTTATTTTGAAAGACTGTTAGAAAATTATTAAGTTAATTGTATAGCCACAAATCAAGACCTGAGACTCCTGGGACAGCCAATATACTGATTGTAAAGGGCCTACACTTAGAACACTTGGGCCCCCCAGTATGGGGTCTAAGACTGCTGTATATACATCTTCTGCCTTGGAAATCATATTTTGAGGTGATTTCTCTAGAGAGAAGAAAAAAATTAAGGAGAGAACAGCAAAAGTTGGATTAAATGTCGTTGAAGTTTCCTTTCAATACCCAAATTCTATGATTCTAAGATTGCTTGGCCTGGTGAATAAAATCTATAAAGATTTTAGTTCCTTGCTTACAGAAATGTGTTTCTTTGAAAAGACACTGCACTACAATCCCCCATTTGTCCTGTAACTTTTAAAATAAGCCCTCACTAGTTTTTGTGCTGTCTTTTATAGTTAAACAACAACAAAAAAGGTTTGACTGCATTTTGACAGGTCTCAGTAGGTGAGAAATCCTTAGGATGTCACAGACTGTCAGAGGAAAGGGCCTTTCAGTGAGTGGGGGCACTTGACATGTAAATGATTTTTGCAAAGCACCGCCCCCAAAGCGTCCTGGTCAAAGACTGAAGAAAGAAGAAGACGTGCACATGAGGACATGCTATGCCTATAATAAATAGCCCTATTGCCTTCCGTTAGTGGGTAATCTTTTAGCTTTCTGCCTGAATGATGTTATTTAAGACCATCACAATCAACAAATTTCACTATTGCTGAGGGGAAGAGAAAGTCTGAACACATCAGCAATTTCTTAAGAAAGTGCAAATGGCAAACAAATCAGTGATTCATTAACTAGACGTGCTGACATTTCCCAGGGGCTTTTTCTGAGCTGTACAGGCTCTTCAGGATCTACCCAAGAAAATGGGGGCACTGTAATGGTGCTTATGAGGAGGGCCTTCATTTAGCATTTGTTTCTGTTTTGTTTTTTTAAAATGATCAGATATTCATTCATTGCCTCAAGTTTGGGTATTATATTGGACATGATTTGAAGCAACTCAGCAGGTGACAGCCTTTCCATGTCTTAATCCCACTTCATGCTCTTTGCTAATCTCTGGCTGGAGACTCTGAACTGTCAGATTTATCTCTAAGACTCCTAGTGGCCCAAAGCCACAGTAAAATTTCATTTTCAACTTCCTTTACATTTTGTTATAGATTACAGTAGTTGCCTTTTAGAAAGAGAGAAACAAAATGTAAATTCTACAATCCCTTTTCTGTGCCACTCACTTGGATGAATTCAAAGTCTACACTGGCAGCCTTTCAAGTAGAAGGCTAAATAATAGCAGATGACAACTCCCTTCTCTTCACCTTATGAATAGACAGGCTGGGGTGGGGAGGGAAGGGAAGATGGGGAGGTGGAGCCGGAGGTGGGGGGGGGGGAGACAACGAGGATGCAAAAGAGACAAGCTGCCTCAGCCATGTGGAACTAGGCGGCCAGAGACGAGACCGTGGGGAAAGAATCAAAGAGGCTAGTCAAAATAAAATCAAGGTCAGGTATCAACAGGATTACTCAACAATCCCTTGCCCTGGCACGGGGGAACCAATAGATTCCATATCCAAATGTAAGTTTCTGCTGAAAAATCTTGCTGAAGACACCTTTCCCCTTCTCCCTTTTTAATCTTTTGAAATGAAGACAAATGATCCATCCTTAGTACTGTAATAAATGTGGGTCCCTTTGAAGTGGAAAGTATCAGGATCTGGGCAACCCCAAATAGAAAGGGATTGTCTGCACCAGGAGGTGTAAGGTCCACAGACCAGTCCATGGTTACAGTTCAGCAAGTCATAAACTTAAATGGAAAAAATTACATCTTCCCTTTAACTTAAATTGGTTTCCATTCTAATTCTCTGTATTTTATTTTATGCATTTAAAAATGTTATTCTGAGAAAGGGTCTCAAGTCTAAGACTTTACTCCCAACCCCTCCCCACACACACACAAAATTAGATTAAGGACCTCTGGCCTATACTCTCAGTAACATTTCATTGGTGCTATTTTTTTTTCTACTTGAGACACTTTATATTAGTAATCCCCAGCAATTTGTAGTTAGGAATTGCCTTTTGTCTCCTATTATTGGCTCCTTTAGGGGAGCTCCTTCCTCCCAAAAATGTTGTATGACATCTTTTGCTTTTAAAATTAGAGTGAATTCAAAATTAATTTTGTTCTGAGGATTTTTCAGGAATTTCTTGACAACCCTTGGCATAATTGGAGGCACCCTGGGGTGATGAAACCAGGGTTGGGAATCATGACTGTACTGTTTGGAGATAGAAAGGTTGGTAATTTTAGTTGTGGGGGGGGTGGGGGAAGGAAGAAATGAGAGAAGGAAACCACAATTAGTGTGCTTTTTTTCTCTGAATAACCATAATTTCCACCAAAGACGTCTTTCACCTCAATGAGTTTAAATTACTTTACAAACATATTTTTACATAATGTAGCAGGTTTTGACAGAAAGTCCTGCCCTGTGTCTGTCATTAAGGTATGGATGTCTCACAGTCAGAAAAATGCACTAAGATTTTGTTGTTCTTCTTCATTTCTCGCCTTTGGGAAACTAGCATAGACGTTATAGGCTGGGGCTTAAAGTGTGTTGGATTACTGATTCACCTACATAATCCTCACTTACAAAATCTACCCAGGATGAATATTAGTAATTTGTCAGTCATAGAAGGGGAAAAGAAAACTCTTTCTTCATATGA
>CM053580.1:232371357-232446971 GCA_028627135.1 Pseudochirops cupreus | reverse complement strand
AAATAAATCTATTTTTAGTTTTTCAACATTCACTTCCACAAGATTTTTGCTTCCAAATTTTCTCCCTATCTCTTCCCTCTTCCCACTCCAAGATGGCATTCTGATTACCCCTTTTCCCAATCTTCCCTCTCTTCTATTCAACCCCCTCACCTTCTCTTACCCCTTCTCTTCTATTTTCCTGTAGGTGGGCAAAATGAATTTCTATACTCCATTGCCTGTATTTCTTATTTCCCAGTTGAATGTAAAAACAATTTTTAACATTCATTTTTAAAACTCTGAGTTCCAAATTCTCTCCCTTCCTCCCTCCTCACCCACCCTCATTGAGAAGGCAAGCAATTCAATATAGGTTATACATATGTAGTCATGGAAAACACTTCCATAAAACTCTGTGAAAGACTAACTATATTTCCCTCCATCCTATCCTGCTCCCCATTTATTCTATTCTCTCCTTTGACCATGCAAAATCCTCAAAAGGGTTTGTTTCTGATAACCTCCTCCCCCAATCTGCCTTTCCTTCTATCATCCCCCCCGCGCCCCCCACCCCGCACTTATCCCCTATTTTCCTGTAGGGTAAGATAGATTTCCATACCAAATTGAATGTGTATGTCATCCCCTCCTTAAGTCCAATCCAATGAGAATAAGGTTCACTCATTCCCTCTCACCTCTCCCCTCTTCTCCTCCTCTATAAAAGCTTTTTCTTGACTCTTTTGTGTGAGATAATTTACCCCATTCTACTTCTCCCTCTCTCTTTTTCCTAGTACATTCTTCTCTCACCCTAATACTGAGATAGGTCTCATGAGTTATAATTATCATCTTTCCATATAGGAATGTGAACAATTCAACTTTAATAAGTCCCTTATGATTTCTCTTTCCCATTTACCTTTTCATGCTTCTCTTGTTTCTTGTATTTGAAAATCAAATTTTCTGTTCAGTTCTGGTGTTTTCATTAAGAATGCTTGGAAGTCCTCTATTTCATTGAATATCCATTTTTCCACTGAAGGATTTTTTTTGTTTTGCTGGATAGGTGATTCTTGGATTTAGTCCTCACTCCTTTGACCTCTGGAGTATCATATTCCAAGCCTTCTGATCCCTTAATGTAGAAGCTGCTAAATTTTGTGTTATCCTAATTGTGTTTCCACAGTATTTCAATTGTTTCTTTTTGACCACTTGCAATATTTTCTCCTTGACCTGGGAACTCTGCAGTTTGGCTACAATATTCCTAGGAGTTTTCCTTTTGGGATCTCTTCCAGGAAATGATCAGTGGACTCTTTCAATTTCTATTTTACTCTCTGGTTCTAGAATATCAGGACAATTTTCCTTGATAATTTCTTGAAAAATGATGTGTAGGCTCTTTTTAATCATGACTTTCAGGTAGTCCAATAATTTTTAAATTGTCTCTCCTGAATCTGTCTTCCAGATAAGTTTTTTTTCCAATGATACATTTCTATTACATTCTATTTTTCATTCATTTGCTTTTGTTTTATAATGTGTTGATTTCTCATAGAGTCATTAGCTTCTATTTGCTCCATTCTAATTTTTAAGGAATTATTGTCTTCAGTGAGCTTTTGGGCCTTCTCTTCCATTTCTTCAATTCTGCTTTTTAAGGTATTTTTCTCCTCATTGGCTTTTTTGGACCTCTTTTACCATTTGAGTTAATCTATTTTTTATGGTGTTATTTTGTTCAGTATTTTTTTTCTATCCCCTTTAGCAAGCTATTGACTTTTTTTTTCATTTTTTTTCATGATTTTTTTTTATCATTCTCATTTCTCTTCCTAAATTTTTCTCTACTTCTCTTACTTGATTTTCAAAATCCTTTTTGAGCTATTCCATGACCTGTGGCCAATTTATATTTTTCTTGGAGGCTTTGGATGTAGGACTTTTGACTTTGTTGTCTTCTTCTGGTTTTATATTTTGATCTTCTTTGTCACCAAAGTAAGATTCTATAGTCTTATTTTTTCCTCTCTTTGCTCATTTTCCCAGTCAATCATTTGACTTTTTAGCTCTTTGTCAAGGTAGGACCCTGCATCCAGGGTGGAAGGCAATGTCCCAAGCTTCAAGGGTTTTGTGCAGCTGTTTTCAGAGATGCTTCTAGAGACCTGTAAGTTTTCAGTTTTTCCAAGGTGGTATGATCATCAAAACAGAGGTGTTTACTCATTGTATGGTCTGTGCTCTGATCTATAACTGATCAAAAGCATTCATTTCTGTCTTGGAACTATGAAGAGGATTCTCTCTCCACTACATCCACAAGTTCTGCCACACCAGAGGTCCTCTTTGCCCTAAGACCACCACCCAGGACTGCAACCTAGATTCAAGCATGTGTAAAGCAAAAGAATCCTTTCTCAGCACCAGCAAAGAGACCCCTGAAATCTCCCTCTGATCAGCCACTCAGTCCCCTCCATACACACACACTGTCTGTAGGTTGAGAGCTCCAGAAGTAGCTACTGGTGTCACAGGCACCACTATCACTGCTGCTGCCCAAGTACTGGGGCTGACCGTGATCCTCTCTCATGGTCAGATAAATCTTTCCTACTGACCTTCTAAGTCATCTTTAGTATTTATGGCTTGAGAAGTCTGGACACCACAGCTGCCAGTGATTCAGTCCCCTGAGGCCTGCTCCAGGATTGCAAGGGGCTGGCATGTTTTGCACAGGCCTGCACTCCTCTCTCAGACTGGTGCAATAGACCTTTCCTGTCAACCTTACAGGTTGTCTTGGGATGGAAATTTGTTTAAATCTGTCATTTTATGGATTCTGCTGCTCTAGAATTTGTTTATGGTCATTTTTACAGGTATTTGAAGAGATTTGGGGGAGAGCTCAAACCAGTCCCTGATCTTACTCTGCCGTCTTGGCTCCACTCCCCTCCTCATTATTTTTAACAAGAGTTTTAGAAAAATCTAGGTCTAATAACAAAACAGGAGACCAACACAAAGAGTATGAATATTGACAAAAAGACAGTTAGCCCTATTTGCCAATGACATGATCAAAAAAGAATCAATCAAGGAATTATTTCAGATAAATAATAGCTTCAGAAAGCTAACAGAATACAAAATCACCAGCATTTCTATAAAATTGTAACAAAGACTAGGAGAAATAAGAAAATTTCATTCAGAATAACTACAAAATGCACAAAATATCTGGTGCTTGTCCTACCAACATGCACACTATTTATATGAATACAACTAGTAGAGGATAAAAGGGCCTGGCAGACACAAATGAATGACTGAACAACACAAAACACTCTTTAAGGAAATAAAGGAAGATTAGAAAGTGGAAAGTTTTTTTCTTTGGTGCACATGGCTAGGCCTTGCTAATATTAAAAAAAAATGATGCTATTATCTAAATTCATTTACTGTTTTTGTGCTTTACTGATTAAATTGCCAAGGAGATATTTTGTTGAATGAGTCAAAACAATTTTAAAAATTAATTAGGAAAAACAAAACATCACGAGTGCAAGGGTAAATAATAAGATAAAGGGAAAATAACAACATTCCTCAAACTATATTATAAAGTGATTGTCAACATATCTGGTGATGACTTTTTTTTTAAATAGAAAAGTAGAACAATCTAGGTGACCAAGAACCATAGAAACAATTTAATTTGATAGTTTGATATTCAGTAAAGTCATGGAAAGATGCTACTTGGGAAAGGACTTACTATTTGCTAAGATCTTTTAGGAAGCTAACAACTTGAGATTATGCAGTAAAAGTTACTAAATTGCACATACTCTTTGTTTTGATGATCTCATTAATGCATACACCTCAAGGAAATTATAGGCAAAAATAAATATCCTCTATATTTCCCAAAATTCACAAAAGTACTTTTTTGGGTGCAAAGAATTCGATTAAAAAGTGTATGCTTATTGATAGGTGAGTGGTTAAAAACCTATGGTATATTAATATAATGAGATCTTTCTGTGCATTTGGAAATGATGAATATAAGGAAGTTAGAGAAGCATGGGAATTGAAAAAGAGTAAAATAAGTGGAACCAAAAGGAGAATATGTGTAATAATGTTGAGATCATGAATGTAGAGCCATAAGGGACCTTACCAATCCTTGAATCTACCCCCTTCATTTTACAAATAAGGCAGCTGAGGCCCAAAGTAACCCATGTAGCTAAGGAGCAAAGACTCAATTCAAACCTAAGTCTTTTGTGTCCAAATCCAGCATTTTTCCTTCTGTACCATGTTTCTGCCTGACTACCACCATGTCAATGAAAAAAATTCTAAAAGAAAGCAAAATTCTGAATAACTGAAAAAAGTTGATGATCCCAGAGAACAGAGAATAAAACATAGCTTTCTTCTCATAACAGAGTGTGGGAGACCTCTAGAGCAGACCGTTGTATGCCTTTTCAGCTGCAGTCACTATTTCAAATATTTTTGCTTAATTTTTTTTGTGTTATAAGCAAGTGTTCAATCTGGAGTGGAGTTCATAGGCTGCTCTTTTCCTAGGGATGCCTGTGATGGAGATACAAAAGGCATCAATAAAATGTATTTTTATATAGACTACCCCATTTTTATGGCACCTATCAAAATGATGCCTGAAGATTATGCACAGCTAAATGGGTTTCAAGTGAAACATCTTTATAACCTTTTGCTTTCCTTTAAGAGAATAAATGTAAGAGAGAAATATGTCAAGTCAGCGTCCTTTTAATTCCGCATATTACACTATCTCACATTGACTGTCAATAACAATAAATCTCATGAACTGAAGTGCTCCTGAAAAGTAGATACTTAGTCTAAAAGGCAGGACCCAGTATGATAAAGGAAGAAAATGAGAAAGTTTTTAGAGATCAATTCTATACAAGAATCTGACTTGCAAATTGCTCAAAGAACTTTTTTTGGTTGCTGGTCCATGTACAGACTATGTAATTGTCCCTGATAGACTGACAAATAATACGATCCTGAGCAAATGCTAAATTTCAACTCTCAAATGAATTCCCTGCATATACAAATAAAAGGGCCACAAAGTCACTGCTTTTTTGGGGGTGGGAGGAGGGGAAGAAAGGATGCAGTATTAAGTGACAAGTTCCCTCAAATGAATTGCTTATCACAAAACCTTTCTAAGATAATTGTTATGATCCTCACATTTTCAAGGAATAAACTGAACCATGGATTCCAATCAAGTAATAAACATTTACTAAGCACCCACTATGTGCTAGACCCTTTGCTAAGCACTGGGAGTACAAAAAGAGAGAAAACACAGCCCCTGACTTCAAGGAGATTACAATCTAATGGGAAAGACAACATGCAAACAAACATACAAATCAAGATATATACAGGATAAATAGGAAAATAATCAAAAGAGGAAAGACTCTGGAATTAAGAGGCGTTAGGGATTTATCGAAGCTTACTCGAGGGCACATAGGAAAGAAGTGGTTCTTAAGAATTTACAGTGCCCTGAACCTAAAAGCATGTACAAATGTAACTGGAAGGAAAATTGATAGAGAAAAAGAGAAATAGAAAAGAACCCTTGATCCTTCTATGATACTATTCTCTTCATCAATGGCAGTGAAATCACCTTTGTGGGACACACACCTCAGGAAAAGTAACTGAACCAGGTCAAGTACATACAGAAAAAATATATTCAGGAAGTGACATAATTTGGGGGGGTTTAGAAAATTGATTTGCAAGATAAAAAGGGAAAAATATCACATGACTGGAAAAATCGCAGATATTATATGACAAAGAAAATCAAGAGTATCTTAATTACTCTAGATTCACAAAACTATTTTCTTAGCTATACAAAACCCTTACAATTTTGTAACTAACAGACAGGCATACTGTTGTTGGTGGAGCTGAGAATTAGGCAGGAAAAAGTTACTGAATTGTTCATATCCTTTGACTCAAATATACCACTGTTAGAACTACACCCAAAAGATGTAAAAGAAGGAGTAAAAGGTCTTTAGGTTAAAAAAAATGCTTATAGCAGCTCTTTTTGTGGCAGCAAAAACTGTAAACTATGTGGATACCTATCAACTGGAGAATAGCTGAATTAACAGTGGTATTGAATATAAGAAATGAAAAATAAAATACTAAGAGATATGGAAAAACTTATATGACCTAATGCAGAGTAAAATGAGCACAGCCCAAAGAACAATGTGTTCTGTAACATCAATATTATAAAAATGAACAATTATGAAAAACTTAGGAACTCTGATGGTCTAAATAGGTGGTTCTCAACCTTCCTAATGCCACAACCCTTTAATACTCATATGTGGGTATATCTGCATGTGTGCGGACCCACCTGGAGACAGATAGAGGAGCAGTGTCTCAGTTCCTAAGACCATCGGAAATATGTGTTTTCCAATGGTCTTAGAGGACTGCTGTGACCCCTGTGAAGGGGTCATTTGACCCCCAAAGGGGTGGCAACCCACAGGTTGAGAACCGCTGGTCTAAATGACTAACCATGATTCATTACAGAGGACAGATAAAGAAGAATGCCACCTACCTCACAATAGGAAGGATGAACTGAAATACAGAAGAAGAAATGTATCTTTGGCTAGAATCACTGTGGAAATATAGTTTACTTGACTGTGCTTATGTGAAATGGGAGTCTTACATTTTTCCTTTCTTTTTTTCGTAGGTGGGGTTCAGTAGCAGGGAAGAAAAAAAATGCTCAATAATGAAATAAAAAAGAATTTTAAAAAGCCTTATGAGAGTGGTTTACATGTTTGATGAAGGTATACTTGATGAAAATATTTAAAGGGAATAGGCAACCTTTTGAAAATGATATTCTAAGGCAGAATACATCTTTACAGTCACACAATTAACTGAAAAGCTCAGAAATGAAAGATCCTGCCATGCTGAATGTGTTGAACATTTAAAAATCATTTGATTCAATAGAATAAAATGACTTTTCCCTAACAAGCTATGCCAATGCATATGTTAAAATCATTGAAGATATCTAAATAGACGAAATAACAGAGAAAACTTTGTTGAATGAACTTCTAATTATTAGTGAAGCATAAAACAGGGAGAGAAACGCTTGCCAAAAGGGTTTGCTATTCTTGTGGAAAATGTCCAGGACAGAGCCCAAATGGACGAATATCTTATGGTTGGTAAGGTCCTTCATATGCTTGTGTTTTTGGATACTGAATGTATCAATCTCCAAAACATCACAGAGACATCTATGTGAGACTTACAGTGCAAAGAACTGACCTAACAGTACACACAAGAAAACAACCAATGTTTGAAAAATGCTTATTGTCCATAGTATGACAAATAATCCAATAGACAGCCCAATAGCCTGGTCTATTGATATGTATATCTTGGAAAGACCCTGAAGATGGACATAAGAAGTGGTTTAAATTTTTTTCTAAGAGATATATGTCTGGAAAAGTAAATGGGCTGGACATGAAGCAAGCATATGATATAACAAATTGCATGTATGATGCATTAATGTTGATATAATGTTTAAGAAACACACACACAAGTAGAAAGTGCCCAAGAACACTGGAATAGGTCATGCCCTGGGAAGGCTGTATGGAGAAAACATGGAGAAAAAAAGGATCACAGACCAAGGAAGTGGAGATAGCTTATGGTCTGCACGTTTAGAAACAAGGGAGAGGACTCATATCAATCAGTTGAATTTCATCTTCAAGAAATTTTTCCTTATTCCTCTTAAACTTAGTACTTTCTCTTTATTATTTCCAAGTTATCCTGTAAATTTCTTTGTTTTTACAGAGTTGTTTTTTTTTTTTTGCATTTTCTCACCCTTATTAAACTATGAACTCCTTGAGGGCAGAGACCTTTTTTGACTTTTTTTATATCCCCAACATTTAGCACAGCATCTTCCAGCTAATAGATGCTTAATAAATGTTTCTCTATTGATTGATCAACAGATCCATTGAAATATCAAAGTTATTCATTTGATCCTTACAACAAGTCTCTGAGTTAGATAGATAAAATATTTATTATTATTGTTATTATTATACCCGTTTTACAGATGTAGGAACTGTCGTTCTGAGAAGTTGACATTCTCCATGTCACATAGACAGTAGGAAACAAAAATAAATGAATAAATAAACAGATGAATGAATAAGTGAAGGAATAAGTGTATATTACATATACATAAACACACATACACAGATATATATATATATGTATATGTCTAATATGCAAGAAGATATTATGTCCAGTCTACTGAGAAACTAAAACACAGAGGAGTCATGAAGTTTTATAAGCCTAATTATAATTTTGGTGGGCCTAGTGATTTTCCAAAGCTATTTGTAAGGTTGAGGTAAAAGAATTAATGGAGAGGAAGTTCCTGCTCAACAAGTGGATTGACTGAATTAGAAATGTTTTCTTGCTCTGTCATCTGTGATTTTGTAATTCAAGGAAGTGTTTTAAAATGCATGTTTGAATTACTATATTCAGATCTCAGGTCTCTGTAATACTCAGTAAAAGAGTGGAAACTTTGCCTGGCTTTATCCTTTTTTGATATCTAATTAAACCTGATTTAGTGGGGAATTTATCAGTATGCCTTTTGCCTCATATTTCATTTATGGATATGGACAACCACCCATTTTTACCATGCGCTGTATGTTGAAAGATCAAATACATCAGCATAATTTAAATAAATCCTGAGCCCTATAAATTCCCGCTGGATGCAGGACCACAAATGGAAACAAGAACAAGGGCATGCTCAATGACATTAAAACGCAACTAATTTAAAACACAAAGGAAATACATTTCTATGGAGTGTCTAATAAATCTGAGGAACTCACTTCCACAGGATTCCAATGAGTTAAGCAGCTCTGTGAGATTCAGGAAAGAATTACACAGTCCCAGCAGAGGAACGGATAGAATATTTGTGGTTATGAAGGTACCACGAATATCAGGTTATGGGCTTCAGATGAACACCTTTTTGTATCAGAAAAGATTCCATTTTGCTTTTCTGTTTAATAAGCCAGTCAACCAAGAATGTGACTTTATCTTGAGAGCACAGTGCCAGGGACAAACAAACTTCTAGGTTTAGAATTTTTATTTCATAAGTTCTTCTCCTTGGCTGTTGGATACTGTTTCACTGTGATGTGGATAGGGATACTTATGGAATCTGTGATTTCATCGACATAGGGAATTCCTGGATAAGGAAACCACTGTGGGTGGGGTCAGCACCTACTCTGCAATTTAGAGTTTTGTAGAATTGCTGAGAGGATTGAGAGATGCTATAATGTTTAATTTCATGCAAAAGGACTGTGAATATATTCACCTTTTGGTCAATAGAATATAGGTCCATCGATCCTAAGCATTAAATGAATTTTAGAAGCAAGTTAGCTCCTAAGGAATCATAAAACATGAGCAAAATAAAAATTGATGCAACTTTTGCCAAAATATTTAATGTGTCTTTAGGATTGATGGTATATCTGGAGATCATTACTTTGAATGGATGAATCAGTCATTCAAGATGAAACAAGATGCCATGGTAACTATTTCATGATTAGGACAGGAAATCTCAAGGATGTTAGTGTGAAGCCCTTTCTTCTTTCTCCTCTGAACTTTTTCCACCTCCCCGTATCTCTACCACCATGACCACCACCAGATGTTCTAGGCTTTATAGAAGGAAAAGAATATAAGAGAACAGAAAAGGGGAAGGAATCCTTTTACCTATTGTTCCTCCTAAATCAGGGAGAAACAAAAATTGGATTGAGTATGTGGTTCCCTCCATCTGATTTTATTCTATCCATTCAAGTTCATTTCAGTTCAACAAACATTTATTAAAAGTCTTTGATGGTCAAGGTACACTACTAGGCTCTGGGGATACAGTAACCTTCCATTCTTGGCTTCAAGGAATTTGCATTGTATTAAGGAATGGGTGAGCAACATGTACACATCTAATATAGATGTGTGAGAGAGAGATAATGCAAATAAAATTGGGAGGAGAGAGGAGGAAGAGGAGGAGGAGGAGGAAAAAGAGGAAGAGGAAGGAACAGAAAAAGAGGGGAGAGGGTGGAGAGTAAGAAAGGGAGAGAGAGGGAGAGAGAGAGAGAGAGAGTAAGCAAGTGTTTAGGGGGATCATAAATGATCTCCTGTAAGAGTTGGCATGTGGGTTGTGCTTTGATTGAAACTAGGGATTCCACAAGTTGGAGGTGAGGAGGGAGGGCATTCTACCAAATTATACTATGATTCATTTCCTATTATTTTCCTTCCCATCTCTACAGTTTAGAAACTAAGAATTGTTTCTTAGAACACAACATGCTCCTGGCTTCTTTCATTTGAGTACAATCCCAGTTTCAGTTCTTTTGCTGACTAAATTTGCTTCTTAAAGAACCAAACTTTTACTCCTTTCTGATAATATCAAATAAAGCTTAAACAAAGAAAAATTCATTTAGGCAACAAAACAATTTTCTCCACGTAGCTGATTAGAACTAGTCAAAAACATCCTGGTATTCTGCGACTCCATCACCTCTAACACCAGAGAACATAATAAAAGAGTGTATCACCAAAAGTAACAGGAACAAAGAAGACAAGGAGACAAGTATCAATCAGAGCTTCCATTTTAATGCACTTTGTGAAACCAAGATGCTAAAGCATTGACCTTTTCAGGCACATCCTTATACCAGCCTTGTAGATACTTACTTTGATACTTTGAATACACTTTGAATAGAAATATGTGTATTCATCCTTCAGTTCACATTGCTTCCCCAACATTATTTCATCCTATGTAATTCTCACTCATTTTAAATCATATTTTATGGAAAATCTAACAAATGTTCTCTTGCAGTTTTGTCTCAGGTCTGACAACATACCAACTGAGCTGCGCATCTACTGTCTCTCAGTTATGAAATATGGCCAATTTATCCCCTTTTCCAGTCATATATATATATATATATATATATATATATATATATATATATACATATATATATATACATATATATATATATATCTTCAGCACTCCACTTCTAATACGCAAATCATTATTCATAATGTATGTATATGCTCTACAATGCTTACATGTGCCCTGAGTCTTGTTTGTTGTCCTTTAGTTGTTTGACGGAGGCTCCCCATCCAGCTGAATGTTATAATGTGGTCAATGCATTTGTCATCCACTTGGGGTTTTTTAAACATGGATGGTTAAACCAATCTCTTTCAGATTTCTGTTTAGTTTCTAACAGAGACCTTGTCGTGTTTCAGAGGAACATTTGGAGAAACTCAATGTTAATCTTTTTGACATTGTCCATGACACAGGCAAACATCTACGATAAACATATTTTCCTAAAATGTTCTTTCATGCCACTTTATAGCACTACATAGTGGACTGGATAGGTGAACAATCTCTTCTTATAGGATTAGAAAATTCTACTACGCTATTAAAGATTTCAGTATTCCTTTAATACTTACCATTGTTGCCCTTACAAGTTCTGCTTCTCATATGTAGACTTTAAAAAAAAAGTCTATTCCTAGAGCCCAATACAAGGATTTCTCATAAATTCCTATAAAAGCCTAAATATGAAGTAATGGAACTGAACTTAAATGATAAACAAAAAGAAAGGTAATAAAAAAAAGTTTAAATAGGATGCTTACAACATCACCTTAATAAAGAAAAGATAAAAGTCTATGGGGAAAGAGAAAGAAAAGTCAAGAAATAGGCTCCAGTTAAAGATCTGAACTAGAGATTAAGGGGAAATTTGAATAAAGAGAGAAAATGGGAAAATGAAAGAAAATAATTAAATGGGGGAAAATACACTGTTGTTTTAAACATAGTATTATTCACAAAGTAAGTACTTTGGAATTTTTCAGAGTGACTGGTGAACAATTAAAATTATTTCCTGATATCTTACAATTATAATGGCATGCATGATTTTGTATTGATTGCCTCTGAGAGACAACAAGGTGCACTGGAAATAACATACTTCAGTTTGGGAGCCCTGTGTTGAATCTCAGCTTTGGCACTTAGCAGTTGTGTGACCTTGGTCCCTTAGATGCTCTGAACCTCAGATTTCTCACCAGTAAAATGGCAATAACAACAAACAACAAAACTTGCACTATCTACCTCTGAGAATTACGAGAGAGAAAAATTCTTTATAAACATTAAATCATTACATAAACCTGAGCAATAATTATTATTGTTTTTTAAATACTGCCACTTTTGTTAAATTGTTGGGTCCCATTCCTTTTGTCTTGGCATGTTTTTAGGGATAACATTCAGATCAGTCCATAAGAAAACAGAATAGTCACACAATGTCTCAAACACAGATGATACATTACGTGTGAGCATTGATCAGAATATTCAATTCTACCTGAATAAACACAATTACAATGCTAAAATTTTCATATTTTCTGAGTCTCTAACTATTCCATCAATGCCTTGGGATTATCTACTTATTTCAGGTCTAATTGGGATGTCCTATGAAATCTAATGGTTTGTTCTTTATTTATAGCTTTTTTGCTCGCATTTATGTAAATGGAGAGCAAATCTTGCAGCATCCTTTAAAAAATAAATAAATAAAATATCTGATTGAATCTACAAAATAGCAATCACAGACATTTTAATGCATTCTTTCTTGGGAAAAAAATAACAACAACTAGGAACAATAATCACAGGCAAAACTTTGCAACACCAATTGCCTTGAAAAGAAAACAAATATTTCTCACACACACAAGAAAAAATACTGTCCATTCCTGTCAGCCTTTTCAACCTCTTTTGTGTTCCAAGAAATTGCCAGTAATGAAAACAGGGCAGAGCCAATCAAATGGTTGTGTATACTAGTGCACTGTGAGAGTTGAAAGCTCTGCATTTAAAATAAGCTTTATGCATAATTCATAGGCTATGCATGTTTATGTAAATTACCAAAGACGGAAGCGTATACTAAACCAGAGGCTGAGGTAAAGTGACGATGTTATAATAATACACTGGTGGACCTGCATTTCGACAATTCAATATGCCCACCTTATACCATCCTTGAAAATTACCCCATACACCATTTCACATAGGAAACCCAATGTAACTTTGAGACTTATAAAATATGATCTATTTCTTAAGGAATTTTCAAAGAAAACATGATATTAAATACTTAGCATTCTTAGCTATATGTAATTTGATAGCCTGAGAAAAAGATATGCACACATATTACTATTAATAGGGATTTTATATGAGTTAGGAAGAGAGACAAGTTTACTACTGCAGTAACAACGCAGAAATTTAATTTAAAGATAGCAGGGCATGTAGTGCTTGGGGGTTTCCCACAAGTAGAGGGGTAAACCTTTCCTTCTTTGGCATGAAAACCAGAAGACTTGGAAGACAAGCCAGCATCTGGAAGACAAGCTCCCATATAACATGAGTAGCTGGAATGGTTCCTAGGCTGGTAATATTCAGCACAGAGACAGTGATGGGGTTAAAGCATTCTACTGAATCAGTCATTGTGGGCTGCAAAATGAGAGGAGGCTTATTTGCATGAGCCCTCCACCTCCTGGTCAGCTCTCTAGATGTTGGCAGCTTAGCACCAGCGCTCAGCAAGCAGCTAAATAAATAAATAAGTGCTCCCAAAGACAACATTTTCTCTGAATTAAGTCCAATGCACCTGAAATTCATTGCTCAGTTATCTTTTAAATTGTTATAAATATAGTAGGCATTTTAAAGTCACTTCTGTTTATTCCCTTCCTAATGTACTGTGTGAACCATTTTTCACATGCGTTAATGTACTATATGCAAATGGTGTTTAATGTGTTTTATACAAAGAATGCATTTACAAATCATTCTGTATACTGTAGAGAGCAGTCTCCAACTTGTTCTGCATGTTGAACTGAAAAGGAGAGGTATATCCCTTCATTTGTAAACTGGGAGAAAATTCAAATGGCCTAGGGAAAGACCATGTTGCTATAATAGAAAATTCCCATGTTTCTAATTGCTAGAAACCTTTTCATCAGTTTCTGCACTCCAAAAAAACCTGCCTCTTTAAGTCCCCTCCCCCAGTATTTTTAAGCACTTATCATTTGGAGACAATTATCTCTTTCTTCCATTACGTTCACTTAAGTCCACATGTATTGTTCCTCTTACCTATCAGAAGGAAATCAAAGCTCAAGAAAAGCAAACATTTTGGGGCGAAGCAGAAAATGAATTTAAATATTTGGGTTACACCTAGTAATACTGTAACTGAGAGCATTTCCTGATACTTACCATGGTACATTTTGTTCTAGGAATTTTTTTTTAATCTCCAACAATTTGGAAGGCAAAATGTATCTTGTTTTAAATATTCCTGGCATATTGTAAGGAATGTGAAGTTATTATGTGAGATATTTATAAAACAGAACTCCAGTGTACATACAAGTGCATATGTGGATAGATTTACACAAGAAAAATCAGTTACTAATTTCTTTTAATAAAAATACTCAGTAAATGATAGGGGGAAAAAATCTGTATTTAATTATTTGATTTTAATTACGGAAGGAGAGAGAAATAGCACATGGAATATGCCAGACACAAATGCAATGTGTTTACAATTTTAATTTAAAGAAATCTTTCCCTGAATGCTTATGATTACCATCCCATGGATGGAAATGGAATGACTGGTGAAACATGCTGGCAATTACTCTCCAAATACTGTTTCACCCTGGCATGAAGCTTCCATTGATTTGCATATGGCATTGTTGTGAATGATGTCTGTGACATGCAGATCATCATGCACGCAGGGAATTCACACTGCCAACTGTCCCTCCTCATACAAACACACACTGCCACTTAGGGATCAAGGAGAGTGTTGCTACTGTGATGCTTGGCTCGAAAAGCACAATAACACTGGTCATATGTAAATGTCCACTCAAAAGTGAGTCCCCAACATTCAGCAGCTTTTCCTTATTAGGTAAATTAAAAGAATTTAATTTCCTCATCAACTCATTATGAGAAAAACCTTTGTTACATTTATCATTTGTCTTCTTGTCCAACAGAGAGAAGAAAAGAACAACAAGATAGGGAAGCTTTCTCAGTATGTTTAATAAACAATGTAGGTGAAACTCAAGGAATTGTGGAACTGAATGTTGTAAACTAAAAGTAAATAAATAAATTTATAAAAAAAAAACAAAACAATGTAGGTATGATCTTCATTTCCTAGGTAGTGAAGAATAGATATCTTCTGAAACTTAGAGCAGGTGATATAAAAAAAATCCAAAAATGTAGATATTAACACTCAGCATTAACCTCTATCTCTACCAGATTAGAAGCAGGAGGTTTGCATATGGGAGCTGTTCCTTAGAAAACTAAAGGAATTAGTTGGTGACTAATGTTGATAAATGTAAAAATAAGTGAAGTATCTTTTGCCTAATAATCAAAAAACACAGGGAAAAGTTTGTTTGGTTTTTTTCTCTGAATGGCTTCCATTCTCCATACCACACCAAATGATTCAAAACTGCCAAATGTTACTGTAATTTTCCCATCAGAAAAATGGAGCAGTAGGGTAGGAACTGGGTTGAGGTCGATAAGTACTTATAAAACTTTTGCTTTGTATATTTTTAGCAAAATAATTGTTCGGTTTTCAACATAACAAAAGATTAGCAATGTTCCTTAGCTCTCAAAAAAAAACCTTCTTTTACTAGAAAATGATGAGGGTATTTTTTAAAGAGTTAAGAGGAACCAAAATTGTTCTATCTCAGAATAAGAGATCATTCTACCAAAAATAAATAGGGAGTGGCACGAAAATGTGGAAGAGAACTCTATTTGCCCTGTGGGGCTATCTGTAGAGTCAAGATTCTGTGCTTTATGTGCTGGTACTTGACTATTGGAGCATTACAACAGGTATGCACTGGAGTATAATTTATAAAGTATACTTAGAATATGATAGTTCTATAATGGCAACCACTTATTACCCTTAGTGTCTTCAAATTTTCTCCAGTCTTCAGCACACATCTCATTTTCTATTTAGTGGAGAAGCTGAGTGATAGGATGTGGATGATAAAGAGAAAAATCAGTCAATTATGGACAAGGCTGGCCTGATAGGACTGAAATGCAGCATACTTTTGGTTGTGTAATAATTTCCAGCTGTGTTCTAGCTGAAGAACATGTCCAACATGAAACTCCTAGCTTAACTCAGTCACACATTTTATACAGGTAGTATTTTGTGGATGACAATGGTTGGGAGGGGGATTGCTCACTACCAAGGGGAGATGGGGGTTAGGGGCTCGGAAGATACAGAGTAACCTTGGTAAATTTTAGAAATAATTACTTAAAAATAGCATGAACTTCACAAGACAAAAGATCCCCCAAAATATTAGAGAGAGATGCTGTTTAGGAAGAAGTCTGGTAAGAGCAGGGGAGGGAGAAGAACAAACAGACCCTGAGAGTCATCATGGAGTACAAGCTGAATGTCAGGAAGGACTGTAGGGATGTTATTTAGAAAGCTAAAATGATGCTAAGATGTATTAATAGTGGCATGAGACAAAGGATCTGCTATATATGGCATTAGCTGTGTCCATTTAAGAAAGTCAAGTTCTTTCTCAAAACTAATCTTCTGATTCTGTGCAGGAAGAAAAAAAAAATCAAAACCACACAAAAATGGCAGAAAATAGTGTCCATAAACACATTATACGATGATAGTTTAAGATAAATAGGGTCCCTATTGTACAAGCGATCCATTCCTGGGTTCAAATTATGACATTCAAACTACATTGTTCCTTTTGGGGGAAAATAAAATACAATACTTAAGGCATCATAATTGGAAACATACTAAAAATAAAACAGCTGAAATACTTTAATGCCAGTCCTTCTTCATTTCCTCCATCAACTTCAAACAACATCCAAAGGGACAAGGTGTTTGGATGGATTTACTCTTAAAGGAGCTGTTACAGGTTACATATGCTAATATTACCCATACACACTTACCTAAAAGAACAAAATTAAAGAGAATTATAATATAGCTAATATCCATTAATATCTGTATGTATATACACACATATACATACATATTTATAAAACAATATGTGATATACAAGGATATATAAATGTTATACAAATAAATAAGCACATAAACACATTTTTTCTGAGACTGAGTGTCCCTATCTCACCCAGGCTAGAAAGTACAGTCATTTATGCACCCCATGTCACTGCTAATCAGAAGTAAAGTTCTGACCTGCTCTTCTTCTGAGCTGGGCCAGTTCTTTCCTCTCTAGGCATCCCAGTGGCTTCCACTCCTAAGAGCTCATCATATAAGTGTGCGATCTGATGTGGGCAACCCATCAGCTTTAGTCCTCTCAAACTCAAATGATCCACCAGCCTTGGCCTCACCAGGAGCACAGATTATAGGCATGTACCACTATACCTGTCCCTTAATTTTTAAAAACTCAGAGAGCAGATAGAAAGCTTCCCCAAAAGTTTTGTTCTTGGCTTATTGCATGCTGTTTTTACTTAAGTGTCGAAAACATTAAAATTGTCACTAGGTTGGAATGGAAAATGCTTAACTATGTCTACTCCAATAGGCACTAGAAGCAGACCCATGGAAATCTTGACAGACCCTTTTTGCCTTAATGGTCAACTTTAGGTTAGAATTCAGGAACTCTATCACCCAAAGGGAGATTAGGAAGAGGAAAAAAAATAAAAGGAGGAAGATGAGGGAGAAGGGAGGAGGAAGAGAAAGAGGAGAACAAGAAGAAGATGAGAAGGAGAAAGAAAAGAAAGAAGAAGGAATTCAACTCTTTGTGACCCCATTTGGGTTTTTCCTGGCAAAGATACTGGAATGGGTTCTAATTTCCTTTTCTAGCTCATTTTATAGATGAGCAAACAGAATCAAACAGGGTTAAGTGACTTACCCAGGGTCACACAGCTAGTAAATGTCTGAGGTCAGATTTGAACTCATAAAGATGAGTCTTCCCACTTCCAAACCCAGTGTGCTGTTCACTGTGCCATCTAGCAGCTCTGTTTTGTTCTTTACATGTAGAAAATAGATTTCATCATTGGAAAACAATGTTTTGGGAATATATGTAAAATCTGAAAAATAGTTTGAGACTATGAAAATAATACTCCAAAATGAGAAAGTGATGGATATTTCACTTAATATAATTTGACCTCATTTTAAAATTGTTTTCCACCTTTACATAAAAATAAACAATACCTGCATCCATAAATGAATAGATGAATGAATGGATGGATGGATGGATGGATGGATGGATGGATGGATGGATGGATGAATGAATGAATGGATGGATGGATGAATGGATGGATGGATGGATGGATGGATGGATGGATGAATGAATGAATGAAAAACCATGTATTAAGTACTTATAATGTGCAAAGCACTAGGCATACAAATAGAAAGGCAGGACACTTAGTCCCAAGAAGATCACATTCTAATAGAGGGAGATAGCACATATAGGAAGTTTCAGCTGGAAATGTCCAGTACTGGTCCTTAGGTTGCAGCAGCAAAGTGGATAGTAACATTTCTTCTTTAGTGTAATTTCTACTTATAAAACCATATCTATTTCTTATATTGAACCATTAATTATGCCAAGAACTTTGGTGGCAAGAAATTTCTTTTCTGAGTCTTTAATACTTCTAGCTATGGAGGGGTCAAGGTGTCTACAGCACCTGCAAAGGCAAGTTTCCACTTGGGTTACTTTCCTGGACTGGTGACCTCAGAGATGTTACTATTCCTGGGCCTTGTACTTACCTTCTTGTGGGAGGTTGGTGGTAGTAGTGATGTTCTACTCAGTCACACCTGTAGCTTACCAATCTTCTTCCCTATATTCTACATTCATTTTAAAATTCATTACAGAAAAAAATGCACAAGTATCAATATGGGGAAATGAAGAGTTAAGTTTTTAAACAGCCACTGATGTACTCTCTAAAGCAATTATTCCTTCTGTCACCAAGAGATAAATGTACTACCACAAGACATTACAAATGTGCTCTTCTAGACTCTAATACAAATTACTGTCAGACCACACCACTTAAAACCCTCCTTTCCTTTCCTCTTTAGTAAAGCACAGTTAAAAAATTTAATATACAGAGGAAATATCAAGCCCAGAAGGTTCTGAGTACACTTTATGGATTTTTAAAATATCAACTGCCTTTGAACAACACTGAGGTACTACACAATACTGCTGCAAGGAAATTCCTGAATCAATTAGGTGGTGAAAGAAGGCAGTCATCTGTCTGGGGTCACAGGTGCAGACTATACAGAACTGCTAAAAGGAAAAAAATCCTGAGGCGACTTTTTCACCACCAAACAAGTTTCACAAAAAAAAAAAAAGAAGAGAAAGAAAGAAAGAGAGAAAGAGAGAGAAGGAAGGAAGGAAGGTAGGAAGAAAGGAAAAGAATTTAAACTGCAGAGAGCTGGTTCTGAATGCACCTCAATGATAGACATTACCAAAGTAGATGTGATCTTGGAAACAACCAGAGCATGTCTAAGAGTCCAGAAATCTTTACACATTGCTCTAAAATAAGAAGTCATAAGCATTTACTATATCAAGGGCAATGTCATATATGTATGTATGTGTATGTGGGTATGTATACATATACAAGTGGGTATTTGCAGCAGACTTGTGATTCCATTGATATTAGAGAACCCCTAATAAGAGAATCTACAGCAGTGTATATCAACACCTGATCAGCATTGGAAGGTCTTAAAGAGTTAATTTGTCCAAGGTCACACAGTCCCATTAAAGAGATAGGACTTGACTCTAGGTCTCCCTGACTTGAGGACTACTAAACTTTGATGCCTCTTCTATATATCTACATATACAAATACATATAAAGTCCTAGTCTCCCTCCAACCATCTCCTATGTGACCTCTTTTATATACTTTGTTCATATGAAAGAATCTCTTTGCCAATTATCAAATTATCAATAACATATATTAGGAACTCCTGATGTGTGTATTATATGTATATATATAAACATATACATGTGCATGTATGTATATGTGTGTATATGTGTGTGTTTCCCATACCTAAGAAAAGGGAAAATCTTGATGCCACCTTCTGGGGTTATACTTGGTTGCTCAATATTGACGGGCAGTAAAGCTCCTACAACCTTGATATTTTGTGTCTGAAAGTTCCCCTATCCCTGGAAATATGGGGATTTTCTGCTTGCTAGCTCTCTCTGTCTGTGTCTGTGTCTGTCTCTGTCTCTCTCTCTCTCTCTCTCTGAACCTGATTCTATGCCAGACATGGTGCATAAGTGTAGTACCACAGGTCCTGTGAATGTGTAGGGAATGATTCTGCCAACCAGTCACACGTCTCTTCCCAGCAACCCCAGCCCCATATACATATGGTGACCTTGGCAGGATTTATATGTGCTTAGGACTTCTCTTCCCTGAGGAAGAAGACAGTGTGAGACTGTTTTGATTATAGAGTAGATAAAGTTACTTTGTTAAATAAAGTCAGCTTTTTATGAAACTGGATTCTCACAAGAGCACTACTTCAGTGGGCAACATCCTTAATCTAAAAGGCCATTTTGCATATATAAATAGAATTCAAAAGTGAACTTTCTTTTTTTAGATCCCCAAAATTTTCAAGACTCTCTAAATACATCTTATAAATATGTCAGCCTCACATGGAGGAGTAAAAGCACAAACTTGGCTTCGGCTCTGGCTCCAAACACTTCTGGAACCTGTAAAAAAAATTGACTCTAAACAAGTTTTAAAGCTACAGAATCCACAAAGAGACAGAAAGAAACAAATCTCCCACTGAAGGCAGCCTGGCAGGCCAATAGGAAAGGTCTATCACAGTACACTGGGAGCCAAGTGTAGGCCTCCTGAGCCATGCAGTTCTAGCCCCAGAGTGGTCCTGACCAGCAGCAGCCAGAACAGACTTCAGGAGAGTGAATCACCAGCAGCTGTGGTGGTTTTCAAACTTCTCAACCCATAAACACCAAAGATGAAGTAAAAGGTCAGTGGGGAACTCTGTCAGAAACAGGGGGAGGGAAGGGTGTGGTCCATCCCCTACCCTCAGGGCAAGAAGTGGCAGAAGTGTGGCAGCAGCAGCTGCTGTAGTGTGGCTGCTTCGAGAGTTCCTGGCCTGGAGATTGTAGGGGGACCAAGCAACCATTCAGAGAGTAATCACTCTTGCTTTAACCTGCTTGGATCTGGATCACAGTCTTGGGTGGTGGTCCTGGGGTATGTGGTCAGTGTGCCAGAGCTTGTGAGGGCTTCAGAGAGGGTGCCCAACTAATAGCTCCAGCAGCTGCAAAAACCCTAGCAATTTGTGACAAAGCTCTCTCTATTCTGTAAGCAGAGTTCTACCATGGCAAATAGCTCAAAAGTCAAGTAATTGGCTACCAGTAAGAGCAAGCAGAGGAAGTATAATCAGACCATACAATCCTTTTTGGAGACAAAAAGGATCAAAGCATGGAACTAGAGGAGGACAATGCAGTCAGCACTCCTGCATCAAAAGCTTCCAAGAAAAATATGAACTGGTCACAGGCCATGGAGGAGCTCAAGAAGGATTTTGAAAATCAAGTAAGAGAAGTGGAGGAAAAATTGGGGAGAGAAATGAGAATGATGCAAGAAAATCATGAGAAATGAGTCAATAGCCTGCTAAAGAAGACCCCAAAAAATACTGAAGAAAATAACACCTTAAAAAGTAGATTAAATCAAATGACAAAAGAGGCCCAAAAAGCCAATGAGGAAAAGAATGCCTTAAAAAGCCAAATTTGCCAGATGGAAAAGAAATTTCAAAAACTCACTGAAGAGAATAATTCCTTCAAAATTAGATTGGAGCAATTGGAAGCTAATGACTTCATGAGAAATCAAGATACTATAAAACAGATGCAAACAAATGAAAAAATAGAAGGCAAAGTGAAATATCTCATTGTAAAAACCACTGACCTGGAAAATAGATCCAGGAGAAATAATTTAAAAATCACTGGACAACCAAAAAGCCACAATCAAAAAAAGAGCCTAGACACCATCTTTCAAGAAATTATCAAGCAAAACTGCACTGATATTCTAGAATCAGGAGACAAAATAGAAATGGAAAGAATTTATCAATCGCCTCTTGAAAAAGATCCCAAAAAGAAAACTACTAGTAATATAATAGCCAAATTCCAGAGTTCTCAAATCAAGGAGAAAATACTGCAAGCAGTCAGGAAGAAACAATTTGAGTATTATGGAAACACAATCAGGATAAGACAAGATCTAGCAGCTTCTACATTAAGGAATTGAAAAGCTTGGAATATGATATTATGGAGGTCAAAGGAGCTAGGATTAAAACCAAGAATCACCTACCTAGCAAAACTGAGTATAATGCTTCAGGGGAAAATATGGTCATTCAATTAAATAGAGGATTTTCAAGCATTCTTGATGAAAAAACCAGAGCAGAACAGAAAATTTGACTTTCAAATACAAGAAGCAAGAGAAGCATGAGAAGGTAAAGAGGAAAAAGAAATCACAAGGAACTTATTCAAGTTGAACTATTTACAAGTATGAACTATTTACTACATGGAAAAATGATAATTGTAACTCACAAGACTTTTCTCTATATGACGGTAGTTGAAGGGAATATATATGTGTATGTGTGTGTGTGTGTGTCTGTGTGTCTGTATAGGAGAGTGTATATGTGTATAATATATATGTGAGTGTGTGCATATATGTGTACATGTATACGCTGACAGAAGGCACAGGATGTGTTGAATATGAAGGGATGGTATCTAAAAAATAAAATTAAGAGATGAGACAGGAATATGTTAAGAGAAGGAGAAAGGGAGAGATAGATTAGGGTAAATTATTTCATATAAAAGGGGCAAGAGGACACTGTTACAATGGAGGGGAAGAGCAAGAAGGTAAAAGGAAATGGGACAACCTTACTCTCATTGAATTTGGCTTAAGGAAGGAATAACATACACATTCAATTGGATATCTTACTCTACAGGAAAGCAGGGGGGAAGGGGATTAGAGGGGGTATTATAGAAGGGAAGGCAGATTGGGGGAAAGGATAGTTAGAAGCAAACACTTTTGAAAAGGGACAGGGTCAAAGTAGAAAATAGAATAAGGGGGGGTGGGATAGGATAGAGGAAAATATAGTTAGCCTTTCACAATATAACTACTATGGAAATGTTTTGTATAACTACACGTGTACAACCTATGTTGAATTGCTTATCTTCCCAGTGGGGGTGGGTGAGGAGGGAAGAAGGGAAAAAGGAAGTGAGGGGAAGGGGAGGGGAAGGGAGAAGAAGGGGAGGGGAAGGGGAAGGGAGGGGAGAGGAGGGAATGGGAGGGAAGGGAAGGGAGGGGAGGACTAAATAATATTTTTACAAATATTCTCTCATTTGACCCTCACAACAACCCTGCAAGACAGATCTTATCATTATCTGTATTTCACAGTTGAAGACATTGAGGCAAACAGAGTTTAAGTGATTTTCTCAGGGTTCCACAACTACTAAGTATCTGAGACTAGATTTGGACTCAGACTATGTTGACTCCGATTCCAGTACACTTTCCACTGTGCCACCAGCTGCTCTCCACCAGGGGGAGTTGGAGTACTCACAGAGAACTTTGTGGAGGATATAGAACATCATTTATATCTTGAGGAATGAGTAGGACTCAGATAGATGGAAAGCAGAAAAAGGGGCATTCCCAGTGATGGAATGTAGGATTAATGGGATATAATATCTTCCCTACCCATTAATAGGCCTATGTGCTCAGCTGTGATGTATCCTGAATCACATAGAACCCTTCCAGAGAGGAACTTACTTAAAGAGAAGCTTGCTTAGGGGAGTCTTGCTTGTAGGAAGGCTTTCACACCTTTTGGTACTAAGCTAATTAGGCACTGAGTCAAAAGGGTTGTGATGCCTTCTGGTTCTGAGAAGTGTACATATACTCTGAGTTGGCATTTTGCTTTGGGGCTTTGCCCATGAGAATGATTTTTTTTTAATTTCTTGGTTGAGACTCTGAGTGGCTGCATGTTCAGAGCTCCCTGACCACTCAGATGCTGTCTGTGCTCCCTCAATCCAGTGATGTATGTAGAGTGTATAGCAATGCTTCTCTATTCAGACAGTTGGAGCCCTGTCTGTTGGTCTTTGTGCTAATTTCTCTGCCTGTATTTTCTACTTATCTGTCTTTTTTTGGATACTCCTTTATTAAAATAAGATCATTAACCTCTTTAGAGGAGTCTTTCCTTCAAAAGCAGATTAAAGAACCTATGCTGGCATGTCATCCTGGGTATGCTAGGGTGCTCGCTGTTACAAGGAAAGACACTGAAGAAGGATTTTGTGTGCTTTGTCTCTAGGACAGTGAGAACATTGACCTGACTGAAGTAAAAGTTGCATGTTCCTGAGAAGTCATCAGATAGGAAGAGTAGGACCAGGCTATGGAGTCCTTGAAAGCCAGGAAGAGGAGTTGAAATTTAATTTAATCTTAAAGCAAATTTTCTTAATGATACAAACTTAACCCTGACCCAGATCCTTAAGTAAAGGAATAAGGTTCTCATTCTTGAATTCTTCTTTCCTTCTGAGAATACTGACCCTGATACAGAGGAAAGAAAAGGTCACATGGGACAAAGAGAAGTAATATACTCATTAAAAGCAGAAGGGATTCATCCCTAAACATTCAGAACTCTAGCAGATATTTTTTTCTGAAACTATTGTTAGGTAAGGATTGATTTGTTTAGAAGGTGTTTTTAACAATCAAGGGAAAACAAGAATACAAAATAATTGCCTTTTATCATGATTAGTCACATCATCAAGGAAAACTCTTCATATAAAAAGCACATTTACAACAGAAGTACAACATGCATTAACCAAAAATTTCTTCCTTAAAGTATAGTATAGTTGTAGAGTATGAATTATGAAAAGATTAGATGATTGTTGTTTTTTTTTAATTTATGAATAACACAATGCTGAATGAAAACTGGCATCCTTCAATATGTTGCAAACCAAAATTTGGAATTTTACTCATCTGGAACTTCAATCAATCAGTATTAATGACAAGCCTACTATGTGTCAGGCACTGTGTTATGTACTGGAGAGACAGAGAAAAGTGAGACTCCTCCTGGTCCTCAGGGAACTTATATTTAACGATGAGAAATTATGTACCTAGAGATACAAGATAGTTTACGAGGTGATTTGGCGAGAAAGAACACTGTAGTTAGAGAAACCATGTAGAATGTGTCATGTAAGCTGAAAGGTGAGGTACGTGTGGCACAGTGGATAGAGTGCTGGGCCTGGGGATAGGAAGATCCAAGTTCAAATCTGCCCTCAGACATTTACTAGCTGTGTGACCATAGACAAGTCACTTAACCTTGCCTCATTTTCCTCATCTGTAAAAATGAGCTGGAGAAAGAAATGGCAAACCACTCCAATACTTTTGCCAAGAAAACCTCAAATGGAGTCATGAAGAGTCAGACACTACTGAAATAACTGAATAATAACAAACTGAATCTTGAAGAAAACTAAGAATTCTAAGTGAGGAAGGAGTACAGGGAGACTAAGTGAAAAACCAGTGCAAAGGTACCAAGATGAGAAACAGAAGATGGTATAAGAAAGCCATTTGAGTAGATTGTAGAATACATGGATGGGAGGAAATGTATAATAGGACTAGAAAGATAGGTTTGATCCAGGTTATATGGATTCTGAAGGACTTTAAACACCAAAAGAGTTCCTATTTGCTCTTGGAGGAAATAGGGAGTCACTAGAATCTTTATGAGTTGGGAAGTGATATGGTCATACCTAAAGTTTAGGAAAATCACTTTGATAATTCTCTGAAGGATGGATTGGAGAGTGATGAGACTTGTTAGGAAGTGAATTTGACTATAGTCACATTCGTTAAATTTTTAATTTCTTGTGATCTCTCACTTATACATATTACTGTGCCTTGTTCCCCTTTTCCTCATCTTCCAATGGCTAACTTCTTCCTTTTGTTTGGAAAAGGAAGATGGCAGAGTACAGAGCTAAACTGGAAGTGGCACAGTGGCAAGAGCACTGAAATTTGGGATCAAATACTGGCTGTGTGAACCTTGACAAGTCATTTAACCTCTGTTTGCCTCAGTTTCCTCAACTGTAAAATGGGGATAATAACATCGCCTACCTCACAGGGTTGTTGTGAGGATAAAATGAGATAATACTTGTAAATCATTTTTGCAAATCTTAAAATCACTTTGAAAATATGAGTTATTATTATCACTTGTTCAAATCCTAGTTTTGAAGCTGTATGAACCTGAGCATATCATTTAGTTTCAGTTTCTTCATCTATAAAATATAGATAATGATACTTGCAATGTGGCCCTCCCCCATTGTAGGGAAAGTTGTTGATTTTATTTAAAGTGTTATATAAATGCAAGAAATGTATTTGTTTGGTCCATCAGAAATTAAAAAAAAAAACAGAATCAATTAAAAGTCTATGAGTGATAATAGGCTACCTGTCTCCAAAGAGTCAAAAGGCTATAGGCATGTCCCCTTAGACAGATGAGAGGTAGTAAAAGGTCTTAGTTTAATTAGTATAAAACTTCAGAGAAGGGAAGACAGGCATGCAAGAGACAGTTGACTCTTCTAAGAAACTCCAGATAGGTCACATTGCAAGGGAGAAGGACAAGAAAGGGACCACCCAACTTAAAAACTAGATCCTACAGAATAACAAAGATGAAAACCAAAAATTCAGCAGGATAAACTTTTGTTTTATAAAAATGCAACTAGCAAATATGATTGCCAGTTTCGTTCTTCAGTGGACCTGTACTCTTTCCCTATTGACAGATCCAAATTTAAATATGAATCAAAACACTAATAATACTAATATATTTTCATTCTTATTTTACAGACCAGAACTAACAATGACAGAGAAATAGTAACAGGCATTTCTCTTCTCTCACAGATTTGCAGGGTGGTAGAAAGGGAAAGGAAGATGATATGTACAGTGGTACCTTGACATAGGAGTGCACCAACTTACGAGATTTCCGAGATATGAGATGTCACTCAGTCGATTTTTTGTTTTGAGTTGAGAGCCAAAATTTGAGGTATGAGCCGCCGTTAGTTGGTGGAGTGAATGCCACAACCCAATGCCCACCCAGCATCCCGAGCCTCGTTTGTTCAGTCCACGTATTTACCTCTCCAGCGAAGAAAATTAAGTTAAGTGAAAGTAAAAAAGATATTGTAGCAATTAAGTTCAGGGATAAAGTGTGGCATTAACAGTATAGTGAGTAAGTGAATGAAAGTGACCAAAAGAGCATGAAACAAAACTCCTCTAACCTCCTCCATCTATCTCCTCCACCCTCCACCTCTCCCAGTATCTTCTGTTAGCTCAAGTTGTCTGATATCCAAGGTAAATATACACTTTATAAAACCAGTTTATTTCTTTACATTCTCTTTTATTATATATTTACACAATATTTGTTATTTATAAGTACTTTTTCTTATTTAAAAACACGTAACAAAAAAATACTGGGGTGGCATTTTGGGGGCTGGAACGAATTAATGGCATTTCAATTAATTTCAACGGGGATAATTGATTTGAGAGCAAATTGAGTTAGGAGCTCAGTAACAGAACAAATTAAACTCGTAAGTCAAGGTACCACTGTATTGGGGTAGCAATGCAAGAGCATTCATTTGGACTCCACTGAGTGGGTTCTATGTTGTCCTCTCTCTATTCAGTACAGGAACCAGCCCAGTATGGTACTTTCAAAGACCTTCCTTCCCTAGGTAATGGATTCTGGATCTCTATCCTTCTCCCTTCAAATTTACCTGTTGCATGTATTGTTTTTCTACAAACTGCTTTCTCTACTAATGCTAAATGAGGGTTTGTGTGTTACCTCAACTAAGCTGATTTGAATTTTAATGAAGCACAAACCCTTAACAACCAAGGGAAATGACTCTCTAATGATAAAAATTTAGGCAGTAGAAACAGAGAGTAGGTTATGCTTTTGATCAAGGTTTGAGTGTGAGCCTTTGTTGATGCATAGGGCTGCTTACAGACATTCAACCTCCCTATAACAAGAGTTTTAAAAGATGATCCATAGTTAGAGCACCTTACACACTACCCAATAAATGTTTGTTGAATTATCAAAATTTCCTAATTATGCCTCTCCCATCTATCTCACATAGAGATCAAACTGGTTGCAGTCTAGTACAGTGGAATACCTTTATAATGCTTATGCTAAGGGTATGTTCGACACCTGCCTTATAATTTAATTCATCTATTAAGTGCCTTCTCTATGCCAGGCACTGGACAAATATCAAAATACTTCCTACTCAAAAAGAAGTTTCCATTCTACTCAAAGGAAACAGGGTGTGCACAGATAAATACTTACAAAATAAGAAAAAGTAAGCACAAAGTAATTTCAATGGGGAACACTGACAACTAGGACATCAGGAAAGACATCATGCGGAATGTGGCATTTGAATTGAGCCTTAAAAGGAAATGGAGGAGTCTAAGAGATGAAGCTGAGGAGGAAAACATTCTGGACATGGAGGAACAATTCAGCAAAGACAAGGAGGCCAAAGATGGAATGTTTTGAATGGGCAAATTTTAACTAGAATGTATATAATTCATGAAGTGGAATACTATGAAATCAGTCAAATAGGTTGGAATTAACTGTGGTGCTCTTTAAGTATAAAACAGATGCATTTTTATTTTATCCTATAGACAGTGGGAGCCATGGACACTTCTTGAACGAGGGAGTGACATGGTCAAATATTTGCAAATATCACTTTGTTGTTATTGTGGAGGATGGATTGGAGAAGAAAGATATAGGAGTTAGAGAGACTAACGAGGAGGTTATTGCAATATTTCAGCTAAGACTGGGATGGTAGTTGTATGAGGAAATAGAAGGGAGGAAGATGCAGAATATTGGAGATGTTGATTCAACAAGAATATATTGGAAAGGTAGATTCAACAAGACCTGGCAACTGATTGGATATAGAGAATGAGAGAGTGAAGAATTAAGGATAACTCTAAGGTGTGAAAGTGGCTGAGCAGAAGGGAAAAGATGCCCTTCACAGAAATATGAAGGTTACGGTTCAGCCACGTTGTAGCAGTCTATTTACTGTGTCGAATTGTTCATTCATTTATTCATTCACTAAAGACTTACTGCATTTAGAGGACTTCATCTGACCCATGACATATCTAGCTTTGGGAGGTACCATGGTAAAGCAGATACAATTGACCTCGTAGCCAGAGGGATTGGGGTTCAAGCTTCACCACTGACAAACTGCCTACATGAGCAAGTTACCTTCTCACAGTGCCCCACTAATTCTCTAAGGCGATAAGTTGCAAAGTAGGTCCCAATCCACATTGGTTTAAAAACAAAATCCCTTATGATGAACTCCCTCTACCACTGAACTCAGGGGCCTTCTGTTAAAAAAAAAAATCCAGCGTTAGCTCTATTCACTTATAGTCTTTGTTTCTTTGTAACTTTGTGGATGTTATTATTCTGAAATAAAAATATAATCTTGTCTTAAATGTGTCATACAAAATTTTATATATGCAACCTTCTAACAATTCAGCTATTCTATGAATAATACCAATGTAACAACAGAGATAACAAGCCACACACAGAGGTACACCTGTGCCTTTGGCTTCCAGGAATTGATTTTATGCTGGACACAATGACTTCCCTTCACAAATGTGTAAACAAGCACCTAACGTCTGGCAGAAGTACAGATGTAAAGTCACATCAGTAAACCCATTTTAAGCACACAATTAGGAAATGTGAAATTAGTTGGTGGCACTTACATTGTACATAGGGTATTGTTTAAATTTTTCTCCAAGGGAAATAGGAAGCCTCATTTATTTCTTGCCTGGAAACAAAAAACATCATAGAAAGTAATTCATGTGAAACCTTGGACTAAACGTATTAGTCAGCAAAATCTACACAAAGTCATCAACACCAATTACTGAAATTGGAACGCATACTGTCTTGCAAGCTAAACAACCTGCATAGGTCAGTGGTTCTCAGATGGCTCTCATTTCTCAGCTACTGACAATGAACTGTTTGCTATGAGCCCCAGAGCCCTTGGGGTTGTTTAGTGAACCTAGTTCAGATGACCTGGGAAACATCCACTGAAAAATTCTTCTGTTAATAAATTTTTTCTTTCTCTTTCCTGAGCTTAAAAACAAAGCACTTATATTCCTTTTACCCCCTTACATCACTTGAAACATTTCCCCTTATTTCAGTGCTTATTATACTCCGTCAAAACATTAAAGTGGAACTTCCTGTAACTTGTTACTTGTAAAGAGCAATGCTGGCAGTGCATTCTGAGTCATCTTAAACTAGCCTTGTAAATACCTATGACATTATACCAGCCCACAATCACTTCCTCTTAATTCACTGTATTCTCTGAAGCAAGCACTCAGAAAATAAAATACATACTCAGCATTCTCAGCTCTACTTGCCCAGCTGAAATTGCCACTCCCCTCAGGCAATTAGGCAAATGGTTATTTGCAAAATTGCTTTAAACAATATAATTTAGCATTTTTCATTTGTAGTTGACTTGTCTCTATTTTAAAACAAAAAACAAAAAAACTTAAAATTCATGTTCTCTTCCTTGGAGTTTTTGCCTCTTACAACACAATGGAGACACTCTTTTCCCATTTCATTAGCAGCACATGACAAGAAATAATTGGTAATTGTGTTTGAATACTTCTCTGGTGTATTGTCTAATGTTGGAATAACTGATTTTATAATTTTCAACCAAAATTCACTAAGAATTAAGATAAACAATGACTATTATCTCATATATTTATTACGAGTTTTCTAAGTTTCCAGTTCGTAACTCCTGCTGCTTTTGTGTATATTAAAATCCTATGGATATTTTTTCCATGTATTTATTTTATTATTCCTAATTTTCCAAAATGACATTTTCTTTGGTTTTTTGGTTTAATTTTATTTTTAAAATTAATGAAAAGCTATTTTATCTCCTTCCCACATCCTGTCCTCAAGTTGAAAAACAAAACAAAAAACAAAACCCTTTTTTTAAAACAAATATGCAAAATCATGCAAAATAAATTTTTCCATTGGCTAAATCCAAAAAATACACCTCTCATTCTACAGCCTGAGTCCATTGGATCTCTGTGAGGAGATGGGTAGCATACTTCATCACTGGGCCTCTGTAATCGTCAGGGTTCTTGAGTCAATCAAAGCTGTTTGTGTTAAGTGTTGTTGGTATTGTATAAATTATTCTACCGGTTTTGCTCTCTTCATTTTGCATCAGTTCATAACAAGTCTGCCCAGGTCTCTTGAAACTATCCCCTTCACTGTTTGTAACAGCACCATAGTATTCCATTATATTCATATGCCATAATTTGTTCAGTCATTAATTGATTGACAACTCATTAGTTTCCATTTCTTTGCTGTAACAAAATATCTTTTGTACATATTGGTCCTTTTCTTCTTTGGTCTCTTTGGGGTATTGAAATGATACGTCTCAAGTGTGGTCTGGATATACAGGTGTGCCTGACAGCTAATGGAGGATAAGTGGGATAAAAGCTGTACCCATTGGAAGCCTAATGATTTTGTTAAAATTCAGGTTTCATCCACAAAGTTCTCCTTATGGTCTTGCCATTAATATTATTTTTAGTAAAAAAAAAAACTAATTTTGTTTGTTTTAGTTTTAGTTTATGAAATAAAAAAGCATTTCCATAACCAAGTAGAAATTTAAAAAGATGATTGCATATGAAACTACACATCTGTTACATACAACTTGCTATTCCTTTTAAATATATAATAAAGTTATCATGTAACTTTCTTTGTTTTCCTTTTTTCTTCCCTCCCTCCCTACTCTAGAGAAGACTACCATTAGACACAAATATATATATATATATGTATATATATATATATATACACATATATATGTAAAATCATTCCATACATAGTTCTATTTATTATTTCTTTTTCCACATGCAGATAGCAAGTTCCTTCATATGTTCTTTGTAGTTAATTTGAGTATTTGTGATAGTCAAGATTATTTAAGCCTCTCAAAGTTGTTCTTAAAAGAATATAACCCTGCCATTTATTACATATTTTCAAGAAGGTTGTAACTGTTAATTTATTGGTCCAAACAGAAAGGCAGTTACGGCATGGTTGATAGAGAGTCAGGCTCAAATCAGTACCACATTGGTTCAAATCCTGCATCTCTTAAATACAGGCTAAATGACCCTGGTCGAGTCACCTCTCCTCTCAGTGTCCCAGGTCATAAGTTGCAAAGTATATGTTGATCTGCATTGGCAGAAGACATCTCCTTTTCTGGCATATCCTGCCTCTATACCCCAGGAAAGGAATCTTAGATACACAAAAGAGCAACAAAATGGTAATATATATTATTATATTATATATAATCATCAATTATTAACATCATTAAAATTATTATTAATAATATAATTAATATCATTAATAATAAATAACTAATTAATTATTTATGATATGATATATACTGTGTTATATTATATTTATATATACTGCACTCCTAAGATTAGATCTCTTTAAAGAGGAAAAATGTCAACAAACTTCTTTTGGCTGAAGAGAAAGCTAACATAAATGAGTCGCTGTCTTGCCTCTTCCTCCCTGCTCCACTTCCAAGGTACCCCCTCATTCAGTACCAAACCTTAGAAACACTACAACTTTGTTGGACCAATAAACCTACTTCTCTCCTCCAGCTGCTGTTCTACTTCATGACATTGAACTCCATACAGTCTTCCATCCCCATCCCTGATTATCTATTTTAAAATGATAATGGTGCCTGAGCTGAGAGACAAATTTTTCAGGGATGGAACTCCCAGAGATCCCTCCCTTCTTTCCACTCAACTATTTGTTGCAAGACTTTTTAGGGAAAATCCTGTCTCCATGGAACTCAGAGATGGATGTGAGCAATTTGTGGGGATAGAAGGAATCTGCTTCAGAGCCTCTGGCATCAGAGGATTTGGGTTCAAAGTCTACCTCTCCCACCTGCTACCTATGTAACATTTGGCAAGTTACTTAACACCCCTGAGTCTTAGTTCCCTCCTCTGTAAAATGAGGGGTGGGGATGGGCTAGAGAGTCCCTGAGTAATCTCTATAGATTTCTAGATCTGTAATTCTTATTATGTAGCACCAGCCACAGGGGATTCTGCTACAGGCTCCTCTATCATGTCTGTTAGGCCAGTGAGGAAACCCTTCCATAATAACAAAGAGAAAATAAAAGATTTGGCCATATATTGTGAGCCTTTCCACACCATACTTTAAGTATTTCATTTGCCCTAGTTTCTGAGATCTCACATTTTATCATCTTGTTTTCACACGCCAACCTCCTCCTCATCATATTTATTAAGAAGTTTCATATGTAAGTGTACTTCTGTCTTCTCTGACTTCTAGCATCTTGCAAGAGACTATTCCCTAATTTCCTCTAAATTCAATTTGATTTCTTTAAAGGTCCCTGACATGTGCTAATTAGCATGACCATCCTAAAGGTAGCGGTAAATCAGACTGTTACTAATCTACCTCTCTCAGTCTATTACTTTGAAATGCCCTGGGATGCACCAGGGTATTGAGGAACATCACCCCCTGAAAACAAGATTTATCACCCCTGTCAAATACCATTCACACTGATGAATTCTGACATTCACCTCCATATAAGTCAGGATCCACTTATTATTTAATTAGCCAATTTTATGTTAACTTTCACCATTCAATTTGACAACACAACCGCTTCTCGCTCTCTTACAGCCTAGCCTAACAAGGATTAAATAGGAATCCAAGTTCTCAAATCCAGTCTTCAAAGAAGTATATTCTTTTGTCTGGAGCTTGGTATCCATTTGTGTAGGCATGAACATCTGAGAAGACCTGGATGACCACTTGTAGAAGAAATTATAAAAGGTATACAGGCATCATCTGGTCAAGGTAGGACCAGCTGGCCTCTAAGGCCTGTTCCAACTCTAGGATTCCATAAGTCTGTGAAATAATATCTGCAGTAGAACCATAAGATTTCAGAATATTTTGAAAGTACAAGTTTAAGGGAACTACCAGAAGCAGTTCTAGAGCCAATAAGGACTCATAGGAGCGGTGTGTGTGCTCTCGTCACACATTTGAGTCTCTGTCTTAGACCACGTGTAACCTTTATGCGCCCAAGGCCTCATCTGTCTTCCCTAGTGGAAGAAGTCCCTCCTGAGACAGTCACCAATGATGCTGCAGAAAGCAGGGAAACACAACTGTTCAACAGAATATTTATAAGATGAACACATTTCCTAACCCAGCTTAAAAAAACAATAACAAAAAAGAGTATTTTAACCCCTCCTCCATTCCAAGATATGTGAGCAACTGTTAATGAAAAAACAGTAAACAGCCACTTAGGCTAGAAATTTTTCAATTCTCCTCCACAGTGAAGATTCCAATTATATTCAAGATTAGAGCTCTCACTAGTTTTTGGTTTGTTTGTTTTTCTAACCAAAAAAGTCTGGAATCCAATATTTACCATGTTTGAACACTTGAAGAACAAGGCCCACAGTTCCTCTTTCTCTAGGATCTCCTGGCTGACACTCTCCTGGGGCCTGATGATAATTTGTTGGAGAATTTCTTGCATTTCTTCTCTTTGGAGACCTACATGTCTCCAAAAAGCCTTCACCTTTGAAGAAATAATCAATTTGAGTTATAACCTAATGTCCATAGAGCAAAGTGTTTTCAGTTAGTCAGTCACTAATCATTTAGTAAACTCTCACTAGAAGCGGCTGGGGGCACAGCGGTAGGAACACTGGAATATTCTAGAATCAGGAAGACCTGAGTTCAAATCTAGCTTCAGACACTTACTAGCAATGTGACCCTGGGCAAGTCCTTTAACCTATGTGTGCTTCAGTTTCCTCATCTGCAAAATGAGGATGATAGGACCCCCTACCTTGTAAGACTGTTACGAGGATCAAATGAGGTAGTATTTGTAAGGTTTACAGTAGGCACTCAATAATCCTTCTCCCCTCGCATATGCACATACTATTTACTATATGCATGGACCTGTGTTAAGCCCTGGAGATAAAAGAGGCAAAAACACAATCCCTGCCCTCAAGGAGCTCACATTCTAATGGAAGAGACAACATGTAAACAACTATGTACACAAAATGTGTGTGCGTGTGTGTGTGTGTGTGTGTGTGTGTGTGTGTGTGTGTGTGTGTGTAGGGGGATATAAATGGTGGAGAAGGAACTGGGAAAGGCCTCCTCCAGAAGATGAGATTTGAGTTTGAGTCTTAAAGGAAGCTGGGAAAGCTAAGAGACAGAGAGAGAAGGGAGAACCTTATAGGCATTGGGGTCAGCTAGCGCAACAGCAAAAAGGAAGAAGATGGAATCATGTCCAAGGAACACGTAGGCTAGATCATAGTGCTTGAGTATGAGATAAAGTGTAAGAAGTTGGAAAGGGAGAAAGGGGCCAGATTTTAGCCCAATATGCCTCATGATGCAACTTTCCTAACATCTTTTCTAATTTTCTTTTTGCATGGCTTAATAAAGCTGCTAATCATAGTTTTCCCCCTACATGATTTTCTCCATTTATAGCTAAAAATCCAGAAAAATTTTCAGTGGAAGAACAAGCATACAGATTCTACCATGGTGGTTCCTCTACCCAGGGTTATCAGATCTACCTGGATACCGGGAGTTCACTAGTCCTTCCTAAGCTGAGCTGCCAAGAGGGCTTCATTTCGGTCTGAGTCATGGCTCAGTTGAAGGGAAATATTTCTTTATATCTCTAGCACTTTCCACGGTACCTAACACAGTTTCACTTAATAAATTCATACCAACTGGATACTGACCTACAAAGCTGCTAAAGTTGTCAAATTTGCCAACTGGTGAAATGCTTCCATCAGAGGGTGCTTGTCTGGGACTCCTCTGAAAGAGCCACATAGTAGCCCAACTCCCATAAAAGAAAAAAAAAATCTTTGATGCCCTATTGCAGTGACTAGGTGATTGTAGCTACTGAATTTTATTCCAGCTGAGCATTAATCTGGAAGGTTCAACTGTGCTGGAAAAACTTAGAGCATGTTCACTGCAAAATATTATATCTAACCTAGCTAAGCACAGTTTTCTACACTATGTAATTGGCCATTACACGAATGCTTTGACCATAGCAAACCATGAAAGAAAAAAATACAAAAATGTCCCTCAGTCCTATGTGACCTGCTTCTATTCCTATGTTCCTAGGATGGAAAGGACAAAGGAGACGGTCCTAAGAATCAGTTTTTACATATGAACTTAATATAAACAACAATATGGAAATATATATAAACAATATAATACAACAATAACTTTCTTTCCGTACTCTAAGTGTGAGATTTTTGCCCAACAACCAACAAGTTTACACACAATAGGAGGAACTAGATCTTATTAATAGTTGCACCATCATCGTACATTAAACCAGAAAACAAACAGAAGTTACCATTAAATGGAAGACAGGTTTTTCTTAGAGAAGAGAGTGAAGGAGTTGCTGGAATAAGTTTATTGTGCATAGAAAACAACAAGAAACAAGAAACAAACCAGCATTTGATCACCTCTTATCAGAGAGATCAGGCTAGGTAGAGACAAACAACAACGGGAACGACCCAGGATGGAGATAATTGTAGCATAAGCACCGAGGTCTACTGCAGAAGATGAGAAAGAGAGATTCTAAGACTCTCTGAATTCATGTATCACCAAGTAAATATTCACAGCACCAATGGTGACTATGAATATGCTGGTATAGTTCTGAATTGCAAAATATAACAGACTCTCCATATAAAAGATAGAAACAAAACATTTATTCAGATATCAGAAAGTCAAATCCCAACACCAGAAAACCAAATTCATCATAGCAACAAGAAATCTATACATAATAACACTGTAGAGAGCAACACCATCCCAAAAACCTTCCCACAAACAAACACCTACAATACTAGTTGTCTGCTTGCCTATGTATTCTCTCTCCCACCACACTAACTGCTCTGACTCCCAGCTTCCTCCCACCACAGACTCCGTGTGATTATATTTGACCTATTAAGGTACAGGGAAGATCCTCAAATTCCCATTACTATTACAATTTAATCAACATATACCTTAATCCCTAATGACTGCTAGAAAATTCAAAATGACAGAAACTCTCGGGCCCCTCAGTCAGAGCTGAGTGGCAGCAAGAGGGCCTTTCTGCATCCATGACAATGACCACCAATAGAAGCAGGAGCCCAAGGCCTGATCTGGCAGGCCAGGACCACCTGGAGTAGCCCTAACCTGACCCCACTGTCCATAGGGATCTCAGCTCCAGAAGGGGCAGGGACAGTACCCAGAGCCATTCTTGGGCCTGTAGGGAGGCAGGGAAGTGGGTGCAAGAGCAGCAGCAAGGCTTGGCCCAAGCACAGGAGAAGTAACAACTTTGGTGCTCAGGCCCATCAGAACTTAGCCTTGGTAGAGAGTCAGTGTTCAAACCCCTGTGGACCAGGCAGCATTGCAGACCCCAATGACAGTGGAGTGAATAGTGGTATAGGTATAAGCTCAGTGGGCAGAATTAGGAGCAGCATTGCAGGCAGAGCCATTCTGGAATTGAGAAGGGACTTCTGCACTGCTGACAGTACAACACCCAGGGGTCAACCCTGTAACTATCTCTGTCTAAGGACTAAAAGATAAAATTATGGGTATGTGGCTTACTTTTTAGCATAGGGGAGGTAAATCTCTGCACAAGTTCCTGGCCACCTTGGAATAAGGAGACAATCCTTCAACAAAGGTTTCCAAAAGGCCAAATTTATTCCCCCACCCCCAATTTCTTGTTATTGTTGCCATTTTTCATGTCTGACTCTTCATGACCCTGTTTGGGATTTTCTAGCAAAGATACTGCAGTGGTTTGCCTTTTCCTTCTCCAGTTCATTTAGATATGAGAAAACTAAGGCAAACAGAGTGAAGTGACTTGCCCAGGATCACACAGCCAGTAAATGTTCAAGGCCATATTTGAATTTGGGCTTTCCTGACTCCAAGACCAGTGCTCTACCCACTGCACCACACAGCTGTCTTTCTCCCAACAAAACATACATACACACATATATACATACGCAGAGAGGAGGAGTAGGGATGGGAAACACTAAGCGGGTAATCATGCAGAGTTATTATTACTGTTGATACTGGTGCTTAAACAGGCGACGTGCAAGGAGGTAACAACCCTGCGCTCGTTAGCTACAGGTGACCCTGGCATGTGATGAGAAGCAGCAACTGCGCCAGGTCTGTCATGGGTCCCATGGCTCTTCCCTCGCTTCTGCTGCTCCTACTCCCACGTATCCTCATTGTCTGACACTGGGAGAGTGACTGAGAGAGTCACTTTTGCCGAAGCACTAAGATGAGGTGAAACGAAGCCCTTCGGAAGGGGAGAAGCAAAGCTTGGGAACACTGGTCTTTGTTCTCTGCATTTAGTCACTACTTCATGGGACCATTATATTGTAGTTGTCCTTTATGCTGTCTTTGCATCTTTACTTTTCTTTTATTTACCCTGTTACTTCTCCAGGGCTACCTATGTCAGTCCTCTTGTATCCCTAGGGTTATTCAATAATGACCCCAAGGCCATTTAAGTGGTGGAAGGTCCTTTTAGACCTTGTTCCCAAGGGATAGGATGGAGAAGGAACAATATCTACTAAGGTTCCTGCAAATAAGCTAGGCTAGTTTTTCCCTAAAAGGAGATTAAAAACTGTGCTCAACTGGGGCAGCTAGGTGACACAGTGAAGATCACTGGCCTGGAGTCAGGAGGACCTGAGTTCAAATCCAGCCTCAGACACTTGACACACTTACTAGGCATGTGACTTTGGGCAAATCACTTAACCCCAATTAATGAAACAGGGCTTCCTGTCTTAGCCAAACTCTTCCTGTTATGTCTGCAACAGGAGACAGAGTTCACACTCTCTGCCTCTTAGCCACAAAGGTTTGATTAGTTACTAAGGGCTAAGTACCTGCTTACTTGACATAACAAAAAAGGGGTCTTCAAATTTAAATTAATTACCATTACACTGCTTTAAAATTATTATCTCATTTGATCCTCAAAACAACCCTGACAAGGCAGATGCTGTTATTATCTGCATTTGACAGTTGAGGAAACTAAAGTAAACAGAGGTTAAGTGACTTGCCCAGGGTCACACAGCCAGAAAGTGTCCAAAGCCATATTTGAACTGAGGAAGATGAGTCTTCCTGACTCCAGACCTGGTGCTCTATCCACTGCAACACCCTGCTGCCTCTCAAGGCTCCCTGGTTTTATGAGTCTCTGAATTTTACTGTGACTGCTTACCAGTGGTCAAGATCCCTACTATGGAGTCTGGGCCTGCGAACTTGGGATCAGGATTAGAGTTTTATGGTTTTAAGATTGTGTTTAAGATGAAGAGTTTGGATTTGTCTTGCCATAGTATACACTGACTAAGCTTGGTAGAATGATGTATTAATAGGTAGCAGAAATGAAAAGGATTTGGAGTTAAAAGACCCCAATGTGAATTCCAGCTCTATGGTTGTAGATAATTCTCTAGGTTTTAGTCAAGTCAAGTCAAATCAGTAAGTACTGACTAAGCACTTAGTTCTTACCTAGTGCAAGGCTCTGTGCTCAATCCCTGGAAATAAAAATATGAGTGGAAAGAAAGAGCATCCCTGCCCTGAGGAGTTTACATTCTAATGGGAGAAGACAATGCCCAAAAGGAAGCTTGAAAAATTGAGTAGGCTTGGGAGAAGACAACATGGTAGAGAAAGACCAGTCAATCAGGACTACAACCTGGAGATGAATGAAGAAATGACTGGACTGGATATTGTCCTTAAAACAGATGTTCTGGGAGGAAGCAGCCAATCAGAGGAAGGGGCCACAGAATCACATTACCCTCTTTGTCTCAGTTTCCTCATTTGTAAAATGAGCTGGGGAATCAAATGGCAAATCATTATAGTACCTTTGCTAAGAAAACCCCAAATAAGGTCATGAAGAGTTGGACATGACTGAAATGACTAAACAATAGAGCCTTTAAAAAGCAGATAAATGGGGGGATGGAGCCAAGACAGCCAAGTAAAAGCAGGAATTTGCTTAAGCCCCCAATCGAACCACCCATAATATCTGAAAAAAAAATTGCTTTAAAAAAATTCTAGAGCTACAGAATCCACAAAGTGACAGAGAGAAACAAATCTCCTGCTGAAGGCAGCCTGGCAAGCCAACAGGAAGTGTCTATCCCACTGAACTGGGAGCTGAGTGAAGTCCTGCATGAGCACAGGCTCAGGGCAGCCCTGACCAGTGACACAAACCAGCCAGAGCAAACTTCAGGAGAGTGAATCACTGGCTGCTGTGGTGGTTTCCAGACTTCTCAACGCATAAATGCCAAAGAGAAAGTAAAAGGTCAGTAGGGAACTTTGTTGGACCTGGGTGAGGGAAGAGTGCAGTCTGACCCCTGCCCCCAGGGCAGCAGAGGTGGCAGCAGCATGGTAGCTGCAGCTGTTGCCACATGGCTGCCTCCAGAGCTCCTGGCCTGCAGATCATAGGGGGAACCAGAAGACCACAAAGTCAAAAGTCCTGCCTCAAAAGCTTCCAAGAAAAATATGAATTAGTCACAGGCCATGGAGGAGCTCAAGAAGAATTTTGAAAATCAAGTAAGAGAAGTGGAGGAAAAATTGGGAAAATAAATGAGAATGATGCAAGAAAATCATGAGAAATGAGTCAAAAGCCTGCTAAAGGAGACATCAAAAATACTGAAGAAAATAATACCTTAAGAAATAGATTAACTCAAACAGCAAAAGAAGTCCAAAAAGCCAATGAGGAGAAGATGCCTTAAAAACCAAAATTTGCCAGATGGAAAAGGATTTTCAAAAGCTCACTGAGGAAAATAATCCCTTGAAAATTAGATTGGAGAAAATGGAAGCTAATGACTTTATGAGAAATCAAGATACTATAAAACAGATCCAAACAAATGAAAAAACAGTAGGCAATGTGGAATAACTCATTGGAAAAACCAGTGACCTGGAAAATAGATCCAGGAGAATTAATGTAAAAATTATTGGACCACCCAAAAGCCATGATAAAAAAAAAAGAGCCTAGACATTCTTTTTCAAGATGTTATCAAGCAAAATTGCCCTGATATCCTAGAACTAGAGGACAAAATAGAAATTGAAACAATTCACCCATCACCTCTTGAAAAAGATACCAAAAAGAAAACTCCTAGGAATATTATAGCCAAATTCCAGAGTTCCCAGGTCAAGGAGAAAATCTCACAAGCAGTCAGGAAGAAACAATTTGAGTATTGTGGAAACACAATCAGTATAACACAAGTTCTAGCAGCTTCTACATTAAGGGATTGAAGGGCTCGGAATATGATATTCTGGAGGTCAAAGGAGCTAGGATTAAAACCAAGAATCACCTACCCAGCAAAACTGAATATAATGCTTCAGGAGAAAATATGATCATTCAATGAAATAGAGGACTTTCAAGCATTCTTGTTGAAAAAACCAGAGCTGAACAGAAAATTTGACTTTCAAATACAAGAAGCAAGAGAAGGTTGAGAAGGTAAACAGGAAAAAGAAATCCTAAGTAACTTATTAAAATTCAACTATTTACATCCCTACATGGAAAAATAAAAATTGTAACTCATGAGACTTTTCTCAGTATGAGGATAGTTGAAGGGAATATATATGTGTATGTATATTATGCATATATGCATATGTGTATATATATATATATGCACAGGAGGGTGTATGTGTGTATAATATATATGTGAGTGTGTGTATATGTGTGTACATGTTTACATAGACAGAGGGCACAGGATGAGTTGAATATGAAGGGATGATATCTAAAAAAGAAAATTAAGAGGTAAAAGAGGAATATATTGGGAGAAGGAGAAAGAGAGAGATAGAATAGGGTAAATTATCTCATATAAAAGAGGCAAGAAAAAACTGTTACAATGGAGAAGAGCAGGAAGGTAAAAGGAAATGGGTCAACCTTACTCTCATTGAATTTGACTTAAGGAAGGAATGACATGCACACTCAATTGGTTATCTTACACTACAGGAAAGTGGGGGGGGGGTAGGGCATAAGAGGAGGGGATGATAGAAGCGAGGGCAGATTGGGGGAGAGTGTAGTTAAAGCAAACACTTTTGAAAAGGGACAGGCCAAAGGAGAAAATAGAATAAGGGGAGGGCACAATAGGATGAGGGGAAATAAATTGAATTGCTTGTCTTCCCAGTGGGAGTGGGTGAGGAGGGAAGAAGGGAAGGAATCTGGAAATGAAAGTTTTAAAAACAAATGTTAAAAAAAATTTTTTTTACATGCAATTGGGAAATAAGATATATAGGCACTGGGGTATAGAAATCCATCTTGCCCCACTAGAAAGTTGATGGGGGGATAAAGGAGGATATAAGATAGAACAGACTGGGAGAAGGGGTATTCAATAGTCTCACTATCTTTGGGTGAGGAAGTAGGGGAAAGACGGAGAAAATTGGTAACTCAAAATCTTGTGAAAATGAATGACGAAAAGTAAAAATAAATTTTAAAAAATTTTCCAAAAAAAAGTAGATAAATGATTAGGTACACAAGACACAATAGTTAATTCCTATAGTAATCTACCATTTGATAAACCCAAAGACCTGTTTCTGTGATAAGAACTCAGTATTTAATAAAAACTGCTGGGAAAAATGGAAAATAGTATAACAGAAACTAGGACTATACCAACATCTTACACCCTTTACCAAGAGAAAGTCAAAATGGGTACACAATATAATAAAGGCTGATACTACAAGCAAACTTGGAGAGCAAGGAATAGTTTACCTGTCTGATTTATGGATAATAGAAACATTTATGTTTGAATGAATATTATGAAATGCAAAATGGATAATTTTGATTACATTAAATTGAAAAGATTTTGCACAAACAAAGTTAAATCAACCAAGATTAGAAGGGAAGCAGAAAGCTGGGAAACAATTTTTACAGCCAGTATCTCTGATAAAGGCCTCATTTCTAAAATATATAAAGAATTGGATCAAATTTGTAAGAATACAAGTCATTCCCCAATTGATAAATGGTCAAAGGATATAAACAGGCATTTTTCAGATGAAGAAATTAAAGCTATCTAGAGTCATATGAAAATATGCTCTAAATCACTATTGGTTAGAGGAATGCAAATCAAAACAGGTACCTGAGGTACCACATCACATCTATCAGATTGGCCAACATAACAAAACAGGAAAATGATAAATGTTGGAGAAGATGTGGGAAAATTGGAACACTAATGCACTGTTGGTAGAGTTGTGAACTGATCTAACCCATTCTGGAGAGCAATTTGTAACTATGCCGAAAGAGCTATAAAATTATGCAACCTCTTTGACCCAGCAAAACCATTTCTAGGTCTGTATTCCCGAGAGATCATAGAAATGGGGAAATGACTCACATATGCAAAAATATTTATAGCAGCTGTTTTTGTGATGGAAAAGAATTTGAAATTGAGGGGATGCCCATCAACTGGGGCTTGGCTGAACAAGTTGTGGTATATGAATGTAATGGAATACTATTGTAATATGAGAAATGAGGAGCAGGCAGACTTTAGAAAAACCTGGGAAGATTTGAATGACCTGATGCTGAGTGAAGTGAGCAGAACCAGGAGAACACTGTACACAGTAACAGCCACATTGTGCAGTGACTAACGTTGGTAGATTTATTTCTTCTCAGTAATGCAAGGATATAAGACAATTCCCAAAGATCCACGATGGAAAATGCCACCCACACCCAGAAAAAGAGCTACGGGGTCCGAGTGCAGCTCAGAGCCGACTGCTCTCTCCCTTCTTTTTGTTTTGTTTTGTTTCTTCTGTCTCATGATTCCTTCCATTGATTCTAATTCTTCTTTATAACATGACTAAGGTAAAAATATGTTTAATATAATGTATATGTGGAACCTATATAAAATTTCACACTGTCTTGGGAGGGGAAGAAAATTTAGAACTCAAAAATTTTATGGAAATGAATGTTGAAAACTAAAAATAAAGTAATTTTTAAAAATAGAGATGAATATGGGCAGTTACAGGTTAAAGAACCAGAAGTCTTCTATCTGTTTAACTACTCAGAGAGTTTATTTCCAGAATCATAGAGGCTGATGGATTAACCTTTATCATGCCATTATTAGTCATGCAACTGTAGCACCAATGCAATATTCACAGTGACAACAGTCATGATAAATACACCTGGATAGTGCTTGATCACAAAATATAACAGACTCTCCATATAGAAGACAGAAACAAAACATTTATTCAGCCACAAAAATCCCAAAACCAGTAAGCCAATTCCATCATAATAGTAAAGAAGTTATAAGCCACAACAGCACAGAGAGCCACAGCATCCTTTAACCTTCCCACAAACCAACACAAGACCAATATTTACTCATAAGCCTATCTGTCTCCCTCAGAAGCATCCTCCCAACCATCTAGCTTGCTCTGGCTCCCAGCTTCCTGTGGGCTCTGCTCTACCCTTCAGCAAACTCCTCCCACCAGAGGCTCCATGTGACTACATTCAGCCTATTAGAGAGCAGAGTACATTTTCAAAGCAGGGAAGATCTCCAAATTCCCATTACCATTACAGTAACATGCACTCATTCTCCAGCATGCTAATAATACAAATACACCTAATAGCCTATTACAAGCGGCATTTTTGGATTGAAAAAGTATTACTTGCACTCAAAGGCCAAATCCCTTAGTTGACTAGTTTTATTCAACTGTTAAAACACAAGCTATTGAAATTTTAAGATAATACAGCCAAAATGTGAAATAAAAATTTATGAATGTAAAAATACATTAACATACATAAATGGATTTTGTACATGCCCAGATAACCTAAGAGAGAGATATTCATGTAGGAGTCACCTGGCACCTGCTTCTAGGTGAAGACATTCTGTGTTCTGCTGTCACATGGATAGAAGTAATCTCTTTTCATTGGCTATACAGCTAGAACAAGCTATATATTTAAAAATTACCCAATCGGAACAACCTTATTCTCTTTCTCCAGTTGTGTCTAGGGGGTGAAGGCCTTATTCACCCATAGCATGGTTATCATACACTAATCTAAACTGGGGAAAGGAATACCTTCCCCCTCTCCCTTTAGGTCTTAAGAAATGTGCTTGAGGCTTTGGTCTGTTTCCTTGCAGGCACAGGTGACAGAGTCTCTAGAACTGGGAATTGGAGCCATGGTGGTCTTGGAGCTAGGATTCCAGGCCAGATAGTACTGACAGTCCAGCATGGAATCCCTCACAAATCATAGCTTCCTGCACTTGGAACTTGGTGAGACTATACTATGTAGGAACTGAGTTAAGATGAGAACCTAATCCTTCTCCCTTCCCTAGAAACTCAAGAGGTATAGGAGGGATTATACTCCCAGGTACTGAGAAAATGTTTGTATATTTGTTCTGGCTACACCTTTGAAGTAAATCTTCCTTTGTAAAAACTAATCTGACTGTTAAGTAATTAAATGGAATCTGAGTTCTGGGAACCCCCTAAAATTGGAGGAACACAGTTGAATAATTGAGCCATTGGCAGAGACTAGATACTTCTCAGGTCCCTCTAAAGGTACTGAAGAACCCAGGGGAAAAGTGAAAAATATAATATAGCTGGTTTTCAGGAAGTGGGGGCCAAGATAGTTATTATTACGCATGTATATTTCATATACACATTTTACATGCCTTTGAGATCACCTCAAACTTATGTTATCCTGGGATACTAGACAGATAGATAGATGGATGGATGGATAAATAACTCAAACTTGAATCCAAACAAGAACGTAATAATATAAATATAACAAAAGTAACACCTAGCATGATTTGCAAAGTGCCTTACATGTATTACCTCATTGGGCCCTCATAACAATTTTGTAAGGTTGGTGCTATTATTATCCCCATTTTACAGATGAAAAAACTGAGGTTGAGAAAAGTTAAATAGTTTGGCCAGGGTCACACTGCTAGTTAACATCTGAGCCAGGATTTGAACTCAGGTCTTCTTGACCCCAAGTCCAGAACTCTAATACCTGCATGACTCCAGATCAAGGCAAAGGATCTCTCTGGACCTGTATTTCAGACACTAGCCAGGTTAGGTGGACAAATACAATAGTGACCCCATAACCTGGGGTTAAACCAATTAATCAAGAAATGGGATGTTCCAGTGCCCCAGATACAATGACTAGGGTGATTCTCTGTCCCTGTACCCCCAAATCTCTATAAATGGAAGCCACTTAACCCCCATCTGCAGGCTTAATTCTGCCCCCAATTCTGGTTCCAATCCTGGTCAGAGGCAGAAATATTAGGATTTATTAAGAGGCCCTGCTTTATTCTCATTAACCTAGAAACTGTTCTTCCCTAGGGCTCCAGCCTCACTGTCAGAGTCCCATCACCTGCTATTGGAAGTTTCTAACACTTATTTTCTTGATTCTTGCCTATTGCCTAACAGCAGATTCTCTCAACAGTATGTCAGTGCCTGGGTGCTGGATGACCCAGCTGTAAGCAGATCCCCATAATGCTGTACCCCAAGTCTATCGTCTGGGACACTTACATACTGCCCTCTATCCCTTCCAGCCTTTGTCTTCCACCTATCTAGACGTCCTCTGCTGACTAAAGCTGCAACTCTCCCTAGCTTTCCCTCCTACTAAGTCTGACCAACCTCTAGTTATGGCTATTTCTGCTCTAGTTCTTCTTGCTGACACTTAAATTCAATAGACATTTATTAAGTGTCTAATATATGTCAGGCACTATGCTTGGTACTGGTGATACAAATAAGAAAAAGAAAGATAGCCCTGCCCTAAAGGAGCTTTCAATCTAACTATGAAAACAATGCAAAAGGAAGCTGAAAGATAGAGTTGGAATTTAGGGGCACTCAGTGAGGAGGTATCTTGTTCCATGAAACTGAAACTAGGAAAAATTGTAGATAAAAAATGGAATGAGCTGGAAAGTTCGATTTCTGCCTTCTACAAAAGAAAGCATTGGGAGGAATTTAGTTGTCCACTCTCCAGCTCTCCAATCAGAAGGGAGAGGAGGCAACAGAGAAGGTGATATCCATGGCATGAGTTAGCATCGTGGTGACAAGACTAGAAGTGATCAGCTTATAGAGGAGGGGCATCTTATTTGAAGTTTAAACCAGGTAACACCTCAGATGGAAAGCAGAGTTCTTATAAGAATGCCAGAAAATACAGTGATATCCCATCTAACGGTGTAGGATAATAGGATTTAGAATAGAAGGGAACTTATAGGTCATCTAGTTCAACACCTTCATTTTACTTATGAGGAAACCCAGGTTCAAAAAGATTAAATCATTTGCCCAAGGTCACACAGGTTCTAAGTAACAAAGACAGAACATGAATCCAGATTTTTTGCCTCTAAATCCAGTGATCTTTCTACAGTATCATATTGCCTTCCCTTATCACCATTGCACCACGTTATCATTAATTGGGTCCATGAAAACAAGAAATTAGACAAAAGAACATTATGAAGATGCATTTAACTCCACAAGAACATTTATTCACATATATTAAGTGATGTGATTTTCAAAAATTGTTTTAAAACCCTCAAAACAATAAGACTGATGCTCATGAAGATTTCTTGTTACTGAAGATCAAGAGCTACCACCTTAGATCGTCACCAACCACCAAATTTATATATTGGGCAGTTGGATAAGTAATATGACTCATTACATTATGTTGGGGCATTGACTAGGGAAATATTACATGAGAAATACCTGCATTGCAATGTTATGGGCTAGTGCTTGGCATACAGCAGGCACTTAAATGCTTAGTAACTAGCAGGAACTCTCTAAGAAAAGTTAAATAGAGTTAAGCCAGGTGAAAAAATACCTCCTTATTCAAAGAAGCTCAAGTACCAATGGAAAACATTTCCTATGGAGTCAGCTCAAATTGCATCTCATTTATTTACCATCGTTTTAGATATTGCAAGAAATATTTTTTAAAAACCTGTTTTCCAAGGTATGCTTTTTTTCAGTAAGATGAGTTTTAACCATACTTCACATTTATTTAGCATTTAAAGGCTTACAGAATATCTTCTTCGTCACCACACTGAGGGTCAACTAATAATAACTTATGTCTACATCGGTTTAGTAAAATATTTTATGTACATTTCATTTGATCCTCATAATGAGGTATCATGCCCATTTTACTGATGAGAAAACTGATGGTCAAAGCAGTAAACGTACCTTGTAAGTCAGAGGTTCAATTTGAATCCTGTTCTCTTCTGATTATAAGTACAGTAATCTTGCCATACTTACCTTGTATGCTAGCTATGATGCTATATATTGAATAGTATTTCTATGAGAACATTTCAATGCTAATGACCTTTTTTCCTTCTAAAATATTAAATTATATATGAATAAAATATTAATTATATTCAGGAATGGGGGGGGGGTGACAATAGACTGAAATCCCTCGATTCTGCTGCCATAACCCCCCAGTCTTTGCTATATTTTGAGGGTATTTCGTGCTACTAACACCCTGCCGAACAGCAAATTATGTGTTCCATCAATATATTTCAAGCCCACAAATGTTCCATGGCTAAATTAGTTTTTATTTTCCAAGAATGGAAATGGCTCTTCTGGGGCCTATGCCTTCATGCCTATACATCAAGGTCAGAGTGTAGGAAAACCAAGGGGCCAAGGAACTAAAGGTAGGGTTGCTTGCAGTTTGCATTCATATCCATTTGACATTCATGATTGCACCAGCATTTTAAGGAGACAAAACGGTGGTTGAAATAAGAGGCAGGGAAGTGAACAAACATGGAGAATTATGCAAGAGATACAAGACTGTACATTTTAAACTATATAGTTTTATATATAAAAATTCCTATATAGAAATTTTTTATTTTTTATTTCTTTTTTTAATTAATTTTTAGTATTTAGGGGAGGGAGAGTCATGGCTATTTCTCCTAGTTAGGAGATTACTGAGCTGACTGAAACTTATCCCATGGGACATGAAAATTTACTTAAGGGCCTCAAACATTACTCAGAAAAGAAGACAAGAAGGCAGTCAAGAGCTCCCAAGTAATTTGGCTTAAGTGAGGATTCATCTGAGACTTGACTCTGGAGGCATGTAAATCTCACCTCTCAATCAGCCCATTGTGAACCCTCTAACTGTAGTTTAATCTTTAATGGGACTTGGTCTACCTATGGACTCTGTTTAGGTTTGTTTCCTTAGGGGATGTATAAGAATATGATTCTGTTTAACTAAATTTCTTCCACATCCGTGACATTGAAGGGAACACGGGATTACGAATCTGTCTTTTTAAAAACTTTTATAGCCTAAAAGAATGTATGAGATTGCAATATGTAAAAGAATTGTTTCTCTCTCATTCTGACATAATTTTACATATAAGAAGTCTTGTTGGAATCCTAATCACTGTTCAAGGGTTGTTTTCCTCCCACCTCTGAATCTGTGCTTAAGCATAATAAAACCTAGGCTTTTACATTCATAGTTTCTGTGTTGTAGCAGATCTATTTCAGCAGCAGTTACCTACCACATGAACTCAGAAAGAAGATATTTCTCCCATAATAACAGCATATTTGTTTGTTGGTTTTGCTAGTTTTCTGTAAATACCCACTAATCTAAAAATTACGTTTTGAGCCCAGCACTCATTAAGGAAAGTACCGGAAGGTACCTGAATTTTCTACAACTTGAAATGCATGAATTAAGGAAAGTTTTGTTGATGGAGTGTGTAGTCAAATAATAGCATCAAAATAACCAGGACAGTCTGAGCACATGATAGGTTATTTCCAAAATTCATCTTTTAATGAAATTTTGATTTTGATTTTTAAATAATTTTTTATTAAATTTTGACTAAATAATTTTGATTTGAATCATAATTTTGATTAAGTAATCATATCTTGTTTAACCAATTAACAATTGGTCGATATAAAGTAATTTAAATAAATTAAATGTATTTATAATGTTTTTTGTTTGGAGCAATAGTATTGAACTTTTGAAATTGTTCCTAATTTCAGATCAATACATTATAGTGGGGGCAACTGGAGGTGCAGTGGATAGAACACTGGGACTAGCGTCAGGAAGATTCTAGTTCAAATCTGGCATCAGATACTTGATGACAGACACTCATCAGACGCTGGATGTTCCTGGGCAAATGACTTTGCCTCTCTTTGCTTAGTTTCCTCAACTGTCAAATGGGGATAAGAACAGCAGCTACCTCACAGAATTGTTGTGAGGATCAAATGAGATAACATTCATAAAAAGCACTTCACACACTTTCCGGCACACAGTAGGTATTCTACAAATGCTTACCCCTTTTCCATTCCCTTCCCTCTTATATGAATTGATTTAGTATTTGGACCAAAAAAGGAATTAATTTGCTTATCTAGATTACTTTAGAATATCTAGAACCAGATTAAAACTATGTTTCACAGCATTAGTCTCAGGTGTTGCTGCTGGGTTTTTTTTTTCAGCTAAAAATATGCAGGGGAAAGAAAAAGATTTCCAACCCTTGGGCTCTCTCTCTCATCATACTTCTTTTCCTTTGCTTTACGTCATAACTTTGATGCCTATTCTTCTAATTTAAGAAGATGAGTCTACTGTAAATATAACTACCCAACAAAAAGCAGTGATATTCCTATTTAGAAAATAGACACAGGCTTTGAACTCTCCCAGAGAAACAGAACTACTTGGAGCAATTAAGAAGCTGTTTGTTGTTTGTATTTAATACACAGAAGTTGGATTTTTTTTGTTTGGTTTGTTTTTTTAAAGGGAGGAAGGAAGGGAAGAAAAAGGGGAGCAAGACCTGTGATTTTCTTCCATTGATGTAGGTAAGTCCCACATCTGTAGTCTTAGAAAATTTCCCAGTTCCCTAAAATGTTAAACTATTTGCCCATAGTCAAACAGTCCAACCTGAACCCAAATCATCATGGCTTAGTGCCTGGCCCCGTGTCCTTTGTCCCCTAATACTTCTCCAGGAATCTATAGTGATTTCACAATATAACTGCTAACTCTTCCCCTCGGGCCACTCTCGAGAGAGAGACGAGAGAGATGTGCCCAGAAGAGACCTTTTATTTAAGCATGTATGATTCCTCTAGTGGAGATTGAAATGTACCATAAAACATAGTTTTAACTTAAGAAAATATTTGACCAGGATTAAGGAACTGTAAGAAGCATAGTACCTGCCGGTAAGTTAAAGAGTCAATTTTGAGATAAAGGAAGGAGAAAACTCACTTCACGGTTCTGAACTTCTAGGGCATGTCTGTAAAGAAAGGTTGCTTTTGCAGATAGCCTGAGAAAATAATTTCCTGTCAGCAAGTGCCTGTAACTTGTATGTTGAGTAGAACAACTTGGTGACCTGATATTCTGTCTTAAAGACAAATTGTCAAAGCTTTTGTGTACATTTTTCCACTAAGCAAAATACAGTTATGGAACAGCAGATCATAAATACATGGATCATAGCTTGTGGGTTATATAACATTTTATTAAATAAAAAAGGAATCTGCTGAAGCTAAACATGTGCATTTCTCTTCTTTTTTTCAGCTACCCTCTTTAAGTTATCAACACCGTGTCACAGGTAGCCAAACAGAACTATTTCTGCTAACTGCAGGTGAGAAAGTTCAACTTGTTTATCAAGATGGAAATATTTTATGGTTTATGTTCTCTACACTGAAGCAAACTGATAAGCTCTAAAAGAAGAAATTCACTCATGCTAGGAATACAACAGAAGAAATGATCTTCAGGCCTCACTTTCCTCTTCAGCATAAAGCACTAAATATTTAAAATGTGTTTTTGTACTGTGCCTCAACATTTACATTTAGCTGTATATATTTTTTTCTCTTCCTAAGGAAAGACCATTTAAAACATGTTTGAATTTGACTATTTACAACCTAGAGGGGGAAAACTCCCAGCAGATTCCCTATCTAATAGTACTCTTGGGTTCATTTAACATTGATCCAACACTGGATCTCAGCTTTGTGAATCATCAGAATTTATATATGACAGCCAGCCTCACATAAAGGAGACGGAGCTCATCCTATAATCAGAAAACCCTGAGTTCAAGTTTCATCTTTGACTCATACTGCCTTCGTGATTCTGGGCAAGTCACTTAAATTCTCAATGCTCCAGATAACTGACTAAGCTGCAAAATAGTTCCTGATCTGCATTGGTCAAAAGTTCGGTTTTAAGGTTTTATCACAGTGTGGAAGTGACCCTGAATTCTCAAAGCAGAAGATAAGCTCTGGTAGGTCCAGCCCAGCTGGAAAGACTTCAAGTAAAATTCAAGTGATGAGACAGTGCATCTGTCATTCAAGGACCAAGATAGCAAACTTCAGAGAGGCTTTTCATGAGCTTGACCCCAGAGTGGTGACTTTTTCCAACACAGTAACCCTCAAAGACCAAATAATAATGGTAGAGGGATTACAATGTACCAGTAGTGGGAGAACCCAAACCAAACAAAACCCAAGGCTTTGAAGCAATTAAGTATAATATTGCTATTTATAGTTCTAAATCCATGAAACTGTGAGCGAAGTATATACAGGGTACAGCAGACTTGTGAGAGCCTAGCAAGCTTCATTATTAACATGTGAGAGAAATTACTATTTCTTTCATATATTAATAACCAATTATTGAATTAAGACTAAAGGGTTTTCCATTTTCTCATCCAGAAACCAACCATTGTGAGAAATCTTTGATAAGACGTACTCTACCAGGAAGGCTAAGATCTGATCAAAGAAAGGAAAGAAATTCTGAGTTCAGGCTCACTGTGTTTACTCAGACAGATCTGGGAAATACAGAATCTTCCTTTTGCAAGTTGGCTGATATGGGTATTGATAAGTGTCTTTGACTAAGACTGGGTGGTCAATATCACTACCCTAAGACTCCTCCTTTGGAATAAACCCACCTCTAATTTCCTCATTACTTGTTAACCAGTCATAGTTGATTTTCACCCTCAGGAACACACCCTTTTCAAAAGACTTTATAAATATCTCAGGTATGACAGACTGTCATTTTGCTCAGCAAGGGGAACAATGAGCCCATTTTGTTGACTGCTTTGTAGACATATGTAATGGGAATGGGAATTTGAAGATCTTCCCTGCCCCTTAACAGACCTAGTGGGGTTTGAAGACCTTCCCTGCTTTGAAAGTAAACTCTGCCCCCTGATAGGCTGAATGTAGTCACATGGAGCCTATGGTGGGAGGAGTTTGCTGAAGGGTGCAATCAGAGCCCACAGGAAGCTGGTCAGAGCTAGCAAGTCATTGGGGCAGAGAGGATGCTCAGGCAAGGAGATAGAGAGGTTTGTGGGTAAATATTGATCTTGTATTTGTGGGAAGGCTGAAGGATGCTGTGGCTCTCAGTGTTATTATGGCTTCTGAATATCTTTTGGTACTTTGATGGAATTGGCTTATTGGTTTTGGGACTGGGTTTTCTGGTGTCTAAATAAATGTTTCAGTTCTATCCTCTATCTGGAGAATATGGTATATTTTGCAATCAAACGTCATGTGATACTTATAGTCACAGTCTTTATCATGATCATGAGAGTTGTAAATGTTGCACTGGTGCTACAACATAGTTAATAAAAATGATTATGATATACCCAGAAACTTTGTCTCTTGGGAATTTTCAATGGTCACACATGGGGAAGTTAGAATATTTTCTAGGGGATTATGCCAAGGGTAGGTTAGATAGTTCAAAAGGTCCCTAAAGGGTCAGTCATAGTGCAAGAGTCCTGGCGGACCAGATGTCCAAAAAGTATTAATCTTTATACAACCCACTTGCCCATGGAAGAAGTGGGAGAGGAAAAGAAAAAAAAAACTTATGTACTATAAGTTTGGAGGAAACTTCTCCCCAGAAAAAGTAACCTTAGAGGTCAGAGAAACAGCTACAGGATTTTGTAAGTAGAGACATTCAGGTTGTCACGGTCAGGATGAGCCTAAATGATCCTTTCCTGAATGATCCACCAGCTTGTAGATTTACTATCCAAACAGAACATTAGATAAGAGTAAAAGAAAAGTTTCTCTCACTGGAACACACCTGGTCTTAGGTGACTCTGAGGTTAACACATTCTCCCTGACTAAAACTATCTGATATCTTGTCCCCATTACTTACCCTCTCAATAACAAAATGATTGAGCAGTTTCACCTGATTGGCTACTTAAATTTTCCTTTATGCCATGTAATGTCTAAGATTATATAAAACCACATGTGTATGTGTACATATACACGCATATGTGTGCATGTGTATACATATGTATATATATTGCACACATATAGATATACATGTGTATGTGTGTATACCTCCCTGTGTGGAACAGAATGTGGTTTCTCAAACAGACTATCGGCTAAAGTAAATAAAGCCTTAGGCCTTGGTTTTGGTTTACTAGAAATCAGGTGATTTGGGGGAAATCCAAACTAAGGAAATCCCCTCCTCAGGGCTTCCTTGTTCCTTATCACCCCACCTGCCAAATAAGGGAATAGTGAAAGTTACAGGGGGGGAGAGGAAGGGTCTGTGGGTTTTGCAATTTTCTGCTATTTAACCCAGTTCTTGCTTCTGTATGGTAGCTTCCTCCCTCTGGACTTCCCCGTGGTGAGGACCGCCTGCTTCTCGCAAGATTCTAATAAACTTTTCTACTTTCACCTTGAGAAGTCTCCAAGTAGTCAATTTGGGGTAGGGTCTTCGTACCCCGCACATCCCTTTGTTCAGTATTTTACTAACCCTCTGCCAGTGGTCTTGACTTTTGTTTTGCTACTGGACTTTGATGACTCAGGTAGAGAAAGTGAGATGATAACTTTGCACATTCTACCTCACTTAAATCCAACTCATGAAAAGTCATCACAGGTGAGTTCATTGGTCCTCTTTAGAAAAAAAAAAAGACAAACAACTTTCCAGCTCTCAAATTCTATTATCAGTCCTTAAAAGAGCCTTTTCCCCTGGTGAATATCAGTTGCTTGGCAATTGGGTTTAAACAGTTTTTCATAGGGTAGAAGTCATGATATGGTCCATTTTCTTTACCCATATCTGGGTCCTTATTACATCTGAAGTACTGAGATGTTCTGCGTACTGAGAAATTACTATAGTATAAATATTCTCATTCTAAAATAAATATTAAGCTCTTATCTATATAATTGTAAATGATTTCCATTTGTTATAAGAAAATATTTTAAATAAAAGCCAGTATACCTTTAGCTGGTTTCACATGTAATGTCAACTACTTTCTTTACTGATAGAAGAATTAATCATGAAATTACGAATTCTATTTCAGTTTGCCCTTAAATTTCTAAGATGCTGTTTAACAAAGGATTTCTGCCCTAGACGGAAGATTTAGTACATGAACATTTTTGCTTGAGTATGACCCTGCTATGAATGCGTAACTTGAGAAACTCAAACACATTCATAAACTGCAAATATACTCCCACTGCCTAAAGGTTAAAATAAAAACAAAAGCTTTTATTTAAACAGATAGCTTTTTGTGAGAATGGGATCCAGCCTCATTAGTCATAGAATTTTCTATGATTATTAAAAAGATATGAGCCTATTATTATTTTTTGACCTGGATTATAGAATGGGCAGGTAGGGGGAAGGAAAGAAGGAAACAAGCATTTATGAATCATTTACTGTGTATCAGGCTCTGTGCTGAGCATTTTATAAATACAATCTTATTTAATCCTCACAACAACCTTAGGAGGTAGATGATATTATAATCCCCATTTGACAGAAGAGAAAACTAAGGCAGAGGCTAAGTGACTTGCCCAAGGTGACACAGGTAGCTTATAAGTATCAGGATTTAAACCTAGCTTCCCTGATAGCAGAGTCATTGCTTTTTCTACCATATCATACTTTGTGCTGGGAAACTAACAAAAATATGTAATAGAGCATTTGTAACTCAAGATAGGTAAGGATATAATAAAAGAGTATCTTACTGCCCTTGATAAATTCAAATCATCCACCCCAGATGATTTTATCTTAAGTTAATGAAAGAACTGGCAGATATGATTGCCAATCATAGATCAATATTTGAAGGATTGTGGAAAATAAGAGAGGTGTTATAGGAATGGAGAAGGGAAAAATGTCCAGGTTTTTTAAAAGGGAAAGGGAGGAAAAATTCTAGAGTCAGAAAACTATAGGCCAAGGTGGTTGCCAATAAAAATCTATTAAATGCCTACCCTGTGTCAGGAAAGTGATGGAGATATAAATACAAAAAGAGAGAGAGAGAGAGACAGAGGGACAATATCTGCCCTCAAGGACCTTACAGTCTAATGGGAAGGACAACATATTGAAGGAGGCTGAAAAGAGGTGGGGGAAGGGAAATGAGGGCAATTGCTGGGAAGGTATCCCAGGCAAGGATATGGTGGAGAAGCCTGAGATGTTCATGAATGGTGTGACCTCATGAGAAATGACCAATCTGAGTGGAGTTCTCTCCTTAAATAGAGGTTTTGAAGTTCATGGCACTATCTTTTAATCAGAGGAACAGAAGATAGAATACTGAGGCTGATGGAATCTTGCAAGAAGATGAGGTTTTCCTTAATGAGCTTCTTGGGGGCATGAAGGAGAAGTCAGTAGATATGTAGCCAGGTGTGAAATGAGAAGCTCTGACCTTGAGGCCAATGAGATTGACTTTGATCCCTGGAAAAATCCTAGAATGTGCTATTAAAGAGTAAACATCCAGAAAAGGATCGTGAAGAGCCTGAATAGCTTCAGCAAGAAATGAAGTCATAATAGATTAACCTTATTATCATTTTTGATCAAGTTAAATTTACATATCTTGGGTATCCTGTAGATAAGTTTTGCTAGATTTTATCAAAATGATACATTATCTCATGTCATTCTTGAAGAAAAGATGGAGAAATGTGGATAGGTGATAGTAAAACTAGAAGGACTCAGGAAATTTTTATCAATGACTTAGAAAAAGGAATAGATAGAATCTCAATCAAGTTCACAAATGACACAAAGCTAGGATGAACTGCCGTCATACTGCGTGACAGAGTCAATAACCAAAAAAAAGATTTGGTTTGGAAGGTGATTATAACAACTATAGCATAACCTGGACAGCTAGGAGGCTCAGTGGAAAGAGCACCAGGCCTAGATGCAGGAAGATTAATCTTTGTGAATTCAAATCCAGTCTCAGACACTTAATAGTTGTGTGAACCTGGGCACTTCCCCCTGTTTCCTCAGTTACTTCATCTATAAAATGAGCTGGAGAAACAGCTGGCAAACCACTCCAGTATCTTTGATAGAAGAACCCCAAAGGGGCTCATGAAGCGTTGGAAACAACTGAATCACAACAAAAATGCAAAGTATTATACTTTGGCTTAAAAAATTGACTTAAGGGGCAGCTGGGTGGCACAGTAAATAGAGCACCAGCCCTGGAGTCAGGAGGACCTGAGTTCAAATCCAGCCTTAGACACTTGACACACTTATTAGCTATGTGACTTTGGGCAAGTTATTTAACCCCAATTGCCCTGCCTTCCCCCCTCCAAAAAGGCAAAAAATTAAATTAAATTTTAAAAAATTAAAAATTGACTTCACAAGTTTGGAAAGGGGTTGGGGCATCAATTAACAGGTTTGTTGTTGTGGCTGTTTTTTAAAGAACTGGAAGATTTTGGTGTTTTTTTTAAAGCTCAAGATGTCAACAATGTGATATGATAAAAAAGTTAATGTGATCTCAGGTTATATTAAGAGAACTATATCTTCCAGGAATATGGATAGTTCCACTGTACTCTGCCTTGGCCAAACCATATCGAGAGCATTGTGTTTGGTTCTGGTACCACATTTTCAGAAAAAAACATTAAGAACCTAGAGTGCATCCTAGAGAGGGCAAGAAGAATGGTAAGGGACCTCCAGTCTATTCCACCTGGAGAATAGCTAAAGGAATTAGAGATAGTGAGCCTGAAGAAAAGAAGGCTCTGGAGAGACCTGAGTCTTGAACTATCTTAAAGTATTTGAAAGTCTGTCATGCAGAAGGGAGATCAGACTTGTTCTGTTTGGTCCCAAGGGAAGGATCAAGAGAAGTGGATTTAAGTTCCAAACAAGCAAATGTAGGCATCATGTCAAAAAAACAAAATTAACAAAAACCTTCCAAAAAATTACAGCTTTTCCAAAGTAGAACAGGCTGCTTTAGAGATCCTAAGATTTTAGATGCAGAGCTAGAAGGAGCTTCAGAGCTCCTCTAGTCCAAACCCCCGATTTTGCAGACAAGAAAGCTGAGACCTAGAGAAAAAGAGAGTTGAGAGGCAAAGACTGGAACACAGATCAAGAAAAGGACTGGGCAGGTCTGTTTACTCATTTTTGCGGGCCAGCAATAGATTCTTCCCAAAATTCTGTGCTCACAATTCATCCTGGGGCAGCATTAATCATTGAGGCTTAATCAGGAATTGTTTTTAGTCCTTTTAACAAGACAACAAAAGGCATATCTATATTCTTTGGGGTGAAGTATGGCCAGTAAAATGTCCCAGAAAAGGCTTGCCTTCTGATCAGCTCATTAAACAAGTGGGAAGTGCTCTGATCTGTCCCTTATATTATAAATATGAGCATCCCTCCCCACCCTTGCCTCCCCCCCTAGCCCAGTGACATTCCATTATCTTATTCTGTGCAATTTCTCCAATCTGTTCTCGGTAAGGAATCTACCCCAACATGGTGGAGACTTCCCTACAGGTCTTTTACTACTGGGTGAAGGGTCCTAGTGCAGCTATCAGGCTATCTATATGCTGTCCTTCATTCTTGCTACCTAAACAACCTACTTTCTGGACTGATGAAACATTTTCAGCATTACTGTCACATGAAAATTGCTGGTAACAGAGTGCACTTTATCAGGCACCTTTCGATTGATCTTCGGTTTGCTTGCTATTTTATTCTTTGAAGATTACAGTGTTCTATGGTTCTCAGACATAAGGCTATTTGTAGTATTTTTATGGGGTTTTGAGTCAGGGAACAGCCTGACATCAATGAAGCATAGCATAATTTCTCGGTTGCAATCCAGCCTACTCTTTTCAATTATGGGCCCAATCATTGTCTATCTGCAACATCTATCTAAGACAGCGGTTCTCAACCTGTGGATCGCAACACTTTGGGGTCGAATGACCCTTTCACAGGGGTCACAAGGGTCGCCTAAGACCATCAGAAAACACATATTTCCAATGGTCTTAGGAACTGAGACACTGCTCCTCTATCTGTCTCCAGGCGAGTCTGCCCACATGCAGATACACCCACATACAAGTATTAAAGGGTCGTGGCATTAGGAAGGCTGAGAACCATTGATCTAAGATATACCTACGGTTAGAACTCAATGGACTTCCAGGATCAAATAGAAAATCCTCTGTTTGGCATTCAAAACTTTTCACAATCTACCCCCTTCCCAACCTTTCCCATCTTCTTATACCTTGTTGCTGTTGTTTAGTCTTTTTTCTGTCATGTCAGACTCTCCATGACCCCATTTGGGGTTTTCTTGGCACAGATCCTGGAGTGGTTGGCCATTTCCATCTCCAGATCATTTTACAGATGAGGAAAATGAGGCAAACGGGTTAAGTGACTTGCCCAGAGTCTCACAACTAGGGTCTGAGGCTGGATTTGAATTTCTATCTTCTTCACCCCCTAGCTACTCTCTCACACCTCACATCCCTGCCATGTTCTCCGCAATCCAGTGAACACTGACCTCCTTGCTGCTCTTTGAAGGCGATACTCCATCTCCCAGCTCTGAACGTTTCCCCTAGCTGACTCCACACCTCAGATACTCCCCCACCTTGTCTCTGCTGCCTAGCTTCCCTTGAGTCCTTGCTGAAATCCCACCTTGGACAGGAAGTCTTTCCTGAGCCACCTTCAGTCTAGTTCCTTCACCTGGCTCATCATTCTCCATTTACTCTAAGCACAGTTTGCTTGTTGCCCCCCCATTGGACCGCGCTCCTTAGGAGCAGGGACTGTTTTGACTTTTCCTTGTGTCCTCAGTGCCGGCATATGCTAGACACGTAACGAATGATTATTGACTGCATGACCGTCTATCCACCTGCATGACATCCTCTGGAAAATAAGCATTCTTTGTTAATTCAATTTTTATGGATTATTAGACTGATATCTTTTGAAGGAGAGACAGTGTTGTGTAAAAGGTAGAGCACTAAGATTAGAATCAAGAAAACATGGGTTCAGATCCAATGCATAAACACTTATGATACATGTGATCCTGGGAAAGTCACTTACATCTCTCTCTGTACCTTAGTAATATAAGGGGATTGGACCCAATGGCTTCTAAGGTCCTTTCTGCCTTTAAATCTATGATTCTAAGAATGGCTGTCCTCCAGAGGAGGATCTCTAGCATTGGGGGAGGTGGAAGGTCTAATGCAATCTGCACAATGTCATCTAAAGGACCATCTAAAGGACCTCCCCAATATAGACAATCCTTCTTTCATTTGGACTTTTTATATAAAACATTCCTTAAGTGCCTTGGGTGAACATATATCTCCTATTTTATGCCTCTGCTGATGCTGATATTCAGAGGATCATTAAACAAAGTTATCTCTGTGGTTGCTTGTCTTTCCTGGACTTATGATTTTCACATGTGCACAGAAGACACCTTGTTGAAGAAAGGACTTTAGCACTGCATTGTGTTTTACTACAGGGATTTCTGACCTTTTCTTAGTATTGTGAAACTGCCAAATGCTCATTAGAATACAATCAAAGAACTTAACAAGCCCCTTGATTCTATTTCTTGTCAACCAACAGTTTTATTGTCAGTACAAGTTTTTCGAAAGTGATGTCTGCATTTCATATTCAGACTCCAGCTTACTTCTTCCCTTGGATTTAATTGAGAACATGACTAAAAAAATTCTGATTCAGAAAGTTAAGTTGTTATATCTGTTATGTTACACATAGAATGAAAGCTTTAGTAAGAATAGATACTACACCAAAGTACATTAACATTTTGTAACTCTGTTGACTGGAAATCAACCCAGAGTTTCTGGTTATTTCTAAGACCAATTTGTTCCTTCATTGGGTTGTTGTCATCAACTTTTTCTAGCTCTGAATTAAAGGAGAATTGCATACAAACTTCACTCACTTGTGTTTGTTCAGTATTTTTTCATCTATCTCTGATTTTTTCAGATGTACTTTAAAGCTCTCTCTCTCTCTCTCTCTCTCTCTCTCGCTCTCTCTCTTTCTCTCTCTTTTTCTCTCTCTTTCTCCCTCCTACCCTGCTCCTTCTTCCTCACTCTTCTCTTTCTAATTGACACCTTTTTTCACTTGACATTGCTACTTTTGGAATACTTAAGTAGGATTATATTTACCAAATAGTTTCCATGCACCCCTTGACAAGCTTCTCATACCCTCTGGGGTATGCATACCCAGGTTGGGAACCCCTGTTCTACTAAGTATGAGCAATAAAATGTCTTAGACAAAGGCTTATCTCTTGATCAGTTCATCAAACCGGTCAGGAACTCCCAAGATTTATGCCTTAAGTTTTCAATATGACCACTCCCTTCACTGGTGAAATCCCTCTATTTCATTCTGTGGAATTCTTATTCAAGTCCTCCAAGTAACACTTCATAGAGGATCTACCTCAACATGGTAGAGGCTCTTTTATAGAGCAAAAATATGTTTGTTTCTTTTCAATAATCACTAGCCAGCAAATGATAGACAAAAGGATCATATATTCTCTAGACCTCTGTAGTCAACTGTGTGCCTGTGAAGATGCAATTTGTTGTGAAAACTCACCTGTAGAGTTGTTTGTTCTCATCTCATATTTTTATCAAGAGTGCCCACAATATGAGTATATATCATTCATAAAGATTTGATAGAACAATAGTTATAAGGTTTATATCACTTAGTCTGTGCCAGGCACTGTGCTAAGCATTATAGATATAAATTATAAAAAACAACAAAAAAAACCCAAAACATATTCTCTGCTCTCAAGAACCTTAAATTCTAATAGGGGAAGAAAACACATGAGGGAAAATGGAAAGAGGTGGTGAAGCTGGAGGAAAGGGATGGACAAGGCAAGTGAGTCAAAGTGTGTTAGAGGAAGCATGGCTGGGACTCTTCCTGAAACAAGGTTCCTAGGAGCAAGTCACCAATCAGGTGAGCATGGCCTCATGCTTCATGGTGAGAAGGCTGTCAAAGAGGAGCATAATAAGATGTTTGGAAAGGGAGCCATCATAGACATGAGAAAAAAGGGTGAGAGGTCGATGATGTCTTCTTACTGGCCTTTCTTAAGAGGAATAACACTGTCTGTGATTTTGCCCAGCCACTCTTGAAATCTGATACTCTCAGTACTTTCAAAATTTTCTCCTCTGCAACCTAGATGTCTGTCATGTTTAATCTACTATCAAAATTTTTTCTACTTCATCTTCTCTTTTTAAAATGCTTAATTTTTGATATCTTCTGTTTTTTACATTACAATTTCTGAATATATTCTTCCCTACACTCTGACCCAGAGAACTATCATTTGTAACAAAAAATAAACCAAAAAAGTGAAAAAGTAGAAGGGGGAAAAGTATCTCTGCAAGTATAAAATTTATCTTCTTGAACTCCATTCTTTTTTACTTCATATCATATCTCATTGGTAGTGTGTTAACTATCATCAATGATGAAAGGAGGTCTCCATTGCTTTTCCATCATTTTGTTGTACTTGTTGGTTCCAGGAGCAATCGACTGGACAAGAAATAGAATTGGGACCAACTAAAGATTATTGAGTTTGCCAGCCGGGGAGTCTCACCTGAAGAGTCAAATATTCCTCAAATGAGCAGAATCCAAGGTTTACATAGGTTTTAGGGAGAAGCAAGGTAAGGGGAATGTTGATTGGTCAAGGTCCCATGGCTGGTGCCTGAGGCTGGTGCAATAACATTTTACCCCAGTTTGGGGATGAGGGATTTCTGCGTAACAGGAGAGTGGGGTGACCCTTTCTCAGAAGAGGCTGCACAATAAGACATCATGGTATGTCCTAGTCTGGGTTACTTTTATTGTAAGTACTAATGGGAAAGTACAGACATATATGTATGAACAAAATGGAGTGGATTACCAAAATAAAGTAGCTCTGTATCCACAAACTCCTACCAGACCCATCCATCTTAGATGATCTCATGCCAATGTACATTCTCTGCAATTGTCTTCAAGTTAGTCCTTTTGCTTATGCTTCTCTCAAGCACTACAAGACAAGTTGATCAATTGCCCCATAGTATTATGTTTATTATCTTCCAGTGGATGATACAAGTCCTCTCCTTTATTTTCCTCTCCAAAGAGAACCTGTGAGTCATGTTTTCATTCTTATGCCTTCTAGTTTCATTGATAATGAGGATTTCATTATTGATGTATTTCAATTAGTTTCTCCATTAATATAACAACTCATTTCATCAGATAACAATCTCATGTTTAAAGTGCAAACAGTTTCATGTCTTTCTGAGGGAAAGTCCTGAAAAAAGTTTTTATCAGGATTTTTCAGTTGGATCTAATATTAATCAAAAGCATGGGGGACACTACAATGAATATTGACATGACATTTGTTTAACCAAGTTAGAATTGTTCTTTTTGCCAAAAAAAAAAAAAGCATTCTGCATTGAAAGGTCCTTAACTTTAATGGAGGTGAGTCATAGACCCTTTTGTTGATATTTTGGTTTCTATACTTTTGCCTTATTTCTACATGTTTTGCCTCATTTTACTGCTGCCTGGTTTTGCTCAAATTAAAACTCTGAATTTCTGCTAAATAAGGAAACTACTGTTTACCCAGAACTCTAGGTTTTACTGGTTTTTAAGGAGGAAGGGGAAAGTATTTGTTAAAACTGATGTTTCAGAGGTAGATTTGTAGAGTAGCAATGTTCTGACAACTATTTCTCTCATCATTAGCCATTCTCAATTCAGGTCAAAGACAAGATATCAACATAGTTCCTAATAGTGTCATATGAGATAGTCTTCATTGGTATAGCTTTAATTGATCTGAGATCTCATCATTCTGGGTGTTCCCTCTAATGGTTCAGATTAAAAACCATATATGTCTTCTCAACTGCAAGTCTTCTCAGAAATCTTCCACTGGGCATCTGCCTGAAGCACAAGGCTACTGGAAACCTTTCTCTCAATCTCTTGACTTTGCATGGATACCAGTGAAGCATGTGGATTATTTTCATCATATTCTTCACTCTCACTACAAGACATACCCACCTCCTCCAGACATCCAACTTTCTGATGGTACATACACTACATTTCTCAAATGGATTTCTTCATAGGTAATCTTTTGCAGCTCACTCACACTCATCACACATCTCTCTACTGTCTTATGGGCAACCTCCAATTTTAGGCAATTAGAAACTATTGTTGTTCATCCTTCATTTTCAAAGAGGACAAATGACATCACAGGGATGATGACTTGTAAGTGATAAATAAACCAAACTGGTCAGTCTTACTCTCTCTTCTGGAGAAATCAAAGTCCAGTGGCAGGACAAAAGTCAAGGTGACTGGCAAAGGCCCTGGAGGCAGTGGATGATCTTGGCATCTACAGTGCCTGACCACACTCTAAGCCAGCGGTTCTCAACCTATGGGTCGTGACCCCTTTGAAGGTCGAACGACCCTTTCACAGGGGTCACAGGAGCCGCCTAAGACCATCAGAAAACATATATTTCCGATGGTCTTAGGAATCAAGACACTGCTCCTCTATCAGTCTCCAGGTGGGTCCGCCCACATGCAGATACGCCCACATATGAGTATTAAAGGGTCACGGCATTAGGAAGGTTGAGAACCACTGCCTAAGCTCTCCTTCAGCCACCTTCATGGCCATTGGGACAAACTGTTCTCATCTATCCATTTTATCAGGGAAAGTCTTCACATATTTATGGTAGACATCCCCCAGACTCACCTTGGTTAGCCTCCACCTGGCCTAGTCTGCCTGACAAGATGGTTTTACTGCGGTGTGGCTGCTGTACATGCTACAGGTGAGAGTTGGGTGAAAAGTGGACATCAAAGGTAGAAGAGCAGCCCTGAAAAGGACTGGGCAAGCCCTCACACCAGAAGGGCGAGTCCTTCCTAAATACCCTACATAGCCCAATTTTAGTCCTTCAGAAAATTTTGTATCCCCTACCCCACAGCCATAGGCATCACCAAAAGAATAATGATGTTAAAAATATAGGGATTTGTTTCAGGGAGAAATTTAAGATAATTAAAAGCATTGTGTCACTTCCTAAAGCATACGAATACTATTCTCCTCTTCTTAAATTATAAGTCTTATTCCCAGTACAGTGGAAAGAGCTGTCCTTAGAGGCAGAAGACTCTAATTCTAGTTCAAATCTAGTTCAAAACTAGAACTCTAGTACAAATCCTGCCTCTCATACTTACCAACTGTGTGACCCTGGGTAAGCCACTTACTCTCTGGAGCCTTAATTTCCAAGTTATTGATTTGCAGCTTCCTACAGGATAGATTTTTATATCCAGCTTCTATAGTAAAGGCTGCATGGGAGGAGGATCCAGAGAAAGAGGACCTGAGCTGAAGAAGGATAAGGAATTGTGAATGTGGTTTGGAGGACTTTGGAATTATGAAGAAGGAGAGAGATTAAACTGGGGAAGAAAAATTCAATAGACATTAAGAAGGCCTCTGAGGTCCCTTCAAGACATAAGTCTATGATCCTATGATCTCCATTATCCATATAATGTCCAAGATACTGAAGGACTCGCTCCATGTGCTGTATACTATTGTTCCATCATTTTCGGTTGTGCCTGACTCTTTGTAACCTCATTTGAAATTTTCTTGGCAAAGATACTGATGCAATTTTCCATTTCCTTTTTCAGCTCATTTTACAGATGAGGTAACTGAGGCAAAAAGGGCTAAGTGACTTGCCCAGGGTCCCACGGTTAGTGTTTGAGGTCAGATTTGAACTCAGAAAGAGAAGTTTTCCCTGACTCCAAGCCTGGCACTCTACCCACTACACCACCAAGCTGCTGCTGTATATCCAATTGCATACATATGCAAATATATAGCAATATTAAATGCTGACCAGGAACAAATGTGATGACTTCATTTCCCTCTGTGCTCAGCTTGTCATTTGTCATGTAATAAGTGTTAAATATCAATTGTAATAAGATAATGATAGCTTATTCCAGTATCAGGTTCCTAACATGCTGTGTTGTAATGGTGACGTGTGGATCTGAAGAAAAATAATGTTAAGAACTTAAAACACTATACTTTAAACATATGGAAATGAGTTGCTCCACTGGAATGGAATCCTGGTCTTTGGTCTCATCACAGTTAACTTATAGGGGGCCTTTAGATCACCAATGAACAAGGGAGAATTTTCAAATTTATAAGGATACGAGAGTGCTTTCTTTATGGTTTTTGGCAAGATCTTTATACTGTTTCGACTTTGGAAGCCCTAAGTATTGCTCAACTTCATCTCACTAAAAGTATAAAAGCCATGGCACACTAAAGGAAAGAGATATTTTTAAGGGTCCTTCTTAATATTTAAAAGTACATTGCACATTCTTCGTACTATCCTGGTTTCCTCCAATTTCATCTTCTGCAGAAGATTCTGAATCAGATATTTAGCATTCAATTCTTTTATCTATGCTATTTAAACCAGAGAAAAAGACACATGAGTAGTGGATAAGTACTTCTGTCTGCCCTCGCCTGGTTATTGTTGCCAAGGAAACCACGTCCTTGGTAATCCTTGTATGCAGCTTGTCGATCACACTATCTGGTATCATTGATTCTCAAAAATGGCAACATCACAGCATGGCACACGACCAGGAAACGAAAAGGACAAAATTGGTACATTACATGGCTCCACACAAACGTTTTGCTAAAAGCCTCTCAAGTGCTGAGGGAAAGTAGTTTCAACCACATGTTATAACTGTGAGCAAGCCCTACCATGGGATGTAAATCTGGCATTCATGCTTACATGCATGCAAAAATGTCAATTACAAATTCACACTTGTGAATGTAAAGGATAGGGATATAATGGCCTGAACCTCTGCTTTCCACTTCGGAAATTATAACTGCATCATTGAATTAACATCTCCCAATCCTAATTTAAAAATATGTAACAGGCAGTGGACTTATTACTGCTACCTTAGCTAAGAGACTACAAAGCAGGAATCAAGCCATATGGTATTCATAAGAATAACTCATATTTAAATGGCAGTCTAGGATTTATTTTTATATTTCATTAAATATTTCCCAATTAGATATTTAAAAAACTCTTAACAATCATTTTTTTTAAGTTTTGAGTTCCAAATTCTTTTTCTCCCTTCTCTCTTGAAAAGGCAAGCAATTTGATAACAATTATACATGTGAAGTCATGCAAAACCATATTTCCATATTTACCATCTTTCAAAAAAACATAAAATAAAATAATAAAAAATAAATTTTAAAAATGCATGCCTCAATCTGTATTTAGAGTTCATCAGTTCTCTCTCTGGAGGTGGATAGCATTTTTATCATAGGTCCTTTGGAAATGTTTTGGATTATTGTCTTAATCAGAGTAACTAAGTCTTTCAAAGTTTATTATCCTTACAAAATTGCTGTTACTGTGAACAATGTTCTCCTCATCCTGCTCATTTCACTTTGCATCAGTTGATGTAAGTTTTCCCAGGTTTTTCTGAAACCATCCTGCTTTGTCATTTCTTATGGCAGGTACTCCATCACAATCACATGACACAACTTACTCAGCCATTCTCCAAATGATGGATATCCCTTCAATTTCCAATTCTTTGCCACCACAAAAAGAGTTGCTATAAACATTTTTTGTACAAATAGGTCCTTTCTCCTTTTATTTGATGTTTTGGAATACAGTCCTAGCATTGGTATTTCTGGGTCAAAGGGTATATACAAATATATATATATATATACACACACACACACACACACACACAGTTTGATAGTCCTTTGGGCATATTTCTTAATTGTTCTCCAGAATGATTGGATTAATTCACAACTCTACTAACAGTACATTCATGTCCCAATTTTTCCATATCCACTCCAGAATTTGTCATTTTCATTTTCTGTCATGTTAGCCAATCTGATAGGTGTGATAGGTACCTTACAATTGTTTTAATTTACATTTCTCTAATTAGTAGAGATTTAGAGCATTTTTTTAATGTGATTCATTGATAGCTTTGATTTCTTCTTCAGAAAAGTGCCTGTTCATAGCCTTTGACCATCAATCAACGGGAGAATGTCTCTTATTTTTACAAATTTGGTTCAGTCATCTATATGTTTGAGAAATGAGACCTTTATCAGAGAAACTTGTTGTGAAGATTTTTTCCCCAGTTTCCTAATTTCGGCTGCATTATTTTTGTTTTTGAAAAAGTTTATTTTTTATTTCCTATAATAAAATTATCTATTTTATTTCCTATAATGCTTTCTATCTTCTGTCTGGTCACAAAATCCTCCATTATACATAGATCTAACAAATACATTTTTCTAGGCTCCCCTAATTTACTTGTATCACTCTGTATCTAATTTTTTTATCCATTTTGACCTTATCTTAATATACAGTGGGAGATATTGATCCATGCCTCATTTCTGCCAAACTACTTTCCAGTTTTCTCAGAAATTTTTGTCAAATGTGGAATTCATACCCCCAAAGCTTAGATCTTTGGGTTTACCCAGCACTAGATTACTATGATCATTTACTACTGTGCACTGTGAACTAATTTGTTCTCCTGATATACCGCTTTGTTTCTTAATCCGTGCCTGACTGCTTTGATGGCTGTTGCTCTGTAATTTAGTCTGAAATCTGCAATGGTTAGGCCGCCTTCCTCAACATTTTTTCTTTGATTCTCTTGATATTCTTGACCTTTTGTTCTTCCAAATGAATTTTGTTAGTATTTTTTTCTAGCATGATAAAATAATTCCTCGATTGATCAATAGATATGATACTGAAAGGTAAATTAACTTGGTGGAATTGTCATTTTTATGACATTGGCTTGGCCTACCCATGAACTATTAATATTTCTCCAGTTGTTTAGATTTGTCTTTATTCATGTGAAAAGAATTTTGTGATTTTGTTCATATAATCCCTGGGTTTGTCTTGGTAGGTAGACTCCCAAGTATTTCATATTGTCTGCAGTTATTTTAAATGGAATTTATCTATCTCTTGCTGTTGGAGTTTCTTGGTAGTATATAAAAATGCTAGTGATTTATACGGATTTATTTCATATCTTGCAACTTTGTTGAAGGTGTTAACTAGTTTTTTATTTGGTTCTTTAGGGTTCTATAAATATACCATCATATAATCTGCAAAAGATCATCCTCATTACCTATTTTTTTATTCCTTCAATATGTTTTTCTTGGCATATTGCTCTAGCTAGCAATTCTAGTACAATATTGAATAACAGCAGTGATAATAGACATTCTTGCTTCACTCTTGCTCTTATTAAGAAGGCTTCAAGTTTATCTCCATTATAGATAATGGCTGCTCTTGATTTTATTTTATTTTTTTCCTTTTTTCTTTTTTTGCTTTTTGGAGGGGAATTGGAGTTAAGTGACTTACCCAAAGTCACACGGCTAGTAAGTGTCAAGTGTCTGAGGCCAGATTTGAACTCAGGTACTCCTGGCTCCAGGGCTGGTACTCTATTCACTGCACCACCTAGCTGCCCCTGCTCTTGATTTTAGATGGATAGTAATTACTATTTTAAGAAATTTTCCATGAATTATTATGCTTTTCAGTGTTTTTAATAGGAATGGCTTTGGTATTTTGTCAAAAGCTTTTTCTGCAACTATTAATATAAACATATAATTGTTTGTTGTTACTGTTACCAATATGATCAATATGCTGGTAGTTTTCCTAATATTGAACAAGTCCTATATTCCTAGTATAAAGCTCAACTGGTCATAGTGAATTATCTTTGTGATATATTGCTTTTTATCTCCTAGCTGATATTTTGTTTAAGATTTTTATATCAATATTAAAAAGGAAATTGGTCCATAATTTTCTTTCTCTATTTTAGCTCCTTGATTTAGATATCAAAAGCACATTTGTGTAATAAATGGAGTTTTGTAAGATTCCTTAACTATTTTTTCAAATAGTGTATATATTATTGGGATTAATTATTCCTCAAATGTTTGTTAGAATTCACTTGAAAATCCATCTGGTCCTAGGAATTTTTTCTTAAGGAGCACATTGATAGCATGTTGAATTCCTTTTTCTAAGATATGATATGTAAGCATTCTATTTCCTCTTCTGTTAATTTGGGAAGTTTATATTCCTGTAAGGATTCATCCATTTCAATTAAATTGTCAGTTTTACTATCCTATAATTAGGCAAAAATAACTCCTAATAATTGCTTTAATTATATTTTCATTGGTAAGGCATTTACCCTTTTCATTTTTGGTACTAGTAATTTGGGTTTTTTCTCTTTTTTAATCAAGTTAAACAATGTCTATTTTCTATTTCATTGGTTATTTTTAAAAAATAAAACCCGCTCTTTGTTTTGGTTATTAGTTCAATAGTTTTCTTACTTTGAGTTTTATTAATCTCTCCTTCGATTTTCAAGATTTCTAATTTGGTGTTTACTTGGGGATTCTAAATTCATTTTTTTTCTAGTTTTTTTTAGTTGTATGCCAAATTAATTGATACACTTATTCTCCATTTTATTCATGTAAGCACTTAGAGAAGGAAATTTTCACCTAAGTACTGCTTTGGGTAAATCCCATAAATTTTGGCATATTGTCTCATTATTATCATTCTCTTTAATGAAATTATTGTTTCTATGATATGTTTGACCCATTCATTTTTTTTAGGATTGGATTACTTAGTTTCCAATTAATTTTTAATCTATTTTTCCATTGTCCTTTATTAAATGTAATTTTATAGTATCTTGATCTGAAAAGGATGTATTTAACATTTCTGTCTTTCTGAATTTAACTGTGAAGTTTTTATGCCCTAATACATGGCCAATTTTTGTGCCAAATGCTACTGAGAAAAAGGTACCTATCTTCCTTTCTATCCCCATTCAATTTTCTCCAAAGGTCTATCGTATCTAATTTTTAAAATTCTATTCACCTCCTTAACTCCTTTCTTGTTTATATTGTGGTTAGATTTATCTAATTCTGAGAAGGGAAAGTTAAGGTCCCCCACTAGTATAGTTTTACTGTCTATTTCCTTTTGTAACTCATTTAATTTCCCCTTTAGAAATTTGGGTGCTATACCATTTGGTGCATATATGTTTAGTACTGATATTATTTTATTGTTTATGGTACCTTTTATTAAGATGTAGTTTTGCTCCTTGTCTCTTTTAATTAGATCTATTTTTGCTTTTGCTTTGTCTGAGATCAAGACTGCTATTCCTGCCTTTTTTTTTCACTTCAGCTTAAGTGTAGTATATTTGACTTCAGCCTTTTACCTTTACTCTGTGTGTATCTCTCAGCTTCAAATGTAATGTTGTAAACAACATATTGTAGGATCCTGGTTTTTAATCCACTCTGCTCTCCACTTCCATTTTATGGGAGAGTTCATTCTATTCACATTCACAGTTATGGTTACTAACTGACTATTTCCCTTCATCCTATTTTCCCCCCTTTTATACTTTCCTTTCTCTTTCCTTTCACCCTATCCCTCCTCACCAGTGTTTTTCTTTTTGACTGCACCTTCCTTCTATCTGCCCTCCCTTCTATCAGCTCCCCCCTTCCTTTTCTTTTACCCTTCCACTCTTACTTCTCTATTGGTTAAGATAGATATCTGTACACAACTGAGTGTGTATCTTATTCCCTCTTCAAGGCAAATTTGATGAAAGTAAGGTTCAAACAATGTCACTCCTCTCCCTTCCTTCCTTCTACTATATCTCTTCTATAACACATGTCTCTTCATGTGATATAATTCACCCAATTCTGCCTCCACCTTCCCTCTTCTCCCAGTACAATCCTTTTTTCACCCTTTCATAAATTATCACATCAAAGTCAACTTATACCTGCACCCTCTATGTACTGTCTTTCTAACTAATAGAAATACCATTCATTGCAATGGAATACTATTGTGCTATAAGAAATGGGGAAGAGGTGGATTTCATATTTACCTGGAGAGGATTATACAAAATGATGCTAAGTGAGAAGAGCAGAACCAGGAAAAATTCGTACACAATCACAGACACATAATATGTGTGACGACCAACCTTGATAATCTAGACTCTTCTCAGCAACGCACAGTTATAAGACAACTCTACAAGTCTCAGGATGGAAGGAGATATCTACATACAGAGAAAGATCTAGAAAGAACAAAGTTTAAATGGAGACTGAAGCAATCTACAAAAAAAATTTTTTCTATGTTTGGATTTGTTTCTTTTTTCCATTGTTCATTCCATCCATTTCAACCCTTCTAAACAACTAGACTAATGTCCAATGTGAAAGTATTTGCAGATCCTATACTTGATTGCATGCTGCCATGGCGGGGGGGGGGGGAGGAGAGAGTGGAGAAAATTTGAAACTCAAGAGATTCTGGAACTGAATCTTGTAAACTAAAAGTAAATAAACAAATCAATTTTTAAAAAAAGGAAAAAAAAAAGAAATGCCATTCATAAGAGTTATAAGTATCATCTTCCCATGTAGGGATGTAAACACTTTAACCTTATTGAATAATGTTTTTTTTCTTTCCTGTTTACTTTTTATGTTTCTCTTATGTCTTGTATATGAAAATTGAATTTTCTTTTTAGTTCTGGCCTTTTCATCAGGGAGGTTTGAAAGTTCCCTATTTCATTTAATGTCCATCTTTTCCCCTGAAAGATTATGCTCAGTTTTGCTGGGTAGTTGATTCTTGGTTGTAATCTAAATTCTTTTGCCTTTCAGAATATCATATTCCAAACCCTTGGATCCTTTAATGTAGAAGCTGCTAAGTCCTGTGTAATCCTGACTGTGGCTTCTTGATATTTGAATTCTTTCTTTCTGGCTTCTTGCAATATTTTCTCCTTGACCTGAAAGTGCTGGAATTTGGCTATAATATTCCTTGGAGTTTTCATTTTGTGATCTCTTTCAGGAGGTGCTCACTAGGTTCTTTCAATTACTGTTTTACCCTTTGGTTCTATGACATGAGAGCTGTTTTCCTTATAATTTCTTTTAACATGATATCCAGGCTCTTTTTTTTTATATATCATGGCTTTCAGGCAGTTCAATCATTCTTAAATGATTTCTCCTCAATCTATTTTCCAGGTCAGTTGTTTTTATAATGAGATAATTTACATTTTTTGTCCATTCTTTTGATTTTGTTTGATTGATTCTTGATGTCTCATAGAGTCATTAGCTTTCACTTGCCCAATTCTAATTTTTAAGGAATTATTTTCTTCAGTTAACTTTTCTACCTCCTTTTCCATTTGGCAAACTGCATTTTTTATGGGGTTGTTTTCTTCAGTAGATTTTTGTACCTGCTTTTCCATTTGGTTAATTCTACTTTTTAAGGAGTTATTTTCTTTTTCCAAGCTGCTGACTCTTTTTTTCATGATTCTCTTGCATCACTCTCATTACTTTTCTCAATTTTTCTTCATCTTATTTGATTTTTAAAATTCATTTTTGAGCTCTTCCAAGAAAATTTTTGGTCTTGAGACCAATTCACGTTCCTCTTTGAGGCTTCATATTTAGGCATTTGGACATTGTTGTCCTCTTCTGAGTTAGTGTTTTGATCTTCCCTGTTGCCATAGTAACTTTATATGGTCAGGACTCTTTTCTGGTGTTTGCTCATGTTCTAGCCTATTTCATGACTCTTGAAGTTGAGCTCTACTTCTGGATCATGGCAGGGCACTGTCTCAAGCTTCTTGCACTGGGGGCCAGGGGCCTGGTCACTGTCTTTTTGCACCAAAACCTTGGAAGCCAGCAACTTGCCCACTGCACTGCACTAAGGTGCCCTGGCCTAGGCATGCCTGTTGTGCTGGGGGTTCCAGGGCTAGCTGTTTTCCTGCTATACTGGGGACTGGTGGCCTCACAGCTAGCCTGCTGAGCCATGATGAAAGGGTCTCAGTGGTTGCTCTATGCTGTGACTAAGATCCTCCCACTGCCTCACCAGGACACTGCCTACACTGGGATATGTTCTCCTTTTGCCAAAGTGAGACAGACCTTGTGTGCAATTCTTCTAGGTAATCTTGCCCTGGAAAATTATTTCACCCCATCTTTTTGTGGGTTCTTTTGCTCCAGAATTTGTTTAGAGGTATGACTTAATGTTGTCTCAAAAGAAATTGGGGAGAGCTCAGGCAACTTCCTGGCTTTTCTCTACCATCTTGGCTCCATCCCCTCCCTCCCAGTTTTATTTTTTCTTAGTTGCATGTCCAATCATTGGTTTGCTTTTTCTCTCATTAATTGATGTAAGGGTTTAGAGATATAAAATTTCCCCTAAGTACTTCTGTGACTGTATCCCAAATTTTAGAATGTTCTCTCATTGTGGTCATTCTCTTTAATGAAAATATTGAGAGTTTCTATGATTTGCTCTTTTATCTATTCTAATTAACTTCTAATCTATGCTTCTACTATTGTTTATTAAATATGATTATATTGTATTACGATCAGAAAAGATTCCATTTATTATTTCTGCTTTGCTGCATTTGATTGTGAGAGTTTTTAGGCTCTTTTATGCCCAAATACCTGGTCAATTTTTGTGAAGGTGCCATGTACAGGTGAGAAAAAAGGTATATCCCTTTTTATGCCCATTTAGTTTTCTCTAGAGGTCTATCATATCTAATTTTTCTAAGCTTCTATCCAACTCCTTGACTTCATTATTATTTATTTTATGGTTGATTTTACTTTAACTGAAGCATAATAAATTTTGCTTCAGCCCCTTATTTTAACTCTGTGTGTGTCTCTCTGTTTCAAGTTTGTTTCTTGTAAAAAAAAAATTGTTGCTGGATTCTGGTTTCTAATCCATTCCACTTTCTGCTTCCGTTTTATGGGTGAGTTTGTCTCATTCACATTCATGGTTATGATTACCAACTGTATATTTCACTCAATCCATTTTCTTCCGTTTATTCTCTCTCTGCCTCTGTCTCTGTCTCTCCTGTTCCTCCCCTAAAGCCTGCTTTGCTTTTGACAACTGCTTTCTTTTATTCACTTTCTCTTTTATAATCAGCCCCCTTCCCTTATCCTCTTTACCCTCCTACTTCCCTCTCAGGTGAGATAGATTTCTATTGTATACGTATATATGTATGTATGTGTGTGTATATACACACACAAACACATATAAATTTGTAACAGTTTTCTCTTGCCTCCTTCGTATGAGATAATTTACCCTAATCTATCTCTCCCTTTCTGCTTCTCTCAATAAATTCCTCTCTCACCTCTTAATTTTATTTTTTTGATATCATCCCTTCATATTCAACTCATCTTGTGTCCTCTGCCTATATACACATGAACATACATATGCCCACACTCACATATATTTATAGACACATACACCCTCTTATACATACATATATAAATATACATACATACACCTATGTGTATATATATATATATATATGTATACACACACACACACACACACACACACACACACACACATACATTCCCTTCAATTATCCTCATATTGAGAAAAGTCTTACTAGTTACGATTATCATTTTTCTATGTAGGAATGTAAATAGTTCAACTTGAATAGGTTCCTCATGATTTCTTTTTCCTGTTTACCTTCTCATGCTTTTCCTGTTTCTTGTATTTGAAAGTCAAATTTTCTGTTCAGCTCTGGTTTTTTCATCAAGAATGCTTGAAAATCCTCTATTTCATTGAATGACCATATTTTTCCCTGTAGCATTATACTCAATTTTTCTGGGTAGGTGATTCTTGGTTTTAGTCCTAGCTCCTTTGACCTCCAGAATATCATATTCCAAGTTCTTTGATCCCTTCATGTAGAAGCTACTAGGTCTTGTGTTATCCTGATTGTATTTCCACAATATTCAAATTGTTTCTTCCTGACTGCTTGCAGTATTTTC
>CM053580.1:232289738-232362272 GCA_028627135.1 Pseudochirops cupreus | reverse complement strand
CTTCCGAGGTAGTTGATCCTTGGTTGCAGTCCTAGTTCTTTTGCTTTACAAAATATCAAATTCTAATCCCTCTGATCTTTTAATGTAGCAGCTGCTAAATCCTGTGTAATCCTGACTGTAGTTCCATGATATTTGAATTATTTCTTTTTGGCTGCATTCAGTATTTTCTCCTTGACCTTGTAGCTCTTGAATTTGGCTACTATATTTCTTGGAGTTTTCAATTTGGGATCTCTTCTAGGAGGTGATCAGTGAATTCTTTCAATAACTATTTTACCTTCTGATTCTAGGACCTCAGTTTTCTTTGACAATCTCTTGGAGGATGCTGTCCAGGCTGCTTTTTTCATCATGGCTTTCTGGTAGGCCGATAATTCTTAGATTATCTCTCCTGGATCTGTTTTCCAGGTCAGTTGTTTTTCCAGTGAGATATTTTGCACTTTCTTCTAATTTTTCAATCTTTATGTTTTGTTTGACTGACTCGCTGCATCATAGAGTCTTTAGCTTCAGTTTGACTGATTCTAATTTTTAGTGAATTATTTTCCTCAATTAGTTTTTGAATGTCCTTTTCCATATGTTCAGTTTTCATTTTTAGGGAGGCATTTTCTCCAGTCAGATTCTGGACCTCCCTTCCTAATTCTCCAATTTTACTTTTTAAAGATTTGTTTTCTTCATTGAGATTTTTTTCCAATTTGGTCAATGTAGATTTAAATTTATCTCCTACTTCTCTAATTTCATTTTTAAAATCCCTCTTGAGGTCCTCCAGGAATGCTTTTTGGGCTTGAGACCAATTCACATTTCCATCTGTGGTCTCCAGTGTGAGTCTGTGTTGCCTTCTGAATTCGGTTGCTCTTGCTCACTATAAAAAGATTTGATGGTCCTGGATTTGGTAGGTTCCTTCTTCCCCATTGTGATTGCCTATGTCCTGGATTTTTAAAAGTGGCTATCTGCTTCTGGGGTACAGAAGTATTGAGCTTCTCAGGCTGGGAGGTAGGGGTTTGGTTGTTCACTTTGTGAGCTGTATCCTCTGAGTGACTAGACTGAGGCCAAGCGCAGGACTCTCAGTGTTTCCCCCGAGTTACCCTGAGGTTTACACAGTAACCTATGGGGGTGGGGTGGTCTGACTCCTTCTGGTTTCCACCTCTGTGTGTCTGGGCTACAGCTCAGGCAGGCTCAGTAGCAGGAGGCCAGAAGGGCTGCTATCAGCTCATTTCCTCCCTGTGATGCTAAAGCTTGCACCTGGGCTTGTGTAGTTAGTGTTTGCTGGATCCACCCTCTTGGGCTTCCCCCCTCCTCAGTATCTCCCAAGCCTGAAGCTTATTCCACTAATTCAGGATTTTACTCTGGGTGAGGCAATTATTTCCAGACTTTTCTGGGTCAGCAAGGGGTGGTTCATAGCAACTAAGTTTTATTCCTCCATCTTGATTTTTGGAAGTTCGGGTATGTGATTTTTAAAACATCCTGGCTGTGGGCTGGTAGCCCCAGGTAAAGATGCTGCCCCTGCTGTGGCCTGGCGTTTTCTCTTATCCGGCTCCTTAGGCTGGATGAGTCTGCTGGCTGGGCCGGGCTTCTTCTCAGTCTGCCGAACTCTGCTCTTAGATCTGTGCTGGTGCAGCTCCTGTGTGCTCCGCCCAGACTTGAGTAGGCACTTTTCTGGGCTGGGAATATGCCACCTCCATCTCCCAATGGGTTCTGTCACTCTTAAATCCATTCAAATTCACTTTTTAGCTTTTAGCCACAGAATTCTGGGAGGAGCTTGGAAAAGCTACTGCTTCCTTTCCACCACCTTAGCTCCACCCCTGTATTGCTATAAGTTGCTTCTCTGTCTTCAAAACCCAAAAACTTCTCATTGTTCAGTCTGAAAAGATAATTTATTTTCATTTTCCTTACAGTAGTGTTCTAATTTTTCTAAAATTATTTATGAGATCCATATTTAATTTTACTACATTTCTACCATCCTTGTCAAATTCCTTAAGCATTCATTGGATAACCCTACAGAGTCATTGGGAACTTGCTCCTTATGTCATTGAAAGGACTCTCCATTTACTCCTAACAATGCCATAGCCACAAGGTACCAAGGTCCTGTGGCTTGTCATTCAATCACCAGAAAAGGTTTTCTTTCTTCTACACCATCCTTTCCCTACTTCAACAATAAATTTATACACAAAGTCACCGCAATCAGCCCTAACAACCAACACCAAAAATTCAGGATTAGGTCTAACTCAGACCAGTGATTCAGGCTTAAGATTAGAATGTAATGAGGCATTCAAGTACCATAAAAATGCAACAAAAAACCATTTTTCTTAAAATGGGAAAGGATACAACTCAGATAAAATACTACTTTTTATTCCTTTGAAACCACTTATCCATATCCTTTGACCATTTTTTACCGAGAAATGGCTCTTAGTCTTATGAATTTGAATCAGCCCCATATATGTCTTGGATGTTAGACCTTTATCAGAGAAACATACTATAAAGATTTTCCGCCAGTTATCAGTTTTTCTTTTCATTTTAACTACATAAAACTTATACAGAATTATTTAAAATTTTCTATAATCAAAATTGTTTGATTCTTTCTATCAATTGTTTAGTCAATCAATTGTCTATCAATGTAGTCTATCAATTGTTTATTTGTAGAGTCAAAAAAAATTTCTTTCTGGATCCTCTAATTTGTTTATGGTGTGATCTTTTATACCATGTATCCATTTGGAGCTTATCTTGGCATACAGTGAGAGGCATTGGTTTAAACCTAATTTACACTGCACCACTGTCTGCTTTTCCCAGACTAAGCCTTTTATTGCCTCAGGAGGCAGGGAAATCAAATCAGTGATGACCTCCAGAGTGCCTTCTCTACTTCTTTAAAAAAAACTAAAACTATAACATACAAACTCACTCTCCATTTTCTATGTGCAAAAATGCTTGGTTCAAACTCCTGAATAAGATGCCCCTGAGCTACATTTTCCTTTAATGTCCTTCCCCTCCCCCATCTTTTCAGCTTCCTTTTGTATGTTGTCTTCCCCTGTTACATCATATCTCCTTGAGGGCAGGGACTGTCTTTTTCTGCCTGGCACATAGTAGGTGCTTAATAAATGGTAATTAAACTTATTAAATTGAAGCTCAGACTCACAAGTTTTCCTCTACCTGTCATTCTGTAGACACAATGAGTTTAAAGCAAAGGTATTTTCTAAGACAAACATAGTATTGATATTCTCTCTATAAACCTGTAGCACACTCTCCCACAAATACACACAGTGCCTATGAAAAGATTTGGCACAAACCTCAATGGTGATGAGGCACCCATATAGGGAGCTCATGTGGCATAACAGCTATGGTCCTGCAGGATGTCAATGAGCTTCCTCTCTTCAAGGAGCCTTTATGCATCTCTCCTGACTTCCCTAGACCTTGCTGAAGAATGTCTACTGGATGGATTGTTCAACTGAACTCCTCAAATCTGCTTTCAAGGTAATATTTATGAATGAAGACTAGTTTCTCAAGGGCATGATGGAAATTGAAACGAAATTTTTCATTGTAACTTACATATCAAGTGGTTCTGGAGGAATTTTTGCTGAAAAGGAAGCAATGTCAATCAAAAGAAAAAGTGGTCTGAAAGACACTTACTAGCTAGGTATGGCTATAGGTTTGACTTGCAAAAGAGTTATAATAGCCAAAGGCTATGGGCTAGTTTACAAAGGAGTTAAAAGCTGTCCTATCCCAGGCAGCGACTAGCTAGTAGCAACAATTTCGTGGAAAGAAGCAAATGTCAGTAACAGGTCAAGGGAGAAATATCAAATGACAGCCCAACAAAGAAAGCAACCCAGAAGATGACATCGACGGAGCAATCTACGACATTAGCAGTTCTAAGAACAAGCAGCAACAACAGTGTCAGAGACAGAGAGAGATTGCAGACAGGATGCAAGCTCAGTTAGGAGTCTTGGTTTGGTGTTCTCTCTTCCCTACTTGTAGTGCGAATGTGAGAAAAAATATGCCTCAGCATATACAGAGAGGAATTTTCTGATATTTACCTTACTACTCTGCTTAATTAAATGTTTGAGTTGCTGTGTCATAAGGTTTGATCTGAGCAAAAAGGGTTTTCAGATGAGGGTTCGAGAGCTGTGGTTTTGAATGTTGACCTAAAAAGTGCCTTGAACTTTGAAACTTTCTGGGCCACAGGTTGAATTATGGCCTAGTATATACCAACTGCATTAGAGAGATACATGCAAAGTACTGTGTGAACTCCACAGCTGCACTTTAAAAGACTGGTGAGAACTCAACAACAGAGGGGGAAAACACATTCCAGGAATGACTGGCAATAACCACCCAGTTTGGCTATCACAAAGAGATGATGATGAACGTTGGGAGGCTGTCTTTTCCTTTATATGGAAGACTGTGTATGCTGCCAATTACAGAAAAATCATTCTTTCAGCTTTCTGCTATATTTCTTGGTGAGTCTGACCACCAAGGAATCTCTTCGTGAATTTCTTCTACTTACGCTCCTAGCTGAGCAATGGGCAAAGAAAAAAACCCATTGGCCCATGTGCCAAGTATGTATATCAGCATCTTTCTCCCCACATTCACTTGGCAAACACTAGTGAAAACAAATATACTTGAATAAGTTCTCTTTCTGATAGGGACAGGAAGACTATCTCCTTATATGAGGAAAGTCCACTGGCGCCACTCAGTTCTTCCCTATCTCTGTACCTTACCCTGTCTGTTGAGACATCATTCCCAGTGAAACTCACTGGCAAAAGCATTAACCCAAAAGAAGACAGAAACTGAGTAATTCCTCTCTTTTGACTTCCCAAAGCATTTATTGCCACCACCTCTTACTTTGCACTTGCCGTTTATTATTTTGTATTAATATTTGTCTTTTAGTATGCATGCCTTCTCTCCACAATTATATTGTCATTTTACTGAGCCCAGGGCACAACTTTTTTGTTTCTTCAGGGCCTAGTGCTATGCCTTGGACACAGCAGGGTCTCTACAAAGTTCCCATGATGATGATGGTAATAGTGGAGAAGAAAGGAAAAATATCCTAATGTAGTTTCTAAATTAAGTATGCCACTATCATTTCTCTTTTTTGTATCATTTAGGCCACTAGATTTTGTGCAGAAACAAAAAAGTAAAACTTTTACTTACACCATCCCTGATGTTCTTGTCAAAAATGGCTGGGAAATAGGGAGGAATAAAATGGAAGAGTACGTAAGACTGAATTCTGCACCAGAACTTACTGAGCTCAATTCCTTTCCCCCTTGGAGACAAGAATGAACTGTCATAAAGCCATTGTGGGACAATCTTTAAAGCTTTTTGGTAATGACAGTACAATGTCACAGAAGCCAAGGTTGCAAGTCATTTCGAGAAGGCTGTGAAAATTATTTTTGAGTTGGGAGAGACTGGCTAAAATCTATTGGTAGAGGAAGAAATGAAATTCAGTGAGAGAGCCCCTTCTTCAGTGTTACTTCCATAGAGAATCATAGAGTCGTGGAATTGGAAAGGACCTCTGAGGTCACCTAGTCCAAGTTCCCATCCGGTGCTGGAATCATATGAGCTTGCATATACCTCAGGGGTGGCACATGGATAAAATGAGGGCTTTGTAAGGAACAGTTCTTTAGAAAGTCATATAATAAAGTGTGCTTTGTATTGTCTCAGCAAAAGAATTTTACCATACTTTTCAGAAAAGGTGAGTTTTAGATAGAGAAAGATCATAAGAAATTTCAAATAAAATAGATCTTTTTTTCCCCTCTTCTAAAGTACTGAATAGTGGTGGCTAAGAATCCCAGAATTTCAATATTAAAAAAGAAAAATATTAGTAAGGAGAAGCTTCCAATTCACCATGAAAACTATATATTGTCTATGTAATTTAGCCAGGGTGAGTTTGCTGGGCTCAATCTAATTTGACAACATTCGCTCTCATAAAATGTTAGAATTGGCTTAATGCTTATGATTTGCTCTTTCATGCATTGTGCTGTCTCTGTATTTAGTATGTAAGGTGCCAGATAAAGGCATCCAAGTCCTCAGAAACTACCCAAGTGAATGTCCATTATTTGATATTCTGGCTATCAAAATTTCAAGGACTTATTCTCGAGAATTTCATTCTTTCTTGGTTTATCTTTGGGAACTAAAACAATTAGCCACATAGACACAATGAAAGATTAGGTGGGAGATGTCTTCACCTATTCGTTTTGCCATTTCTTTACTCATCAGACATGAGCTGTAGCCAGGGTCATCATCATTGTACTCAGACAGGACCCTTTTCATTGCTACACATAAATCTAGCTTTTTTCATCACAACCTTCATCGATGTCACAATGATTGGCCCCTGTGTGAAGCCTGATCCCATCTAGAGAATAAAGTAACAGAAACTAAGGGACTCTGTCATCTCCATTTAATTTAACCTTATCTCTACAATGATGAAACTTATTTCAAATTCTACCACTCAGAGTTGATATATTTCAGCACACATTATTTGTGACTGAAAAATCCCTTTTGAAAAATGACCGGGTTTGATATCCAAAGGATGCTGGTCACTTCGTAGTGTTGGCTACACATAGCGAATTATGTTATCATTTTTTTCTCACTTATTAAGCACATATTATGTATCAGGATCATTTGATCTGTAGTTTCTGAAAAATTAAACCCTAAGGAAAAATCTTGTTTCTACCATTATTCATCTATCAGAGTCTTTTTTGACTCTGGACCCAGATCCTTTCCTCTGGTCTCCTTGCTTGACCCAAGGGCAGATATGTTTTGTGCCCAGTAAGGGCAGTATTTCCTAGGGCCCCACCATCTTGGCTGGGCTAGCTTTTCTTAAGGTCCTACCCCAATTGGGTTAAGTCAGTTCTTTTCCTTTTATTCAGTATTTTGGGAGGGTCTTCTTTAGCAGGCTGTTGACTCACTTTCCATGATTTTCTTGCATTATTCTCATTTTTCTTCCCAATTTTTCCTCTACTTCTTTTACTCTACTTCTTGAGCTCCTCCATGGCCTGCAGCCAATTCATATTTTTCTTGGAGGCTTCTGAAGCAGGAGTTTTAACTTTGTTGTCTTCTTCTGGTTCTATGTTTTAATAATATTTGTCCCCCAAAAAAGATTCTATAGTTTGATTACACTTCCTCTGTTTGCTCATCTTGCCAGACAATGACTTGACTTTTGAGCTCTTTGCCATGGTAGAACTCTACTTCTGGAGTGGAGAAATGCTGTGTCTCTTCTTGAGTCTGTGCAGCTGTTGTCAGAAAGTTGTTGTGCCATCTTTTAGACACCTGCCTCAGAACTGTGAGGAGAACTCCCTCTCCACAGTTGCCGCAAGCTCTGCCACACTAGTGCTCCTCACCCCAGGAGGGCCACCCAAGAATGAGACCCAGATCCAAGCAGGGCAAAGCAAGAGAATCATGCCTCAGCACCAGCAGAGAGATTCCTGAGAATGTCCTCTAGTCAGCCACTTGGTCCCACCACGATCTGTGGGCATGGAGCTCAGGAGGCAGCCTCAGGCAGCTGCTGACACCAGCTCTACCCCCCAGGGGCAGGGGCCAGAACTTACTCTTCTCTCACCCAGTTCCAACAGAGTTCCCCACTGACCTTTTACTTTCTCTTTGGCATTCATGGGTTGAGAAGTCTGGAAACCGCCAAAGGTGCCAATGATTCACTCTTCTAAAGTCTGCCTTGGCTGGTCTGGGCCATGGGTCTGGGCTGGCAGGGCTCTGTGCTTGGCTCCCAGCCCAGTGTGATAGACCCTTCCTGTAGGCCTGCCAGGCTGCCTTCAGCTGGAGATTTATTTCTCTCTGTCACTTTGTAGATTCTGTAGCACTAAAATTTGTTTGGAGTCATTTTTTATAGGTATTGGAGGTGGTTGGAGTGGGAGCTCAAGCAAGTTCCTGCTTTTACTCTGCCATCTTTTGCCAGTTCTTTTTCATAAAGAGGTACTAAACTCTCCTTGAGATTTAGTTGTCTCAGGTTGTTCATGCAGTTTCCTGGTTGTCTAAGTACAAAAGGCCACAAGATGCTCAGCTCCCTCTCTCAGGCTTCTGATCATAGACTAGAAGCATGACCAAGGCTGGGAATCTGGGATCAGCTGAATTAATCAACTCATTGGAGCCCCCAGTAAAAATTCCAGTTGAAAATCCTTCTCCTGCTATGGCTAAGTAAAACTCCTTTTGTTAACTTTTGAGTGACCCATATGTATCCCATGCCATTTCAATGTTGGCTCTAAACTACTAGGACTGGTTTCAGTCTGACTCAGCCTATATCTGATTTCTGCAACCCATTCCTTGATCCAGTTTTAGGAAGTTGTTCTAGCTTAAAACAGCTTTTTCTCCTGAACTTGCCTTTGAAATCAAATTGGCAAATATTTAATCATTGCTATGTGCAAAATACTGCGCTGTGATACACAAAAGAAAACAAAACTACTTATCTCAAGGTACTTACAACCTAAATGGGGAAATAATAAAAATAACTACGTAAATGTCTAAAGGAGATAAACATGATCACCTGACCTGTGACGAGCATAGACTACGCTTCGCAGGATCATGAACTTAGACTTGGAAGAACCCTTAAAGGTCACCTCATTCAACGCCCAGATGAAGAAATTGAAACCAAAGTTAGCAAATGACAGAACCAGGATTTGAATCTAGGTTCTCTCATTCCAAATTGAGTTGTCTCTGTACTGTATCATACCGGGTAGATTTCATAAAAGAAAAAAGATCCCCAAACACTGGATAAGTCTAAGGTTAGCTAATATAAGCGTGATGGGGAGGCAGTGAACTCAGGGAGTATGCCCCCACCAACCTATATTTTTCTTCCTGGAATTCATTTCTTCTTCTATTCCTTCTCCCAATCTACATGTTCTCAATACTGTGAAACACATGAAGTCTGGTACCTTATTATGACCTAAAATGATGATGAAAGGAGAGCTTATGGACTGACAGAGGAATATGGAGGAAATCTGAAGGCAGACTGACATAGCACCACATTGCCAAAGGGAAACAGATCTTTGCCCATCAGATTATCTACCCTAGAGAAAAGATAAAGGAATATGGTGGCATCAGCTCAAGCATCCGGTAAGAAACTTCCTTATATCTGCCCTGTGGTGCTGTAACATTCAGACAACTAAAAGAGTAAATGGTAGGAGAATCCATTGTCTTCTCTACATTGACACATATATAAGAATGTTGGGCAACACTGAAATTCTGAACATATAGTATATAGATTTCTTGTCATATATCATGTTTAACAGACGTATTTATTATTCACTATTAAATATTAAAACTATATTCCCTTGAAGCATTATAGGCATCAAGAAAGAACAAAAATGACATGCTATCTTTTTTTTTTGACATGGTGAACATTGAAAACTCCTCAGAATAAATACTAACTCCATCATGACAGGTGTGCCTGGAAATAGCATGGTACTTTCCTAGGAGAGCATGTTATTTTCATAGGCTTATAACAGCCTGCATACCATCTCCCTTCATAGAATAATTGGAATAGTACCAGACAAGGCATGAGGATCTCTGAGTTACATTCTTCCACAAAAAAGCTATGTGACCTAAGATAAGTCAGTCAGTTGAAAAATATTTATTAAGTGTTTAACTAAGCTAAGCTCTGGTGATATAAGGAAAGCCAAAAGCCTGTCTCTGCCCTCAAAAAGATCATATCATATTCTAACAGTGAAGATAACATGCAAACCACCCTATACACAAAAAATATTGATAAACAGGTAGACAGATGGTTTTCTGTGTAAGGAATAGCCACTTGATCTTTATGCCTGTTTCTTATCTATTATAAAATCACAGATTAAAGCTAGAAGGGGCATCTGGGGTCATAGTCCAATCATTTAATTTTTATAGATGAAGCAACTGAGACTCATAGAGATTAAGTGACTTTCCCAAAGTCACATGAAAAGAGTCAACAGTACTTAACTCATGAGTTGTTTTTGTTTATTTTTAGAATTTTATGAAAACAAAAATATGCATTTTGAAAAGATAAAATACTACACAAATGTAAATTATTATGTCAGAGTCGCCACATACTAACAGATGATAGCTGTGTGACCATGGGCAAGTCACTTAACTTCTCAGTGTCCCTGACAACTGGCTACAAGTATATGAGTTTAATAAGATTAAGAACTGGAAGGGAACCTAAGAAATCACAGAGTCCAGCTGACCTCATATACAACAAATGAGTTGCTGATCTACATAAGAAAAAGTTTCCATGCCGGGAAGTTTCCTATACTAATCACAGATTCAGACCAAAAACAAATTTAAAAAATTACAGGAAAATGTTCAAATATTTCAAGTAAATCTGTTATTCCACAGATTAATAAATTGCCTTTTTAACTAGGCCAATAACAATGGAGTTGTTAGTCTATAAAATTAGAACATGCAAGCACACAGGATACAAAGAAGGACTTTTGCGTACTGTTGAAAAAAATGCGGGCACCATCTAAGCCTGGATTCTATAGCAACTCTCCTGTATTTGTGAGGGGTCTTTTCACTGATCAAATAGGATGATAGAACTGAAGAACATGAAGAGGCTTTATATATCATATAATAGAGTCTTCCCACTTTATAGATAAGGAAACTAAGGCCCAGAGAAGCCAAGTCATTTCTTCAAAGTAAAAATGAGTGGGAATTTGCACCTAGGTAAGTGATCTTGCCAATAATAATGGAGACTATTTTTTTGTTGTTGTTCTTTGTTAATTCATCCACCTATTCTCCACTAAGTGTGGGAATCTCCTAAACTCTGTCCAGGAACTTCTTTCATGTCTTAATGACAATTTGGTCTTTGATAATCTCATCTTCCTATGTAGCCAGCACTTTACTAATCTCTAAATCTGGGCAAACTCCACCATCTACTTTTTCTACTAATGCTCTTGAACTCTGAGAAAAAAAGTCATAAAGTTGGCTTAATAAGAACCTCACTTATTGGACCATCAATCTTGACTAGTAATCCATTTATTAGTCTCTAATTGATGACTTACTAGATTGCTCATGGTGACAATTCCAATAATTTTCCAATATCTTCAGCTCTATCCAACTTCACACTCTGCAGATAATCTTGCCTTCTTTGCTTAGAAAATTGAAATTATATATTTGGGTTTTTTTTTTGTTTCTTCTAGTTTTACTTTACAAAAAAGGAATCCATCTTCCTTTCTAAGGTTTACTCCTCTACTTCTCTTTCTCCTCATCCTCTATTATCTCCCAAAGGAAGAGCTTTTGATTATGCCATCAATCTCCTCTGTCTCTTTTCCTATCTCCCCATCTTGTTATCTTACCTTTTCCACAGGCTCTTTTCTCCCTGTCTACAAATACAAATTTGTGAGACGAGCAAATTTAGAGAATCCGCCCCAAAATGTTCACACGGAGCATTTCTGCCGGACTTGGGGTTGAGCCTTCCGAGCTCATATTGGTCTGATCAGTCACAGTCCGACACACCATAACTTGACTCTAACATGGTGATGTCATTTCGATCCTTTTTAAGAACGAAGAATGACAACCAATGAACCAACGAATAGATTTAAATAGCAAGCCCTTAGAAGACCCTGGTGCTTTTTCATCCATCTCCTGTCCCTCTTCTCTTCATTGCCAAATTTCTTTAAGTAAGTAGCATTTGTTTAGGACCTCTCTCACAAACTGATTTACCCCAGCACACCAGAAGTGACGCCATTGCAGAGGTTACCACTGACCGCCTCTGCTCAGTCTTCACCTTCCTGAACCTCTCTACAGAATCAGACACTGTTTACCACCTTCTCCCTTTGCCTGGGACGTATGTCAAAGATTATATAGAAAAACTCTCAAGAACTGTCCAATCTGATGACTGTTACCCATTTTTGGTAATATTTAGCAAATATTTGATAAATTCAACTGAATAGTTACTTATCTATTACCATGTGTCAAAAATATTCACATTGGAACCAGGGATTTTGAAATCAAAGGTACCATTTCATCTTTCAACATTTTAATGGCTAGTCCTCTAACACCCTCACCTTTTGCTAATTTTGCACAAATTAGCAAAATCCTTTGCCACTCCCCTTTTAACCAGAAAACAAGCTACTGATGTCTGCCTTTCCCGGCCAAGAGAAGCCTGGAGGTTGGCTAGTAACTGGGCTTAGTGTGGGCACTTCTGAGTTTTTCTCAGTCTTGGTTCCCATACTTAATAGGTGTGTCTACACCTTGCTATCTACCTTGCTTTCTCCATCTGTAAAATAAGGAAATGGTACCTGCACTACCTCTCTCGTAGGGTTTTTGGGAGGAAAGTACTTGGAAAAAATGAAAGCACCATATAAATGTGAATTATTATTATTCTAGGGATGGTTTCTGCCCAGTTATATAGAGCAGATGTTAGAAGCAGCTAATATGGGACAATCACACACCTATTAATTCCACCAGATAGAGTTGCAGAAATTTTCTGGAACCAGTGGAGCTGTCACAACAGCAGTGACTTATTCAGAAGACCCTGGGCTTTGTCATTTAGAGCCTATGCTCAGATTCTCTTCATCCCTCCACCCTCCTTGGTCTTGAGGCTCTGACCTACGTATATACCACTCACGTGTAATGTCTTTTGTTTTTTGGTTTGTGCATAAATTGGATATAAGTAAGGCAGAGTTGCACAAAGTCATTGTCTTCACCCTCCTGCAGAGTCATTATGGTCCAGTGGCAGGACAGAATCAACATGACTGGTGGTGGCTCAAGATGCAGTGGATGATGTCGGCATCTTCAATGTCTAACCAAGCTCTAAGCGCTCCACAGTGTCTGCCTCAGCTGCCTTCATGGCCATTGGAACAAATTGTTTACATCTGCCCATTTCACCAGGGGAAGTCTTCACATGCTTGGGGCAAACACTCCCCAACTCACCAATGGGTTTGAGACCCGTTGATTATCCTTGACCTGGTTTAGCCTGTGTCAAAATGGTTTACTGGGGTATGGCCGCTGCACATGGTATAGTTTCTTGGAGTCACAGGTGAGAGTTGGGTGAAACAGGTGGACACCAAAGGTGGAAAGCAGCCCTGAAAAGGGCTGGGCAGCCCTCACACCAGCAATCCTACTACTCCCCGAATGCACCGTTATACCCCTACACACACTATATATACACATACCACAGCTTACCTTTTGCTCCACAACCTTTTCCAACCACCAGCCTCCTATGCCCTCACTTAACCCCAGTGTTTTCTCTAGTGATTCTGAAGCAGTCTCCTACCAGACCCTTCTGGAACCACCACCACGTCTTGCTTCCTGTCCGGATTTCCTCAGGCCATATCTGCTTCTGCCTGCTCCAAGATGGGCTTCCTAAAGCTTCACAGGACATATTACAGCCAGGAAATTGGGCCTCAAGGGAAGACCTTGAACAGTCTAGGTCTGTTTCCCTCTATAAACCTCTCTCCAGCCACTAATATTATGGCCTCAGTCCTCGATGATTAGCATACTACTCCCCCAAATTCTCCCTATCCCAGTGATGCTGAAGCCAATGTCATCACATAAACTCCATTCCCTATCCTTCCTTTATCCTACCCACTCCTTTACTTGCATCCCCACTCTGATCCTGCCCTGTCAAATATCCCACTTCTGATCTACATGTCTTTTCCACTGTGTTCTCAAATGCCTATTCCATAATTAATAAACTTGTTTTCATTTTAGACCTTTTCCCCCTTTCCTACTCCTTCCCTTTATTGACCTTCACTAAAATCTGGTTGACACTGTATCCACGACCACACTGTCCAGACTGAGTTTCACTTTCATTTCTATGCCTTGATTACTCCAGTCATAACAGGGGAGTCAGAATATTCCTTGATCTCCATGACCACTTTCAGCCTATCTCTCCATGAGGATTGCTTAGCCATCGACTTCTTGAAGGTTCATCCTAAGCTTATCCCCCAATAAAGATTCTGGTATTGGTTATTTACCAACCCTCAGGACACTCTTTTTTTCTTTCTTGATTAGTTCAATTCCTTCTCTCTGCTGAAACTGCTACCTTCATGCCAGGGGAGTTCAAGATATTCATTGACTGCCCCTTAAATACCCAAACTTACCTTTTCCTCAATCGGTGGGCCACATATTGACTTAGTTTTAAAATATAATGTTATCTATGTTTTATCGTATTTCTGTTTGTTATATACTTCCCAACTGCATTTTAATCAGGTTCAGGTCAAACTTAGAAGTATAGAAGTTGTAGTAGTACTTAGAAATAATAGAAGGTTATATGTTTGACACCTTTGGGCTACTCCATCCTCTCAGTCACCCAGGCCCCCCCCCCCCCCGTCTCAGTGTCATTCTCAACTCCTCATTTGCAATGACACCCCCCTGGCCCATATCCAACCTGTTGCCAAATTTTGTCATTTCTACCACCATGATCAAATGAAAAAGTAGACTTCCATGAAATAAAGCACAGTTTGCCTAGTTCTCTGGTCCTCCATTGACTACAAGATGGTTCAGCATTAAGTTAGACCAAGGTTATAGGCTCAGTCTGGGATAATCTCAGAGTTGATCTGATCTCCTGAGAATCTTTTGGGGTGAGGGTAGTATAAACACCTTTATAGGCTGACCTTTCCAGCCTCGTATGCTTGTCACATAGCTCAAGCCCTTGGCTCCTCCATGAAGCAGGTGGCCACAACCTTTCCCTCATCTCATCTCACATCAATTATTGTGATATTGCTTGTGTTGCTATTTAACTCTTTCATTACATCTTTAATTTGCTTTTTACCTATTTATGCCTCATCATCTCCAGGGACTGGAAGTGATTATAATTCTTCGTATTTCTCCACAGCACCAGGTGGCTCTATAACTAGCCAAGTTTGTGCACAATGTAAGGATATAAAATTAGACTAGTGAGGAAGGGCATGTGTGCTCTTACACACATACACATACATACACACACACACACACACACACACACACACACACTCCACCATCAACACTATCATCATAATGGAAAGGTGTGCTTGAAATAGTAGATATCTATCTACCCTCTTCAGTTTTGCCTGAGGCAATTTGCTTTGACTTGTTACAGCTGTGTTACCTAACACAATGCCCTACAAAAGCAAGCAATATATGCTTAATAATTGAACTTCCCCTATGCTCTCAATTAATTAAAAAATGCAAACAAACCCCTCTGGGTGGCATGATAGAAATCAGCATCCTATTGTGAAGTAAAGGAAGATGTAATATCACAGGACTTTGAATCTAAACCCAATTCTGCTACTTAAAAACCTGGGTGACCTTAGGCAAGTTCCATTAACTGCTTTTTGGTTTCCATTTCTTCATTCATAAAATGAGGGGGCCTAATCTCTACAGTCTCTTCCAACTCTAAATCCTACGATAACAGTCTCTGGTTTAAACAAAATGAGACCCTGCTTACATGACTAGAGAAAAACTGATTCTGGGCAGAAAATATTTGGTCAGCTGGGTGCACCATGGGCTACCTTAAAACCATGAGCAACAAATATAGTGCTTCCAGGTTCTAGCCACATGGCTCCACCATGTGGATGACTGTGGTGTGCCATGATGACCAATTTTTTTTTTCCTAGTCCAGTTTGCTGTTGGCATGTAGACTATGCCTGAGGATGTTTTTCTGGAAGCAGGAATAAATAATATGAATGTTGTCAACAGTGATATCTTCTAATAAAAGGGAGAATCATTTAGTGTATTGATATTTGGGAAAGACCTAGAATATGAAACTTTATTCAAAATATCTTTTTTGCTTTATATATTAAATGAAAATTTATATAATGAAATTTTAAAACTCACTTTTTTGTAGAACATGTATTAAATTGGCATTTACTAGCTTTTACAGTGTCAACTATATCTCATAAAGCAAAAAGAAGGTCCTTATATTATGGTTTTATAGGTTATTGGCTTGAAATATTTTGCAAAAAAAAGAATAACATTGAAAATGTGAATTATGTACTATTCACATATGAGTATAAAATTCTTAGAAAATAATTTCACAATACTCTGATTCTTTGGAAAATATTAGAAAATGAAGATGGAAAATTTAAACCAACCTTTTTTTATTACTTATCTTAAGTTACTATTCAAAAATTCTGCTTGAACATTCAAGAAGATTTGATTCTTAATGACAAAATAAAACATTTTCTTCATCTATAAACTTTTATATTTGACTGACTATTGCAATTAATCAATATCTCTTGCAGTGAATTCCAAAATGGAAATTATAAGATTAAAATTAACATCACATTTCAAATTTTTAGCCTTAGGACAATTTTCTCAATGAGCAATTCCTTCAGTTGATAATTTAGTTGGACTTTTCATCTTTAAGGCCGTCTCAAGTTTATATTTCAGTTATACAGCTTAACTCAATGTAAATTGCATGATTTGCATTTTGCTTTATTAATGTAGTTTTCTTAATTTAATAGAACTTTGAAACAGATGTTCTCTTTGTAGTGTACAATATCTGAATCTCAATATTTGTGAAAAATTAAATTAGTTATGAAAATGTCAGTGTTCCACTTCAGGTAATGATGTTCCACTGACAACAAAAAATCCTGAGGTGAATAAGAAGTATATACTCAACAAATTCATTCAACAAATATTTACTTCACTGTGTGCCAGGCATTTTGCTAAGTGCTGTGGGGAATATAAAGAAGCATAAGACATGCTCTCTGCTTTCTTGGAGTTTACAACCAAGGCAAGGGGAGAGGACATACACACATGAAAGGTTTTTTAAAATAACGGAATCATGATATATATAAGGGCCAAGTGAGTGGTTGAGTCAGTAAATGCTCATCAGAGCTCAGAAGAGAGATCATGGTGGACTGGAGTATTCGTACAAAACTGTATAGAGAAAAGCCCTTAAAGTTTGGCTTTAAAAGATAAGTAAGGTTTGTACAACCTGAGAGGAGGAGAGAGAGCATAGTAGGAAGGGAAAATGACGTGATCAAAAGTGAAGGTAGGCATATGTGAAATGAGGTTGGAATATTCCAAGAAAATCAAGTAGTTGAAAATAAATGTTACAAACATTTCACAGACTCATAGTATCTCTCTGTTAAAGACATCAAGTTCAACCTACAACTAAACTTCTACAACATACCTGACAAGGAGTAAACCAGTCTTTGTTTGAAGATCATCAGTGATGGTCTAACCAATAAAGTTACCTATTCCACTTTTAGACAACCCCAATTGTTGGGAAGTGTTTTATTCTATCAAGCCAAAATCTTCCTCTCTATAATTTCCATTCATTGCTACCAGTTGTTTGCTCTGAGTTCAAATAAAAGTCCAGTTCCAAGTAAAAGAAGAATATATCTCCCCCTCTTCTGAAGGCTAGAAGTTCCCAATTCCATTATATAAAATGATCTCAAAACTCTTCAATATCCTAGTTATCCTCCTCTGGAAACCATTTAGCTTATCGATGTCCTTCCTAAAACAAGGTACCTAGAAGTAAACACAGTATTCTAGGTGTGGGCTCTCACCTCCCTCACCTGGTTACCAGAGATCTAGTAATATAATCAAAAAGCATTTTTAGCTTCTTTTCTTCTCCTTTATCCTATACTTGGGATTTGGTTTTTGAACCCAATTACAGTAACTTAAATTTATCTCTGTTAAATTTCGTATTATTAGAGTTGGCCCATTCTTCTGCCTGACAAGTTTTGGAGGTGATCTTAATTCTCTTGTCAAACATTTTAACTAGTTCTGCCAGCTTTGTATCATCCACAAATTTAATAAGCGCATCATTTATGCCTTCTCCTAAATCATGATTAAATACATTGGGCAGAAGAGAACCAAGGAGAAGTCCTCTAGGCAATCCACCTCCCTCCAGGTTAAAATAGATCCATTAATCTTTATTCTTTGAGGCTAGCCATTCAACTAGAAGGCAGAGGAGTGTTCTTTCACCATCTCCTTACTTATCTTAGGGGCTTCATCTCCCTAGCAAGCATTTTCATTCTATCCTCCTCTATCTAAAAGCCATTTTCCTTAAAGGAGCTAACAGAAGCAAGACAAAAGTTTAATAGTTTTGCCTTCTCTTCACCCCACCCACCCATCCTATGTCTTCTTTGATTTTCCTCTTGTCCTCAACGTGGCTTATTTTAGGGTCCTTTTTACTGTCCTTAGCAATTGTCATCAGCCCGAACTTTAGCACATCTTACATTTTACTATTTTAAAAACTGATTTATCTTGTCTAAACACAACAAGCATTTCTCATAAACCCAAGAGAGAGGAGGAAGGTGTCCTTGAAATTTGAAGGTATAATGTCACCTTTTTAAAATGTAAGCTTTGTCAGTGAGTTTTATTTTATCATAGTCATCCTCTAAAATAACAACAAAATCAAGAAAACTGGACAAAGGTATGGTTTATCACTATGTAATTAGAGAAAACTGTTCCAAACAACAGTAAGACTATTTCACCATTTCAGTCAGAAAAAAAAAATTGTTTTAGTAATTAAGTTTTACAAATGTCTGTTAGATTTCTATCATCTTGATGACCTACATATATTTTTCTCCATTTGATTTAAACAATGCTATTAAGCATTTACTGTATATATAACATATATTAGGCGGGGGGGAGGGGAGGAAAGTTATTGATTTCCCTCAAACTGGCTTTAGAGGTATATTTTAATTGCTCTGTATTTTCCCATAGGTGATCACAGGTTCACAGTTTAGATGTACTTCACACAATGCTAATTGCTTTTGCCTTCAAGGTGATTACCTTCTAAGAAAACAACACAAAGCAAGAAGAGAAGAGAAAGAAGTCTTCATTTATTTAATCTTATATCATTTGTGATAAATAGAGGCTACCTGATTCCCAAACTGCTCTCTTCTTTCATATATTTTCAAACCCTCCTGCGCATAACTAATAGTCCTGAAACTAAAATCAGGTGGGATCCAATGAAATCATGTTAGGGATAGGACAAAAAGGAAATCTAATACGTCCCATCTCTCCTATTTCCTTTTTGTTTTTAATAGTAATCTATTTTTGAAAATAAAAAAACAACCAGTGTATCTGTTATAGAGAAATCCCCTGTATTCTCACAGACTACAGATGTGGGAAGCAAAAGGCAGCATGACTAGTGGGAATATAGTTAAAACTAATAAAGATGGGTGGAACCAATGCAAATTTGGCATGCCAAATAGGATTTGGCCAGGGTCGAGGGACAGGACTAATCATTTTTGAAAACTTTGCAAAGCTGTACTAATGAAATGTGCAAAAGTCAGAAATATATGACAGTAGCTTGGAGGTACAGTTTTATGTCAGGTTTTTAAGGAGCAGGAAATTCTATTGTTGTGTTTTATTTAACTTTTTAAAATACTTTCAACTCTCAGAAAATATTTGAAAAGTATGTATGTGGTGGAAAGAATGCTAAATTAAGAGTCAGTGTACCAGGAATTGAATCCTGGTTTTGTAAGTTGCTATTTGTGTGACCACCAAGTCTTTTCACTTTTCTGGGCCTCCATTTTTTCATCTGTGGAATAAGGGGGTTGGACTAGCATGTGAAGTCCCTTCCAGCCTTAGCTTAAAGATTCTTTCAGCTCAAAGTCTATGATTCTGTTTCAAGGTTATGTTGATATAACTGCATCGGATAAAACAGACTTACTAGGTCACTTTATAAGCAGGACTGACCTCTAGCACAGTTTTTACTGGCTTCACTCACCCTGATAATGTCATACTATCCCTCCTTAACTACTCTGGTCTGCCACTACTGAGAGCAGGGATATGCAGGAGGCACTTTTCACTAACCTAAAAATTAGGATGATAGGATCATGGATTTAGAGAATGGGCCTCTGATGTCATCAAGTCCCGACTCCTTCATTTTACTAATGAGATATTGGAGACAAGAGAAGTTAAGTGACTCACATGGGGTCACATATCTGGTAAATAAATATGTAAAAGAGGATTTAATCCTGGAGTGACCTCAAGCAGACTGGTTAGAGCCAATGGTTAACAATGCGAGCATTTACACCTCAGAAGTTAGCAAAGCCTACAAGCCAGGGGTTAACTTGTTCTGTCTAGACCTAGTCTAGACTTTAGATTTAAGAAAGTGATGAAAAAAATGTTAATAATACAGATTAACCTTAAAAGTTTGTCATGTGACCTTGTTTTCCCCCAAAGAGACCCAGTTGTTTAACGGCACACCTTGATGTCAGCGCACCCAGGTCGCCCTGACCTCCAATCCAGCACCCTGTAGGTGATGCCATGTTATTATGTTGGGGAAGTGGAGATAAGGAGGGTGGGATGAAAGTGCCATACTGTACTACATACTGTAGAACAGGGTACAAACAATAAAATGTGATGACAAAGAAGGCGTTACTGCCATCACTTCCCCATTGTCAGTTCGGATAAACCATGGAGTATGTGGTATGGAGACCAGATGAGATGTCCACCGGGTTAGACTGAGATATCCTAGGAAACCCCATGCTTACAGTCGGGTACCTGGAGCTGACACATTCAGGTTCCTTATGAACACTCTGGAACGTTAGCCAAACTGGATTTCTCTTCATTTCTCACCCAAACAGCACTCCTTACCTCGCCTTATAGAATCCCCCTCTTCCTTTAAGAAGCAGCTAAAGTACAACTTTCTATGAGTCTTCCTTCCCCCCCCCCCACTTCCTAGCTCTCTCCTTTCTAAATTAGTTTATATTTAATGACTTCATATTGATTATCTTTATATTTACTCCACGTATACTTATATTTGAACTTGTTCTCTCATTTAAATGCAAGTTCTCGGTGAGTAGGGATTGTTTAACTCTTTGTACTTTATCCCAACAACGCGGCACAATTCCTGGCAAAATAAATGTTTGTTGATTAATTGATCAATTTATCAACATACAAGATTGGGCACCACGTGACGAATACCATAGTGACCCATGAAAATAGATAAAAAACGCTAGGAAAACTGAGGAAGTTTGGCAGAAATCATTTTTAGACTAGTATCTAACACTATATGTAACAAAATAAGATCCAGATAGATTGTTGACCTAAACATTAAAAAATAGCATCATTTTAAAAAATTCAGGAAGGTAAAAAGGTACCTTTTACAAGGATGGCTGGAGAACAGCAAGAGACAGAGCGATTACAGAAGGCAAAAGACAGTTCAGATTACATAGAGTTTAAAAGCTTTTTTGCAAAACAAGACCAATGTGGCTAAGTCAAGAAGGGAAACCAAGGAGATCCATAATCCTCTCCTGGTTCTGCTACTGATGTTCTGTATTTTGCCATCATGAACGGAGGGGAGAGAAGGGAACACGTATTTATCATTGCCTTCTGTGTGCCAGGTACTTGCTAAGCACTTTATAAATGTTATCTCCTTTTTTCCTCACAATAACCCCGTGAGGTATGTGCTACTATTATCCCTGTTTTACATTTGAGAAGACTGAGGCTACAGAGTAGTTAAGAGACTTGCCACATAGTTAGTAAATATCTGGGGTCACATTGGAACTCAGGTCTTCTTGACTCCTTCCTAACTCCAGTGTCCTCTAGCTACCTTGCCACCTAGTAACCATCTCACTCTGGACCATGTTTTAAGTGCTTCAGACCTCTTCATCCTAAAGTAATCTCTTAACCTGGAGACTTTGGTCCCTAGAACATGCCTCTACTACATTGACCCCCTTTTCCTATTGGTGAGATCTTCCTAGGGTCACCATTTTGAAGGGCCCTGGCCAACCAACTACCATTCCCCTCCTGGTTCATCTGATTTTCCAGAGTTCATGACTGGCACCATGCCTCCATTTGGGTCCCTTCCCCATTCTACTCTCTACCTTGTTTTTCATCTCCCTTTTGTGTGTTGGCTTTCTCCACCGACATATAAGCTCACTGAGGGCAGAGACTATATTTTTTTTCTCCTTATTGGTATCCTCAGCTCTTACAAAGTGCCTGGAGTATAGCAAAAGATTCATAAATGCTTGTTTGCTTGCTTGGAAAAAATCTTTATAGCAAATATCTGTGATAAAAATCTTATATTCTAAAAATAAACGGACTAGATACAAATACATTAGGGGAAAAATTATTTTTCTAATAGCTAAGTGATCAAAAGACATGAATAGGCAGTTTTCAAAAATACAAGAAATACAAACTCTCAACCAGCACATGAACAAAACCTCCAAATTACCACCAGGAGAGATGAGAATTAAAACAACCCTGAGGTTTCACATCACGCTCACCATAATGTCGAAGTTAACCCAAATGAAAACGGTTCATCTTAGCAAGGCTGTGAGGAAAAAGACAATTAAGGCATTGTTGGCAGAGCTATGAAATGGTCCAACAATTCTGGAAATCAATTTAGAATTATAATTAGAAAAATCGTTAAATCTCATCTATTATTTGCCGCAATAATATTTCTATTTGGTATATAACCCAAGGAAATCACAGACCAAAGAAAAGGTTCCATTTATTCAATATTTCTAGTGTTACTTTGTGTCTTAACAGAACTCAAAATACAACGAATGTCCATCAGCTGGTGAAATGTCTGAGCAAACTGTAGGATACTAATACCATAAAATACATACATAATATAAATATTGTATACTAAACCATAAGAAGTTATGAGAATTGAAGAATTCAGGGAAACTTTGGAAGATTTATATGACTCGATATCAAAATAAACATAAGCAGGAGAATAATTCACACAATTACCAGCACAACAAAAAGAAAAATAACCATGAAAGGCATGAGTACTCTGATCAGCACAGTGACAGACTTTGACTTCAGAGGACTAATAGCGACAAAAGGAGCTTCCTTCTCTTCAGCAGAACAAGGCTTATGTTGTAAGATACGGCCAACGTGTCCCTTCGTCTTGCTTAGCTGCACTCCTTTGCTACAAGGGAGGGTTCTCTTGCAGGGGTTGAGAGGTATTATTGGGAAACACCAGCAACATTTTTTTTAAAAAAGAACAGAAATAAAACATTTTAAAATATGCATAGATGCTTTTTATAAATTGAATAAATGTCTCATGCACATTATTTTTCAAGTGTATGTAGCGGCAGGAGGAATTAATAAAACAGAAATCCGTTTAAACTGTGCTGAATTTTAAAGGTGAGGGCAGTAGAACGTGGGACAAGTCCAGAAGGTGATGCAACAAAAGCATCTTTTTTGCTTGTTTGTTATTTGCTAATCTGATTCTGCCCCCATTAAAGGCTATGGTTTTGGAATAATATTTGGCCCCTTCATGTCCATGTTTATTTGACTGTTTGGTTTTGTTGACAGTTATTACATTGTAATGAAAATGTTTTAAGTGCAGCTGAACATAACATGTTTTTTTCAATGCTTTAATGAATCTATGATTTTGCAGGTACTCCCTCCAGTGGTACAGAAAGCAACCCATCCAAGCCTTCTCATGCACTCTTACCTATATCTTCCCTTAAGTCATACAAAGGGAGTCCATCAAATGTGTGTGGGATCTTCTGCTAGATTTCTTAACATCACTAGGGTATTAAGGCTGGAAGATGAAGCTATCCATCTGATATCCCTTGCATTCATTACATGACCAGCCAAGCTCCTTGGAAATTTTCCTTTCAAAGATGGGAAATTTTAGAAACCACCCGGAAAACTGTAACCTTTTTGAAGATTTCTGTTACAGAACTTTTGACCTCAGCCAATTCTTGAAAAATGCAACATTTCTGGAGTTATAGTATTATAGGGCTTAAAGATATTAAGCTGCCATTTTGGTTTCGTTTAGAATACTCAAGGCAGCGATGTTAAGATCCTTAATACCCTTCAATGGAACAGAGGAAAGATGTCCAATTTTATATCACAGATGTAAGGATCACTTCAGAGAGAAATAATAAATAATCTGTAGAACAGATGGATAATGCTTGACTGACCCAAGTGACTAGGGAAAAATTCTGTGTTCACACTTACCAGTGTGTGAACAGCAAGTATAGTCATTAACTTACTAGAGATAATACTTCTTACAGGAAAACTGAAGTGAATATGAAGAACGGAGTTGGAAGCAACAAATATAAGCCAGCTGTGTACCCAGGACATCTCCTTAGGGTGCACTAAAATCAAAAGATAAGCCACTTCTGGTTAAGATGGCAATGTGAAAGTTATAAAAAAATCAAATCTCCTGCACATACACCTGCAAAAGAAAACTGAAGAACAGAAGTAAGCTCTTTCATCCATCCAGGAACTCCACAAAACACACCCAGAATTTAGTTGAGGCAGGGAAGGAGTTTACACTAGGGAATGTAATACAAGCCCTGATAAATTGATCTGAAACCAGCAAGTGCTGTAAAGGAGAAATGCCAGGGAAGATATGAATAAACAGAAGAAAACACTAAATACAGTGAAGAAATATTACGGATTAAAAGAAAACCGAATGGTAATCCCAGACAAAAGGGGGAGCTCCATAACAAATACAAACAGAACTGTAGAGAAAAAACTGGTCTGATCAGAAGGAGTATAAGAGGAAGAAATAAAGTAATAGATTTTAATATAATTAGAATTGAAATAAGAGCCCAGAATGAAAATTTTGGAAGATGAATAAGTAACTTAAATGAGAGAGCAGAAACCCTTACCTAAATAATGGGTTCCCTGAAAAACTGAAAGGAATAATCAGAACTAAATTACTTTGTGAGACAAGAAAAATAATTAGAAAAAAAACCAAAACACTATAAAAGAAAAGGAAAGGTAAAGTATCTACTATCAAAAACAACTGCCCAGCAAAGCAAATGAAGAAATATTTTTAGAATTATCAAACTCCCTGAAAAGTATGGCCAATCAAAAAATCTTTCTGAATATTTTATTTTAAGAAATATTTTAAGAATATTTTTCTTATTTTAACAAATTACACATATTTTAAGAATATCGTAAGGAATTTTAAGAAATCATAAAAGTTCCTAGATATATTAAAAGCAGAGGGCAAAGTGAAAATAGAGTCTATATGTTAGCTTCTGAAAGAAAATCCAGTCTTAAAATACCCAGGGTGCCATAGTTAAATTCCATAATTTCCAAATCAAAGAAAAAATATGTAACCAGAAAAAAAAAGTTCAAATATCAAAGAACCACAGTAAGGAACACACAAAACTTGTCACCTACTAAATTAAAGGAGAAAAAATATTGAAATACAATATTCCAAAAGGCAAAAGATAAAGTCCTACAACCAAAAATACCTTACCCTGCAAAAATGAGAATATGTCCTAGAGGGGAAAAATGGACTTTTAGTTAAATAGACTATAGCAAGTCTATATGAAGCTATTAGGACTATTCCTGGGAATTTGGAGTTCCCCTTGAAACTTGCAAGGAAATGATAACTCATCTCTTGGGCCTTTGGGAGAGCAGCCATTAGGTCACACAGAACTAAAAGGATACAACACATTAGAAAAACATGGTACACACTGAAGGGTCCCCGAGTCTACCTCCACCCAATGACAACAACAGGCATGCTGGATGTTACATATGTTAACAAAAAACAGCTTTCCTCTGAATTGCAGCTTTATAAGTACTATTATATGACTCCAGATAGAGAACAATGGGTCCTTCTCTACCCTAGTACTATGGCAATACCATTGCTGCTACCTATTATAAGAGCTGAGTAGAAACTTTGCAATGCAAATACGGAAGAAAAATATAATTACATTTGAGCAACTGTCAGGAGATAAATTATGATGAAGTACTTACTTCCTAATGTAAGTGTCCCTTCAAGAATCCCACTGTCTTCAAAGGGCACACTGGGTATTAAGAAATTACAAACACAAGAATTTTATGTGATTTTTATTTTGGTTTGTTGGTTTTAAGAGAAAAATAAAAGGGAAGGAAAAGGAATAAAATGGGAACTATATGAGGGAGAATAGAGAGGAAGTTACTATTTCATGTAATTGGAACACATAAGAAGTGTATACAATCATGGAAGATGGTAGGGAAGTGAACAGCTTATGGCCCTCATTCTTATTTGGTAGGTAGATAGAACATGAACACAAGGAGTTTGGGTGTAGAAATACATTAAATTCGACAAAGAAACAAGCAAGAACAAGGAAAGGGAAGACAAGGAGTTTAATGGAATGGAAAATTCCCTTTAATGGAAAGGGAATAATTACAAGCAAAATAAAACTCAGCTTCAGAAGGTAGAGTATAAAAAACGGATTGAAAAGAAGTAGAGAACAGGGTCTTGAATTGGGGTAGAGGTAGAAAAGACGGAAAAAAACATTTCTCTCACAAGTTACTAGTTTTTCTCAGATTTCGTGTCTTTATCTAGTTCCTTCTTCTTTGCAAAAAACAGATGGGGGAAGAGAGAGAAAATAATATAAAAAGGATATGATGAAAACACATTAATCATAATATGAATATGAATAGGATGAACACAACCCAAAACAAAAGAATGTAGGAGACTGTATTGGAAAAATCCATAAATGTGTTGTTTTCAAGAAACAGATAAAACATAAAGATTCACACAGAATCAAAATGATGGGTTAGAAGAGGAATCATTATGCTTCAGGTGAATTTGAAAAAGCAAAGGGGGCAATCATAATCTCAGACAAAGCAATTGTAAAATACACAGAGTTAGGGAAAAAGGATAAGTAGAGAAATGACATTCTGCATAAAGGTACCAGAGATAAGGAAATAATGTCAATATTTCATATATATGTACAAAACAGCAAGTATCTAAGTACCTAAAGCAAAAGTTAAAATTACAGGGAGAAAGAGACACCAAAACAATAACAGTTGTATTCTACAATGTGTTCCTTTCAAAGATACAAAATTTAATGAAAAGATAAACCAGAAGAGAGTTAAGCACCTGAATCACAGAAATTTTAGAAAAGTAACATACTGATAGTTTTCTAGCAATTATTGAGTGAGAATAGGAAAAGTATGTTTTTCCGTTATTTATAGCATCTTTACAAAACAAACTTAGAAAAGATGAAACATTTTTTGAATATTTTTTTGAAATATTTTTTGAAACATTTTTCTCACCTCAATAACATTATAATCAATAAAGGGTATTTGAACAAAGGATTCAAATTTAAATGAAAACTAAATAATTTAGAAGAATTAGAAAAATAGAAGAAAAAGAAGAATAGAACAAATCAGAGAAAAAAATAGATAATTTCGTTAGAGAAAATGACAACAATGAGAAAATTTACCAAAGTATTTGGCATACAGTCAAAGCAGTTCCTGCAGGAAAATTTTTATAACTAAACTCTTTCATCCAAAAGAGAGAAAGGACAGATCAATGAATTGGGTGTTACAACTAAAAAAAAAAAGCAACAAATCAAAAAAGCTCAGCTAAACACAAAAATTAAATTCTAAAAATAAAAAAAAGCACATTTTAAGACAAAAACCAAATTGAATTGACAAATAAAGCTAGGAATTATTTAATCTGACAAAAAGGGAGGAAAACCAAATTGTCAGTATAATGAATCAAAAGGGAGAATTCATAACAAATTAAGAGAAAATGAAAGGATTTTTCTCATTTAGATGCCAATAAAATTGATAACCAAATTAAAAGCATAAATATTTTCCAGATAGTAAGATCATGAGATAAATAAGAAAAGAAATAAAAAAATCTCAGAAAAAGAAATTGAACAAGTAGTAAGAAATTTCCAGAGGAAAAAATAAGCCAATGAATTGATTCTTTTACAAATGAATTCTACGAAATATTCAAAGAACAATTAATTCTAATATTAAAGAAATTATCTGCAAAAGGAGGGAAAGAAGAGATTGTACCAAATTCCATTAATGAGTTAAATATGAACCTTACGCACAAGCCAGGGAGAGTTAAAGCAAGCAAAGTAAACCAATATCTCAAGTGATATCAATGCAACACTTTTGAACAAAATGTTATTAAAGAGGCTACAACAACAAATGTATGTAACAGTAATCAATTTAGCAGATACCGAGCCCTTGGTAACTCAGGGCTAAGCACCTCTTGAGAGAGTCAGAAGGTTCGAACTCTGTCTCCTGTGGCTGACGTGGCAGGAGGGGGTTGGCTGAGACAGGAGGCCAGTGTGTGTATATAAGAAGAGTTCTAGAGACAGAGAATCAGAATCGGGAATTTTCCTCCTACTGGCTCCTGGTGGAGGGAGCAGTATTGTTCCAGCCTGTGGAAGCTGGGCTGCTGGACTGAGAACTGAGTTGGAGTCCTCTATGAGACCAGAATCTGGTGAAGGCCACCTGGAAGGCTGAGAAGGCTACCTGGAAGGTCGAGATTTCTCCTGGGTCCTAGGGCCAGCTGAACTGCTAGAAGACTGAAGAAGCGTGACCAGGATAAGATTTTGTTTGTTCATGGCTTGGTTGATCCTTGAGCTCCTGGCAACAGAAGTGGTGAAGGTTTTGAGATGTGCCAGACCCAGTGGTGAACTTCAGTGTGTACCAGGAACTGCCCGGACGACTAGACGAGAACCTGGGAGCTGTCTGCCTCTGAATGCAGGTGACTGTCTGGTGGGTTCAAGTAGGAGCTGGGACCATGGAAGGGGATCCAGGGAATCTGAGAGACCATCCTGAGTCCAGATGAAGAAAAGGCCTCCCCTTGGATGAAACTGAAGTATACTAGACACCGAGGGGTGGAGGGTTTATGTATTTTTTCTAATGATTGTATTTAGTGACTGATTGCTAGATAAGTGACTGATTACATTGATCTACGGTTGCCCCATGAGTGGAAGATTGATTATTGTGTTGTGAATTGATTGAATGATTACATATTAATTATTGTATTGTGAATTGATTGAATGATTAAGTATTGATTATTGTATTGTGAATTGATTGTGAATGTTTGCCTTGATTTGTAATGGAATAAATGGAGTGTTCACTATACTGTGTAATCAGAACCTTAAAAGCTGTTCACAGTAGCATTCTTTTGGGAATCTGTTCATGCATGGCATTACAATGTAAAAGATTATCTTATATATTATAAGTTGCATTTGTAGAAGACATACAGTGTTGGCTCAATATTAAGAAATCTGTAGTCACATTAATAACAAAAATTTTAAAAGCCACGATTATATCAATAGATCCAGAAAAAGGCTTAAAAAAAAAACACCTTTGTGTTAAATAAATAAATAAAAAGCATGGTAATAAATGTACTATTTCTTAACATGGTAAATGGTAGCAATCTAAAACCAAGATCTTTTCCAATAAGATCCAGGAAAATGCAAGGATGACCATCATCACTATTTCTTTTTATATATTTCTAGAAATACTAGCAATAACAATTAGACAAAGAAAATCAGGAAATAAATATAGGTGAAGAAACAACATTACTGCTTTTTGCAGATACTTTAGTTTACCTTGAGAAACCTTAAGTTTCAACTAAAATAAACTCAAATAGCTTCAGTAAAGCAGCAGTATATGAAATTAATCTATAAAAATCAGTAGCTTTTCTATATATACCTATGAAAATCCAGCAAGAAAAGATAGACATTCCTCTCAAAATAACTACATAATGTATAAAATATCTGGGATTATACCTGTCAATCAGCCAATAAGCATTTATTAAGTACTTACTTTGAAGAAGACACTGCAATAAGTGCTGGAAATATAAAAGGAAAAGATAGTAACTTCCCTCAAAGAGCTCACAACTGAATGAGGGTAACCACAAATATGGAAAAATATGCTATGTGCATGATGAATAAGAAACAATTAATGGAGGGAGGGCACTAGAATCAAGAGTGATTGGGAAAAGCTTTTTGTAGGAAGTGGGATTTTAACTATACATACAAAAATTATGTGACTCTAACTAGAAACACAATTAAGGGCAAATTTAAAGAACTACTAAGATAATTGTTCATGGTTAGGATACACAAATATATTAATGAGAATACTGTCTGAAGTAATTTATACATTCCGTGATATATCAAACTAAAGAGCTACTTCCTAAAACTAATAATAAACTTAATGATGATAATAATAACAATAATACAATTTATCTGAAGGCATCAAAGATAAACATCAAGAGAAAAATAAAAAAAAAGGGTTAGGGACAACTAAATGTACATCTAAAATTGTACTATAAAGCCATAACCATCAAAATGTTCTGGTCGTGATTTTAAAATAGAAAAATTAATCAGAGTCAATATAGCCCCATATTTTAATAAATTCAAGAATATTAGGTCATATATCCACTTTGACCTTATCTTGGCAAACTGTAAAATACTAGTCTATGCCCAATTTCTGTCAGACTATTTTCTAGCTTTCCCAAAAAATTTTTTCCCCAAACAGTGAATTCTTATTATAAAAACTTAAGTCTTTACACTTGTCAAACACAAGATTACTATAATCATTTGCTGCCGTAAATTGTATGTCTACATTGTCTTGCTAATCTACCTTTCTATTTCTTAGCCAGTACTAGATAGTTTTAGCCTGATAATATAGTTAAAGATCCTTCCCTTACATTTTTTCATTGGTTCATTTGATATTCTTGATCTGTTGTTCTTCCAAATGAATTTGGTTATTATTTTTTTCTAACTCAGTAAAATAATTTTTGGTAATTTAATTGGGATGGCATTAAACATATAAAAGAGCCTACATATTCTAAAATATTTATAACCACTTTCTTTGTGGTGGCAAAGAACTAGAAATTATGGGGATGTCCGTCAATTGGGGAATAGTTACACAAATTATGTTTATGATCTGATGTAATATTATTGTGATATAAGAAATCATGAGCTCTATGATCTTAGGAAAACATAGATGAACAGGCATGAAATAATGAAAATTGAAAGGAGAATCAAGAGAATATTGCATAAAGTAAGAGCAATATGTTTTAAGAACAACTTTGAGTGACCAAGTCATTTTAACTATTACAAATAAATTAACTATAAAAGACCACGAAGGAAGACACTTATCTGCATCTAGAAAAAGACCTGATCAGCAGAAGTATATATATAATGGTTTTAAATACACCTATACATTTGTATGTAAAGGTAGCCATCCTTGGGGGAGGGGGGAGAGAGGAAAAAAAAAAGGAAAAATTAGTACGATACTTTTATTCATTACATTATTTTATTCTTCAAACTTTGTATAAAATTTATTTATATTTATAATTTAAATTATAATTAAAATATATTTTATAACAAATTGTTTCTATTATTTATGTATTTGTTTTATTCATATTTATAATTTTATTATTTAAATGGAATAGAAAATTTTACATAATAAATTTGTAGTTTTGTGCGCAATCATTTTTTTTTCTATTTTACTATGTTATAGAAATGCTTATTTTATTTCTTAAGTTTATAATGAAATAAATTTAAAAACTCAAGGATACCAACTATTGAAGTAAAGAATCACTATTTGGGAGCAGATACAAGATGGCAGAGAAAAACCAGAAAGTAGTCTGAGCTCTCCCCAGTTTCCTTTGGAAACAACATTAAATTAATCTTCTAAGAGGATTCTGGAGCAACAGAACCTATAAAAAGATGGAGTAAAATAATTTTGCATATTAAAATAACTTAAAAGGACTTCAGAAAAGGTTTGTCTCATTTGGGCAAAAGGAGAGTACAGCACTGTCCAGGTGTCTGGGAAAGCCAGCAGGAGACACTTAGTCACAGCACAGATAAGCAACTAAGGCCCCGTGGTCCTGGCTCAGCCTCCTAGGAGCACAGCAGGCCAGCTATGAGGCCTCCAGCCCCAGTGTAGAAAGTGAACTGCTAATCCAAGAATACAAACTAGGCTGGTCCACCTCAGCACATTGGGCAAGCCGCCCGCACCCACTGTCCCAGTGTAGAAAACCAGTGACTGAGACCCTCGCACCCAGCAGTGTCCCCAGGAGTACAGCTCAACTTTAAAAATCACAAAATAGGCTAAAAATGAATTTAAAAAACAGAAAAGAAAGGTACTACGGTGACAGAGAAGATCAAAGCACAAACTCAGAAGAGGACAACAATGTCAAAATGCCTACGTGAAAAGCCTCAAAGGGGAAGATGAATTGGTCTCAAGATGAAAATGCCTTCTTGGAAGAGCTTAAAAAGGATTTTAAAAATCAAATGAGAGAAGTAGAAGAAAAATTGGGAAAAGAAATGACAGTTTTAGAAAAGAGAGTCAATAGCTAAGAAAAGAAAAGACAAAAATTGAATGAAAAAAACCAATTTCTGAAAAAATACAATTGATCAAATGGAAAGCTGTTTACACTCCTATATGGGAAGATGATACTTGTAACTCTCTAGAACTGTTTTTCCATTAGGACAGTTAGAAGGAGTATACATAGATATATGGTATAGGTATAAGTTGACTTTGATGTGATGATACAAAAAAAAAAATAAGGGGTAAAAAAAGAATTATAATGGGAGAAGAGGAACAGGGGGCAGAATAGGATAAATTATATCACATCAAGAGGCACAAAAAACCTATTACAGAAAAGGGAAAAATGGGAGGGGGTAACCATTGTTTGAAGTTTACTCTCATTGAATTTGTTTCAAAGAAGAAATAATATAAGTATTCAGTTGGGTATAGAAATTTATCATACCCTATAGGGAAGCAGGAAAGGAAAGGAGAAAGAAAAGGGAGGGGGTTGATAGAAGAGAGGGCAGATTGTGGGAAGGTTCGTCAGAAGCAAAACACTGGTGAGGAAGGATGGGGTGAAAGAAAAGAAAAAATATAAACAGAGAAAAATAGGATAGAGGGAAATACACAGTTAGTAATCATAACTGTGAATGTGAATGGGATGAACTCTCCAATAAAATGGAGTGGATAGCAAAGTGGATTAAAAGCCAGAATCCTAAAATATGTTGTTTACAAGAAACACATTTGAAGTGGAGACATACGTGCAGAGTAAACGTAAAAGGCTACAGGATATATTACTCTTTGGCTGAAGTTAAAAAAAAAAAAGGAGTAGCAAATCTGATTGCAGACAAAACAAAAGCTAAAATAGATCTAATTAAAAGAAATAAGACAGGAAACTGCATTTTGCTAAAAGGTACAATAGACAATGAAGGCATATCAATACCAAAGATATATGCACCAAGTGGTATAGCATCCATATCCTTAGAGGAGAAGTTAAGTAAGTTACAAGAAGAAAGAGCCAGCAAAACCATACTAGTGGGGGGAACTTCAACTCTCCCCACCCCTACCTCAGAAGTACACAAATTTAACCACAAGATAAACAGGAAAGAAGTTAAAGAGGTAAACAGAATTTTAGAAAAGTTGGATATGATAGATCTCTGGAGAAAACTGTATGGGAATAGAGAGGAAGACACCCTTTTCTCAGTGGTACACGGCACCTGCACAAAAACTGACCATGTATGAAGGCATAAAAACCTCACAACCCAGAGCAGAAAGGCAGAAATATTAAATGCATTCTTTTCAGATCACAATGAAAGAAAAACTAGGTGTAACGAAGGGCAACGGAAAGATACATAAAAATTAATTGGAAACTGAATAATTTATTCCTGAAGAATGAGTGAGTCAAACAAAAAATCACAGAAACAATTTCATCAAAGACAATGACAACAGTGAGACAACATACCAAAATTTGTGGGATGCAGCCAAAGCAGTTCTTAGGGGAAATATTCTGTCCCTAAATACTTATATAAGTAAAGTAGAGAAAGAGAAGATCAATGAACTGGGCATGCAACTAAAAAAACTAGAAAAAGAAAAAATTGAAAATCCCCAATTAAATATCAAATTAGAAATTCTGGGGGCAGCTAGGTGGTGCAGTGAATAGAGCATGGGTCCTGGAGTCAGGAGGACCTGAGTTCAAACGTGGCCTCAGACATCTGACACACTTAACTAGCTGTGTGACCTTGGGTAAATCACTTAACCCCAATTGCCTTGCCTTCTCCCCTAATGGAAAAAAAAAAGAAATTCTGAAAACCAAAGGAGAAATTAATAAAATTCAAAGTAATAAAACTATTGAACTAACAAATAAAACTAAGAACTGGTTTTATAAAGAAAAAAAAAAACCCAAGAGTAAAATAGATAAACCTTCAATTAATTTGATTAAAAAAAAAAAAGAAAACCAAATTGCCAGAATGAAAAATGAAAAGGATGAATTCACCACCAATGAAGAGAAAATTAAAGCAATAATTAGGAGTCATTTTGCCCACCTATATGCCCACAAATCTGGCAATCGAAGTGACATGGATGAATACTTACAAAAATATAAACGGCCCAGATTAACAGAAGAGGAAATGAAACACTTAAATAACCCCATTTCAGAAAAAGAAATTGAACAAGCTATCAATCAACTACCTAAGAAAAAATCTCCAGAGCCAGATGGGTTTACAAGTGAACTCTAGCAAACATTTAAAGAACAATTAATTCAATACTACATAAACTATTTGAAAAAATGGGTGAAGGAGGAGTCTTACCAAATTCCTTTTATGACACAAATATGGTGCTGATACCTAAACCAGGAAGAGAGAAAACAGAGGAAGAAAATTATAGATCAATTTTCCTAATGAATATTGATGTAAAAATTTTAAATAAAATATTGACAAAAAGATTAGAGCAATTAATCATGAGGATAATACACTATTAACAGATGAGATTTATATCAGAAATGCAGAGCTGGCTCAGTATTAGGAAAACTATTAGCATAATTGTCCATATCAATAACAAAACTAAAGGAAATCATATGATTACCTCAACAGATGAAGAGAAGACTTTTGACAAAATCCAGCATCCATTCCTATTAAAAACAATAGAGAGCATAGGAAATAAAGGTAGCATTCATTTTCCAAAACAATCTAGCAAGTATTATATGTAACAGGGATAAGCTAGGAACTTTCCCAACAAGATTGGGTGAAACAAGGATGCCCATTATCACCACTCTTATTTAATACTGTACTAGAAATGTTAGCTTTCACAATAAGAGAAGAAAAAGAAATCAAAGGAATTAGAATAGGTAATAAGGAAACAAAACTATTACTCTTTACACAGAGGATATGATGATATATTGAGAGAATGCTAGAGAAACAACTAAAAAACTACTTGAAATAATTAACAACTTTAGCAAAGTTGCAGGAGATAAAATAAACCTCCACAAATCATCAGCATTTCTATATATTACCAATAAAACCCAACAGCAAGAGATGGAAAGATAAATTCCATTTAAAATAATTGTAAACAATATAAAATATTTAGGAGTCTACTTGTCAAGACACACCCAGGAACTATATGAACATAATTACAAAACAATTCACACAAATAAAGTCAGATCTAAACAGCTGGAAAAATGTCGATTCCACATAGGTTGGCTGAGCTAATATAATAAAAAAGACAGTTCCACCTAAATTAATTTACTCATTCAGTGGTCATACCAATCAGACTAACAAAAATTATTTTATTGAGCTAGAAAAAATAATAACAAAATTCATCTGAAAAAACAAATGGTCAAGAATATCAAAGGAATTAATTTTTTAAAAATGCAAAGGAAGGTGGTCTGCCTGTATCAGATCTAAAACTATATCATAAAGCAGCAATTATCAAAACTATTTGGTACTAGCTAAGAAATAGATAGGTGGATCAGTAGAATAGGTTAGGTACAAGACACAATAGTAAATGACTAAAGTAATCTACTGTTTGATAAAGCCAAAGACTTCGTTTTCTGGGATAAGAACACACTATTTAACTGCTGGGAAAACTGGGAAATAGTATGGCAGAAACTAGGCATAGACCAACAACTCATACTATAACCTAAGATAAGGTCAAAATAGGTACATGATTTAGACATTAAGGGTGATACCATAAGCAAATTAGGAGATCAAGGAATAGTTTACCTGTCAGATCTATGGAGAAGGAAAGAATTTGTGACCAAATAGAGAACATTATGAAATGCAAAATGGATAATTTTGACTACATTAAATTGAAAAGTTTTTGCACAAACAAAACCAGTGAAATCAAAACTAGAAAGAAGGCAGAAAGCTGGGAAACAATTTTTACAGCCAGTGTTTCTGATAAAGGCATCATTTCTCAAATATATAGAGAACTGGGTCAAATTTTTAAGAACGTAACTCATTCCCCAATTGATAAATGGTCAAAGGATATGAACAACCAATTTGTAGATGAAGAAATCAAAGCTATCTAGAGTCATATAAAATATTTTAAATCACTTATTGATTAGAATAATGCAAATCAAAGCAACTCTGAGGTATACTTCATACCTATCAGATTGGCTAATATGACAGAAAAGGAAAATGATGAATATTGGAGACGTGGGGAAACTGGAACACTAATTCAGTGTTGGTGGAGTTGTGAACGAATCCAACCCTTCTGGAGAGCAATTTGGAACTATGCCCAAATGGCTATAAAACTGTGCATACACCCTTGATTCAGCAATACTACCACTAGGTCTGTATCCCAAAGATATCATAAGAAAAGGGAAAGGACCCACATGTACAAAAACACTTATAGCAGCTCTTTTTGTGGTGGCAAAGAATTGGAAATTTAGGGAATGCCCTTCGATTAGGGAACAGTTGAACAAGTTGTGATATATAAATGTAATGAAATAATATTGTTCTATAAGAAATGCTGAGTAGGCAGGTTTCAGAAAAACCTGGAAAGACTTACATGAACTGATATTGAGTAAAGTGAGCAGAACCAGGCAAACACTGTACGTAGTAACAGCAACATTGTTCAATGATCAACGATGAAAGACTTAGCTCTACTCAGCAATACAATGATCCAAAACTATTCCAAAACACCCATGATAAAAAATGCTGTCCACATCCAGAGGAAGAACTGTAGAGTCTGAACGCAGATTATTTTCACTTGTTTTTGTTTTTTCCTTTCTCATGGTTTTCCCCCTTTCTTCTGATTCTTCTTTCACAATATGCCTAATGTGGAAATACACTTAACAGGATTGTACACGTATTACCTATATCAGATTGCTCGCTGTCTTAGAGAAGGAGGGTGAGGAGGGAGGGAGAAAAATTTGGAACGCAAAATCTTATGAAAGTGAATGTTGAAAACTATCTTTACATGTAATTAGAAAAAAGGAAATACTATTAAGTGGGAAAAAGAGAGTAACTATTTGAAAAAAATTGATGAGAAAGCAGATTGCTGTATGTAAACTTTAAGACAGATGACAGACTAGGACCCTAGAACAGAGGTTCCCAAACTTATTTGGCCTACAGCCCTCTTTAAAGAAAAATAATAACTCACCCTTTAAAAAAAATAACTCAGTTCAAAGGTGACCTCAGACATTGACACACTTACTAGCGGTAACCTTGGGCAAGTCATTTAATCCCAATTGCCCTGCCCTCTCCCCTCCAAAAAGTAAAAAACAAAACAAAACCAAAAACAATAAAAAAAAAATAACTGTGTCTCCTTGGAAATCTACTTTCCTTTATTATTGGGTTTTTCTTTTAAAGTATCACACACGTACATTTTACAAATGATGCATCTTTAAATCTAATAATTTATTGTAAATTTGGTTTTTTTTCCTGCACTGAAATTTTCATGACACACCATTGTGTCATGTAACTGTATAGTATTGTATTACAAACAAATCATTACATACACATATCCCTGTCGATGCATGCTGGACTTCCCAAAAACGCACAACACACTCGCCTGCCAACATTTGCTTGTTAAGACTTTGACAGCAGACTTGACCATTCAGTTTTAACTTGCATTCTGTGTATTTATTTAGAAAATAATGTAATCATTTTGACTTCAACTCTGTTACAAAACAGATAAAACATGTCCAAACGGTTTTTCAAAATTTTCTTATTTTCTCCTTTCCTTATAATTCCACTGTCCCTTTATTTTATTCAATGTCCACCAATTGCACTGAAGGCTACCATCGCCCCCCTGGATCATTCCAGATCCCCCCAGGTGAAGATATCACCCACTTTGAGAACCTCTGCTGAACCAAAGACACATAGGGAAAGTTATCCCATCACCACTTCCCAAGACTTTCTTTTATCTGCAGCCCTAGAGAATGCTGAGTGGAATCCACTTTACCACCACCTCCCTTTGCTTCCTCCCCAATAAGATAATTCTCTTTCCTGGTCTGAGCTGGGTTCTCATCTCATTCCCAGCTAAAGAATATATTTACTCTTCTACATTCTTTGGTATATTCTAATTTGCCTAATTTGTCGGATTCATTTGCTGATTTCCTTGATCCAATAGGTTGGCTACATAATGATAATGGTCTTTGTGCAACCAGTATTTGATGGGGACTAAGCTCCCTAGCACCAGCTAAGGGCTACCCCTTCCCCGGAGAGCAACCAGGGGAAAAGCTTTCACTCTGAACCCACAATCATATCCTTACAACTCTAGAGATAGCAAAGGTGTGACAAAAGACATCATTCTAGCCAAACACCCGTCACAGAGATAGGAACAATCTCTCCACCGTGGCATTCCTGGATCCTGCCTCTCCTGCGCTCACAACTGTGCCTGCACGACTGTCTTCTTACTCTCCACAAAGACGGACAAAGATCCCAATCCTATCTCCCCATGCCATGTCACGCTTACACACACACAGACACACAGACACACACAGTTTTAAAACAGCACACACATATATCTTATACCAGAGAGATTTATATCAACTGGTATAAAATGAAGTGAATGCAAGAGAACAATTTTAAAAATAAGCACAACTCAGTAAAGATGAACAATTTTGTAAGACTAAAGAGGACGACTCTACATGACTTCCCTGTCAGAAAGGACAAAAGAGCCTGGTTCACAAATAGTCCCTCCTATGCGTCTCCCTCCTATGCGTCTCCCTCCCCAGCAAGTTAGGTTAGTTTTTCCTTAAGAGATACATCAGAACTATCCTTGAGAGCTAATTGCCTCAATGGTTTCATAGTCAACTGAGTACAAACTGCAAAGACATCAGCTGATGGTCATCCTTAGGCCACTGAGGCTGTATGCGTAGCAGCAGGATGACCAAAACCAAGACGGCGGTCACTCAGCTGGGTCAAAGCTATATCCAGATGGATAAACATGTTTTTCCCTGCTTCTTCCTTTCCCTGATGTAGTTAAGTAAACCTCTTTTCATTGACTGCTGAATGGACCAAGAATGACTCATTGCGTTCCATTTCCAGACCGAAACTACCAGAGGATCAGCATCACATAAGCCCAGCCCCTGTACCTAAGGTCTGTATGAAGAGATGAAAAGGGAGCGTAAATAGGATAACTGACACAATTACATCAACATTGCAAACACAGCTTTTGGGGGCAGCTAGTAATACATCCATCCAATCAGCAACGGGCGGTAGAGCTGGGAGAGATCTTGGAGATCCTCCGCAGTTTTCGGGTGACGAGGTCTCGAACACACCCGCACATGCCCACACGCACACACATCTGGAGCCCACGTCTTGGCCACGCCTTCACACCACGCCTTCAAGGGCAAGGAAAGCACATCCATTCCAATGTCATGCACCTTGACTTCTAGCTTTTGCTCTGTCCGGCCATTCTCTTGTGCGACCCTCAACAGCAACCACTTTACAATGCTGGTTCAGTGGTAGCTCTATGGACAGTACAATGTCTCGCCCAGACGGCTGGGGAGAAGTCCCTGACACCCTAAATTCCCCACCCCGACTAGAAGGCTCGCTGGCACCTAAAGCCTCACTACTTTGTGCTCAGCCTGACTCCACCACCCTCCTACACCGAATGTGAAAGTCGGGAAGAAGACAGAAAAGGGGACAGCAGGAGAGAGAAAACGGGGAGGCGCGCGCACTACAAGGAGTTGGTGCGGCTGCGTCACCGCGTTGCGGCCACAGGTCGGCGTATGACGCCACAGGAGAGTGCCCTCCCACTACCTGTACGGGGCGAGTAAGCCACGGGCGACAAGAGAAACGATCCAGTCGACCCCTCCCGCCCCATCCACGCAAAAGCGCCAGCGCCGTGACGTCAGCGCGTCGGCCCACGGGGAGAGGCGGGGAGGAGCGGGGTGGGGCGGGGCCAGCTTCAGTCTCGCGAGGGCTTCGTGCGTTCCCGTCCGCGCGGCGGGGCCGGAGCGGGCGTATGTGTGTGTGTGCGTGCGGATCGTTGTTGCTCCACCCCGCGTTCCCGGTACCTTCCCGGACCCGTGCCCCTTGGCTGCCGTCCAGGATGTATCACAACAGCAGCCAGAAGCGGCACTGGACGTTTTCCAGCGAGGAGCAGCTGGGGCGTCTCCGGGCCGACGCCAACCGCAAGTTCAAGTGCAAAGTAGTGGCGAACGGGAAGGTTAGTGCGAGCCCCCGGTCCCCCGCCGCCTCGTCTGTGGTGCTCCCGGCCCCTCGGCTCGCCTTCGTCGGCCTTGGACTCAGTGTTCGGAGCCCGAGAGCCCAGCGCACGTCCCTGGGGTCGCGAAGCCCCGAGCCTGGGCCGACCGTGTGACTCTGGGCCGGTCCTGTACTGCTTGTCTGCCTCAGTTTCCCCATCTGTCAAGCGGAGATAACAGTATCTTTCTTTCGCAGGGTTGTTGTGAGGATCAGACAGGACGTTTGTACAACACTTAAAAATACTGATTATTCTCGTTTGTGAGTCGTGAGAGCCAGGAAGCATCTTAGCCACGCCAGCCCCCCACTCTTTCCAGAGCAGGATCTGAGGCACCGAGAGGTTCGGTGCTCGCCTCGCATCGCCGAGCTTAGACTCAAGGCCGGGAATTCCAATTCCCTTCCAGGTTCAGGCGACGATCTTTATTTTGTGGAGGGCTGGAGATTTTTTGAAAAATTAACGATCATGCCTTTTAAATTTTCGGTGGGTTAGTTCTGCTCTGCGAGAACCCAGACTGGAAACCCACGCCTGCTTTAGGTTGTGCAATCGTGGGTTGCCACAGCCAAGGAATTCATTGCCTTGTGACCTCCCAACTAGTGAAGATTCTCCCAGGGCAACAGGAATCGATCCTGAAGTATTTATTAAGCACTTACAATGGCAAGCAGGTGTCGGGTTTTGGGTGTGTAAAGACTGAATGGAAACAGCCCCCACTTTCAAGGAGCCGACATCCCACCAGGGGAGACGGCGTGTGCACGTATAGGCATGTACAGAAGGTGACAGGTAGTCTTGAAGTCACACAGCTTAGGAGGACCAGGTGAGGGCACTTGAGCTGAGGCTTTAAGGAATATACCCCATAATGTAGAGGTAAGAAGGGAAGGCATTCCAGGCAGGGGCAACAGCCAGTGTAAAGGCACAGAGATGGGGCATTTCTGTAAGAAATCACAGGAAGACAAGCAATATGGTTGGACTGTGAAGTTTTGGTTGGGTGTAAGATGTAATTAGATCCTAGGATCTCCTTCCTTTCATGTCAGACACACAAAGATGGTCACTCTAGATTTCCTTGTTCCTGTTCCACTTCCCTAATTGGAAATTCTTTCCCCTCTCTAACCATAGTCACCATTCCTCATTCCACCTTTCCTAAGCCTTACCCATTCAGAGCCTATTCTTTGCCTTCATTAAGCGCTCCAAGCTCTCAGTATTTTCTCAGGCTATTACCCCTGCTCTACAACCAGCTGCTTTTTCAACTCTGTAAGCCTTACCCGTTTGTCCTGTTGCCATTCATCTCTGGATTCCCCTCATCATTTTACCTCTTCTCCAACTCAGGAGCTGCTGACCTCAATGGGAGGAAGACTTGATAAGCTTTCTGGCCGGGTACTGTTTCCAGCCTCAGTGGCACCTTCACTGTCCCAGGGCAGTCATTGTAGTCTTCTGTAATTGATTCCTTATCCCATTGCCCAGAGAAACACAAAACTGAAGTCATTTGACATGAACTCTCTCTTCTAAGGACATCTCTTCACTCCCGCCTTCTTTCCTCTAGTCTCTGACAAAGAGGTGACTTTTTGCCTTGCTAGAGTCAAACTTTCTATTATGTGCACCCCTGCGCCTCAATCTTCCTTAGCCCTGTACCCCTTCTTCAGGCTCCTTAACTACTCCTTTCAAATATACCTTCTTAAAAAATCTCTATATCCTGCCATCGCCTCAAACTGTTGTTTAGAATCCTATACTTTTCAACCAAGCTCCTTGAAAAAGGTGTCTGCAGTCATTGTTTCCACACTGTTGAGCCCTTTGTAATCTGACTTCAAACTTCTTCACTCAACTGAAACTTCTCCTACCAGAATTGCTAATGATCTTATAATTGCCAAATCTGGTGTGGTCTCTTCTTAGTCCCAATCCTCACCCTGTCAGCTGCTTATTGGACCATTTCAAACTAGATTTCTCAAACTTAACATGTCTGGAACTGAACTCACCAACTCTTCCTTCCTAACCTTCTTTTCCCCATTTCTGTGAAAGACACAGCTATCCTTCCTTGTCCACCAGGTTTGTAATGTCAGCTTTATCCTTGACTCCACTTTCCTTTACCCCATGTATCTAATCAGTTGCCAACTCTTGATGTTTCTACCTCTGTATCTCTTGCATCCAATCCTTTCTCTCTATTCACACAGCTGCCACCTTAATTTAGACCCTCATCACTTCTTACAAGAGTTATCAAATTGATTGGGTGAGATAAAGGAGTTGAGGATGACATTGAGGTTGTGAACATGGTTGACTGAAAGGATGATAGAGCCCTTTGTAGAAGCTTGGAAGATGCTGATAAGTTTTGGACATACTGTGTTTGAGTACCTATGAGACATCAAATTCCAAATGTCCAATGGGCAAGTTATTCAGATCTGGAGCTGAACTAAAACCCTGGGACTGGATATGTAGATCTATGTAAATATGTTCTTTGTAAATATGCATCAGAACTGAAGAGTGTAGTGGTTAAGACACTGTAGACAGGAAAACCTTCAGTGGATTTTTTTTTAATTTTATTTTATGGAATAAAATAAGCATTTCCATAACATAGTACAATAAAAAAGATCATTGTACATGAGACTACAAATCTAGTATGCACAACTTTCTGTTCTTTTCAAATATACAACACAATTCTCATACATTTTTTTCCCTTTTTTCTTCCCTCCCCCCACTCCCATGCTAGAGATGGCTACCATTGGACACAGGTGTATATATGTGTAAAATTATTCACATACTTCTGTTTATTAGTTCTTTCTCTGGATACAGGTAGCATCTTTCTTCATGTGTCCTTTATAGTTAATTTGGGTGTTTTTGATAGATAATTCAGTGGCTTCTTAAGGCCCTTTGTAGCTCTAATCCTAGATCTTGTCCTGTGACTCCATATCTAGTGCTCTTTCCACTGTACTATTTATCATTCTCTTAATGCTTACTAGCAAAATTAATACTTGTTGTGAAGGAGATGTGGGTTGGGTATTGTGCTTCTATTTCATTGAGATGTGTGCAAAGTTTGATTTTGGTCTTAGGGAAAAGAATGCTAGCTGCTTTGACTGAAGTTATTTGGTAACTTTTTTTCTTAAAGGTTCAGGCAAATGATCCAATCTTTCTTGAACCTCATGAAGAATTGATAATCTGCAAATATTATGAGAAAAGACTGTTAGACTTCTGCTCCATATTTAAGCCTACAATGCCAAGGTCTGTTGTGGTAAGTTATGGGCAGGGTGGGTGAAGAATAATACTTAAAAGCAAACTTAGTCAAATCAGGCAATTTCCAGGCTCTGAATTATCCCAACTTTGCTCACTATTTACACAAAATACTGTGCCCACATATGTGTGTAATCAGTATTGATGTCATTCTTGTGCTCAGCCATAATGGACAAGGTTATAGGGACCATAAATTGACTTCGGAGTCTTCACAAAACCTAAATTCTTCCTTTTTCTGTCAGTATAAGTTTTTTCCCTGACCCAGACCGTGTTTTTCATTTGTCCTTTGAAAGCTGTAATCCTCTGATACGTGTATCTATGGATACACGGCGTGTATTTATGGAAATCACCCCCTGTCTGTTTACAGCCCTTCCCGGTGATATTGTGCCTTGCTGCAACAGGGACCTGCGGACCATCACTTTTTCCTGTCCCTCTCTTTTCCTCTCCCCGTGAAAAATTGTTTAAAATTACCTTGTATTTATTTTTTATATCTTATATTTTCTGCAATAGAATATAAGCTCTTTGAAGACAGAAACTTTGATTTTTTAACTTTGTCTTCATTATCGAACTCGGTGCCTAGAATGCAGTAGGTGATTAATACGTGTTTGCTGATTGGTTGATGTATTTGTCCCCGTCAGTTAAGAGCTCCTAACGACATACTTCTGGACCATGAATGGTGTAACAGGTTGAACCTAATAGAAAGTACTGTGCTCTTCAGATGGAGAAACTTAGGGACATTGAAACCCGTTAAAAAAGACAGCATGCATAGTATCTTATTTCTTTTATGAACAATGTGCTATTTCTTCAGAACATACTAAATAAAAGTATTTAGAAGTTCTGGTTCAAATAAGTTTATGGAAGGCTGTTTAGATATCCTTAGATCTGTCTCTTTTGCCTTGAAAGCCGTGAATATTTTGCGAATATGCTATCAAGATGTACTCTTCTCTTTACTGTCTCTGCATATAAGCCAAGTGGTTAGAAGCATGATGCGTGAATGATTTTGTTGAGGAATTGTGAATTCCTCAGTTATTAAGGACTTGAAGAGAGATTTGCCATATTTTTAGATTTTATGACAACCTGATACTGAAACTAGTATCTTTCTACGGTGAAATAAGGCAAGCAAAGTTTAACTGACTTGCCCTGGGTCACATAGCTAGTACGTGTCTGGAGTTCAGATTTGAACTCAGGTCTTCCTGACTCTTGCCCCAGGGCTCTATTTACTGAACCATCTTATTAAAATAGATTAAACCACAGATATGTAGTAAGAATAAGAGGAAGGGTGTGTATGGACTGTTTAAATTCATGTATTGTTTGGACTATATATTTTTAAAAGAACCAGTCATTCATTGGCTATGGGATCTTTTGATTATTCAGAAATTTTTGTTATTATGGCACGGCTTGCATTCCAAATAATTCCATTTGTAATGATCAAAACCTACGCTAATTTGTGATGTTTTATTGAAACCTAAGTTGCATGATTGGCTATAATAAATGTTTTCTTTAACTTAGGGTACAGCATGTATGTACTTCAAACGTTTTTACCTCAATAACTCAGTGATGGAATATCATCCTCGGATAATAATGTAAGTAATAAACACAGCACTTTAAAATCTTTATTTGTCTAGTTGATTATTTAAATTTAGGAAAAGGTTTTTTTATTGTTAAACTCAGTCATATAAGATTGAATTTTCCAACACACCATAATTTTAAATGTGTGGAATTTTTTTTTTCTTGTAGGCTTACTTGTGCATTTTTGGCATGTAAAGTAGATGAATTTAATGTGTCTAGTGTACAGTTCGTTGGAAATCTTCGGGAGAGCCCTCTTGGACAGGAAAAGGCCCTTGAACAAATTTTGGAATATGAACTCTTACTTATTCAGCAGCTTAATTTCCACCTTATTGTCCACAATCCTTACCGGCCATTTGAGGGTTTTCTCATTGACTTAAAGGCAAGTCTAATAATTCAGACATAAACTAATACAGTGTTCTGTTTGTGGTATGTCAGGTAACATGAGAAGATATTACTTAAAACTCTTAAAATTACCTCTTACTTAAAAGTATGTAAGTATCAATATCACTTTATTAGGGTTACTTGAGCTATATATAAATTAGAATCCCTCTGTAGTTTGGAATCCTTATAGTGGGTCTATTTTCAACCCCTTTTAAGTTTGTGTATTTATTAAGAAATATTAGGAGAACCTTGTCATATTATAGCAAAGGTAACAACCAGCATTTAAAAGAAAGCCTTCTCTGTTGTATTACATAGTATAACTGTGCTTTTTCTGGTTTTGACTAAATTGAGGACCACGATCTCTAACTTTTAGATAAACTAGATGATGATTTGGCTAATTACCATTTTGCCTGTTACTAACAGAACATCAACAGGGATGTACCTTTGAATTATTGAAGAGAAATTGGCAAAGACCTTGATGGGTTCTGGGGGCAGCCAAGCAATAGCTCACTTTAGTGATTCAGCTTGCTGTCTTGGAACGTAAGAGAGATTTTTCAGTTCCTCAGGTGTTTCACTTTGTAAGCAGAAATTTTGTTGGTGCTCTGGTCTCTTGAGGTCAGCCAGTTTTAGTATGCACATCAAAGGGAGTTTTGGAGTGGCAGATTGACTGTGATGGTTATCTACATCTTTGTGGATTTCCTAGAAGTGTTTTCTGTTAGCATTTGGGGAGAATTGGCAAGTCTTCATCAACCCAGGATTAATTTCAGGTCATGCCTTAGAGACCAACCTTAAGATGATAGGAACATCATTAGTCTCATTCATGAGCTCACTTGTCTGTGTTGGCAGAGTGGATAAAGTAGTCAGGAAGACACAGATTCATATCTTGCCTCTGGTAATTATTCTTTTTGTCTCTCTGAGCAAATGACATCATCTCTTTCTACCTCGTTTTCCTCATCCAGAAAATAAGAATAATAAGAATAGGATTGTTTCTGAAGGTCAGGTGACATAACTTTGCAAACCTTAGAACATTGTATTTACCTGAACTCTTGTGTTTTGTGTGTCATGGTGCTCTTGTTGTCTGTTGTATGAAATAGGGGATACATGTTGCAGAACAAAGAGACCTTTGGTGGTATTATCCTGCCTTTTCAGTGGCTTTTACTCATGCCTTCCTTTTAATGTGACACAAGGGAAGGGTAAATTGAAGTAAAGGATCAGTTATTTTGCATCTGCCTGGCATTTTCTCTAGTGGCCAGCATAACGTCTACCTTTCAGAAGACATCTTCCTGAAAGTATTCTATTCAGAAGAAGCCAATTTCTCAGATTATTCATCTGTTCTAAATAAAATATTTTACAAGTATTACATATTGGTCTTTTTTTTTCTGCCTTAGGGAATACTAGTGTAGGAAGCTGGCAAATGGCTAAAACATTTACAGACCTTTGTTATTTGTGCTTTGCCATTTTCTAATAGAACATACAGTTTTATGTGGGAAATTTATTAAATTTGCTTAGCGTTATTAAGCACAAAAATAGTGCTTCTTTAATAAGTACTTTCCTTTTAATATGATTAAAACAAACTGTTTAATACCTGTGCTTTTCTTTTTAGACTCGTTATCCAGTACTAGAGAACCCAGAAGTTTTAAGGAAAACAGCTGATGATTTTCTGAATAGAATTGCTTTGACAGATGCTTACCTTCTGTACGCGCCGTCACAGATTGCTCTGACGACCGTTCTGTCCAGCGCCTCCAGGGCCGGGATTAACATGGAAAGGTACACTTTCATTTTATGCTTTGGGCGTACCCTCTGTCATCTTGTTTACCGCTGGTGAAGTCCCCGTTTTTTAGTAAAGTGCTGTTTTAAAACGTATCAGTTCATGTCCCGGAGTTTAAGGGCTGTCTAATAATAGACATTTTTAAAAAGCGGAACAGACAGTCATTGAATATTTTTCTAAAGTCCTCTAAATATAAGAAATGTTCTTTGATCCAAGATAACTCATTCCTGTCTAAAAGTTGGTACTGACAGTAAGATTCTTCAAGGACTTTCACGGGTTTGTGGTCAGTGTGTGTAGGAATTGTTTCACTCTGTTATCTAGAGTTTCGGGAGAGGCATGGCACCTAGAAATGGGAACCGTGTGTAGATCACAGGCAGGGAGCTGGGTGGCCTAGTGGGCACAGAGTCCGGAAGGTCGGACTTTAGATCCAGCTTTAGGCGCTTCATGGCTGTGTGACCCTGGCAAGTCAATTCATGTCTGGTGCCTCTGTTTCCTAGTCTGTAAAATTAGGATAATAACAGCACCTGTCTCTGTAGGATTGTTGTGAAGAGGAAAAGAGATAATAATTGTGAAGTGCTAACACAACATCTGGTATTGTAGGAACCTTATAAATGCTGGCTGATATGATTATTGTACTATATAGTAAAACCTTAGGATAAACTTGAGGATAAGAAAGTGCAAAGAAGACTTATTGCAGTTTGAGCAAAACTGACCCAGTGTAGTGACATTTGCAGCATTCCACATTAGCATTCCCACACCTCAAGGGAAAGAAGTATATTTTCTTATTTCTTTTTCAAGGACAAATTCATTCATTCTAATTACACAGCATTCAGTTTCATGGTTTTGTTTTTAATTTTTGGTGATTCTATTAGCACTGCTATAATTATTGTATATACTGTTTTCCTGGTTCTGCTTATTTTACAATTACTTACCAGTTCATATGTCTTCCCATGCTGCTCTGAATTCTAATCTATCGTTTCTTATGGAAATACAGTAAAATTCTATTACATGTGTGGTTTAGCCATTTTCCAGTCAGTGGGCATCTGTTTTGTTTCCATTTCTTTGCCACTACCGAAAGCGCCTCTACGAATATTTTGGTATATATGGGACCTTTGATTCTGTCTTTGACCTTCGGGTATATTCCTGCCAGTGGGATCTCTGGGTAAAAGGGTATGGATATTTCAGTCCTTCCCTTCTCCTAATTGCAAATGGCTTTGCAAGATGATTGGATGATTTCTTAGCTCCTCTAGCAGTGTGTTAATGTGCCTGTTTTTCTGCAACCTTCCAACACTGACTGTTTCCATCTTGTGTCATATTTGCTAGGTATGAGAGGTCAAACCTCTGTGCTGTTTTAATTTACTGTTCTCTTATTGTTGGTGATTTGAAAGAGTACTTCATATGGTTGTTAATAGTTTTTGAGAACTGTTCACATTCCTTGACCACTTATCCATTGGAGAATGTTTCTTAGTCTTACATATTTCTGTTAGCTGCCTATATATCTTAATCTCAAATTCTTATCAAGGATACTTAATACAAAAGTTCCCCCCCCCCCAATTAATAACTTTTCTTTTTATCCTTGTTGGTTTAATTTTGTTTATGCAGCTTTTCCATTTTCAGAAATCAAAATTATCTCATGTCTTTGGTGATAACTTGTCCTTTGGTCAAGAACTTTTACCAAAGCTGTTAGAGACACCTAATTTTTTATGGTGTGATCTTTAACATTTAGATCACCCATCCCTTTTGAACTTGCTGTGTTCTGTGGTGTAAGATGTTGATCTTACAGAGCTTCTACAGAGTAATGTGTTCCATATTCCAAAGGATCAATTCACAAAATTGAGGAATATTGGAATGTTCAGTTCTGCTACTCAGTGCCATGTAGAATTTGGAAGGAAAATGCTGTATTATAATCTTTTTTTTTTGATTCCCAACAAAAGTTTGGTAACTTTAAAAAATTATTTTGGTTACAAAGTTTTGGGGCTGGAAATAAAATAGCAAAAATGTCCCAGTTACTTTTCCTCATTCCTTTCTTTTGGACTTTGTTTTTCTTCTGTTGTACTCCACCATGTGTTCATGCTGCTTCCCTGTCACATTGTTTAGGCCTCCATTTGTTTTGTACTAGTTTGCTTTCTTGGGCTTTTTTGCTTACCTGTGTTTATGCTTTTATTTTTAAAAGCTACAACTTGATAATTTTTTTAAAAAACACAATCATATAGCAAAGAAAATTCTAACCTATTTGTAAGCAGAAAAAAAGAATTCTGAGATTATGTTTATTAGGTGTTTTTTAATATATTTATATTTTTGACAGAGTATTATACTTTTAACCTTTAATGTCAGGGTAAAACAATGTCTCTGGCCACTGACATGCATGATGCATTATACATACATGCATATACATATAAAGATGTGTGTGTATATATATATATATATATATATATATATATATATATATATACGCACATAACCTTAGTAAGTTTTCATTGCGTAAATTAATGTTCTGAGGGAGTAGGAATATTAAAGAGGAAAAAAGGGAAGAACAAAAGCTAATATTCTTAGTATTCCACTTTTTTCTTTGTTGAGATTTATAAAATGTAAAAAAATATTTCAGACAGTTAACAGGATATTAATTCGTTTGGTAAAGTAGTAGATAGAGACTTGCTTAGCCCTGGTGTCAGGAAGACATTGGTTCAAATATGACTGCTGGCAAGTATTGGTTACGTGACTCGGGGCAAGTCACTCTCTTTGTGCCAGACAACTTTCTTAGACTAATTATCATACAATTGCCAGTCTACATTGGTGGAGAAAGTTTCTATACTAGTTATTCCCTCCAACCTGATGAAATGAGAGTCTGTTATCAGAAAATCTTTTGTCCATGATAATCCTGGTACATTTTATTTCTAGCTCCAAACTTTTGGTTTTTTTTTTAAAGTTGCAATATTTTTTTTTTGCAAAGAACAGAAATTGATAAATCTTTGACAGATTAGGAGCTTTAGCAACATTAGTTTTCTGATATTTCAAATATAGCATAATTAAATTGGGACAGAATGATAATGTACTTTCCCATCATGATAAATGTGACAGAAGATTTTACTTCTCACAAGTGCATGTTCTATTCAGTAGTAATTGCAAATTATTAAAAAGATTAGTCTGTAATTTTCTTTTTTCCTTTTTTTAAAAGTTATTTATCAGAAAGTCTTATGCTAAAAGAGAATCGAGCCTGCTTGTCACAGTTATTAGAGACAATGAAATGTAAGTAAAGAAACTTTTTGAAGAAATGTTTGTTACAACATGGTATTTTCTTTTCATGTGGGCTGAACTACATTTTTCTTAAGGTGTTATATACATATATCCTACAGAATTACTTAGATTTATAATTATATACAGGCATAAAATATGTATTTGTGGCAAACAAAAGACGCATAAAAAGAAATACTTTCCATTGCAGATAATAAACATGGAATTCACTTCAGTGATTGTATACGCTGAAAATACTGTTGGGGCGACCTGTATGAGTTATGTTCAATATAAATTTTAGTTTATATAAATTCATAGAATCAAGATCTCAGCTCAAAAGGACCTCTGAGGTTATGTACATGACCATAAGAGTCCCTTCTGTAGTACCTCAAGAAATAGAAATCAAGCCCCTCTAAGGAGGCAGAACTTGCTACTTCTCCAATGTAGCTTATGCCATCTTTGGATAACTATGATTGTTAGGAAGTTTTATTACATTAAATCAAAATTTGCCTCTTTGGAACTTTAACCCATTGTTTCCATTTCTACCACCTGGGGCCAAACTGAGTAAATTTAATTCTTCCTCCACAAGACATATTTTAAATTAACTTGCAGATGACATTAAAAGCAAGCTGCCATACTGTATAACAGACTTCAAAAAAATTTTGACACGTTAGAGCATTGGACTGAATCTAATATAATGAAACTAAGTTTAATAAATGTTGAGTCTTATACTTGTGAAGTCAATTTTTTGAACCCAGATACAAGATGTTCGCCACTTTTTTAAAAAAAATCTGTGAGGGGTTTATCAGTCAACAGTGTGATGTGGCAGCCATCAAAACTAAAGGTGTATCTTGGACTGCATTATCAAAGTCCAAGCTTTCAGAAGTAAGGAGATAGTTCCTTTGTACTCTAATCAAATCAAATCTCAAGTATTGTCTTTAGTACCTCATGGTACTATAGTTTGGGAAAGACATTGATAAACTAGAGAATTTCCAGAGAGGGAAGCCAGAATGGTGAAGGTCTTTGGATCATTTGTGTATCTGTTGAAGGATTAGGGGATGTGCAGCCTGGAGAAGAGAAGATCTGACAGCCTATGTTCAGGAACTTGAAAGGCCTTTTTATTTTCTGTTAGACTCCAAGGTACAGAACCAAGATCCACAAGTGAAAATTGCAACTAGGCAGATTTAGTATTAATGTAAGGAAAAATTTGCTAGCAGTCAGAGCTGTCAAGGAGTAGAATGAGCTGCCGTGGGAAGTGGTGGGCTTCCCTTCACTGGAGGCCTTTAAGCAGACATGGGATGACCAGGTGCTAAGTTAGTTTACGTATTCTTTTTTCAGATACTGGTTGGATTAGATGACTGCTGCTATCCCTTCTAAAATTCTCTGATAAATACTCAAAGGCAACTATCGTATTTTCTCTTTCCCAGGCTTAATATGGTGTGATCTCCACCATGAACAGCATGCTTCCTAAAATGTGACCTTTGGAATCAAACACACACTCCAATTGTAGTCTTAAGTAGGGAAACAACAATAGGACTGTGTCTTCCTTCTAAATACTTTATCTCTCTAGCTAAAGTGTAATCATTCAGTAAGCATTTATCAAGGCTGTATGATGTGCCAGGCAATGTGCTGGATGCTACAGGCACAAATGTCAAAAATGAAACTGCTCCTGGCCAAAAGGAACTTATTACATTAAAATCCCATTACTTTTTTGGCTACCATGTCACACTTATAATTGATAATTGAACTTTCCATTCCCTGAAACCCCTAAGTCTTTTTTCAGAACTGCTTTCTAAAGGTATATTCCTTATCTGAAATTGTGAAGTTGATTTTTTAAAAACTGAAATATAGGCATTAACCTTTATAAAGCTCTGTGAAATAGCATTTTATTAGTTTTGTCCCACGGCTCTAGACTGTCTTTAAGACTTTTAAACTTCTGTCATCCACAGTATCTGCTGTCTCCTAGTTGTGTATGTCATCTACAAATTGATATGTATCTTCAGTCAAGTTATTGATAAACACCATAGAGCCAAGGGTAGAGATCCCTGCAACATTCCACCTGAGATTTTCTTACCAACCACCATTGACCCATTTGCATTTGGTTATTCAGTGATTTCCAGATCTGCCTAATTGTATTATTATCTATCCTATATTTTTCTGTCTTGGCCACAAAGTAGCAAGAGAGACATGCTTTGCCAAAATCTGGGCAAAATAGTTCTGTTAGGGAACAAGAAACTCATTGAATTCAAATAGTTCTCCATCCCTTCCTTGTCCTAGTATTTTTTTATTTGTGAAGAGGTTGGAAAACCTATTAAGACTGATTTTCAGAAGAAATAAGACTAATTTTATACCGTGTTGTTTGTTGACCCCTCTACTAATAGGTCCTTAGAAGAGTAGCAGTTAACCTGTCTACCAACAGTCTCTTTTGTTGAGAGGGAAGCCTCTCTCCACACCTAAGAGTCCTTCTAAATCCAGGAGAATGACTCAGGTTAGCAGAACAGTTGGGGAAGGATAAGAAAAAAAAGCTTTGTCTTTTATTCTTCTAGCATTACTGAGGGCCTGCTGTGCTGAAATACGTGTGCAGAGTACTTTGGGCATCTCACGATGAATATCAGACAGTATGAGTGGAAGGGGAGGAATAATTGACCCCACCTGGAGTCATCAGATCTAGCTTCTAGTCCCAATTTTGCTTCCTGAGAAACTGTTATAACCTTAGGTAAATTAGTTACCATCTTTAAACTTCTTTCCCCATCTGGAAATCAAGGGTCTTAGACTATATAAATTCTTGCTCTAAAAATATGAATGTTCAAAAATATTTATATTCGGTAAACTCAGAGTTAGTAAACATTTATTAAATGCCTGCTGTGTACTGGGGACTGCTCTAGGCCCTAGAAGAGATAGAAAGTTTAGAAATAAGAGCAGACCACATCCACATGGAATGTCTGGTAGAGGTGAGACAGATAGGTGTAATAATACTATGTGCTAATAAGTGCATTGGAGAGAAACAAAAGTCCAAAGGGGAGCCAACAGTCATAGGTAATCCAGGTAAAACAAATTGATTCATTTAACAAACACAGAAGTACTCTCCCATATGGCTCCAGACATACAGAGAAAAAAAGAAATAATCTCTACCTTAAAGAAGTTTATATATCCTACTAAAGGGATATAACATACACACGTAGAATTAATTGAAGATATTTTGAAGAGAGAACAAGCACTAATACCTAGAAGGATCAAAAAAGGTTTTTTCTAAGGATTCTGATGGGTAGAGATGACAGAGTGTATTTCAGACGGAGGAAAACTCACTTGATTACACGGTGGTAAGAGAGGGAACGCCTGCAAGGTCAGGGAACAGTGTAACCGGGATGTAAAGTGACTCAAAGGGAGTGAGAAAGCTGTGAAGACAGAGAGAAGCCAGATTGTGGAGGACCTCAGATGCCAGGCTGCAGAGTTTACATTTTATCCTAGAGACAATAGGGAGCTACCGAACATTTTTGATCTTGTAGCAGTATGGGGTCTAGTGGAGAGTGAATAATGTGACTTGTGGTGAGTCTAGTCGACAACATTTACATGACTTCTTCATTCAGTTTGGGTTAGCAGGAAGCTGGTAAAAATACTGGGAGCCAAGGATTATGTGGTGGGGGATTATAGCACATAATTAATGACAAACAATCAAGAACAAGTTTAGGGGTATTGAAAGTGGAGAGCGATAGAGAAAGGCAGTAGACGATGATCAATGAGGAGATTTTGTGTTCATTCATACAGGTCTGAGGCGATGGTCAGGGCTGTGCCCCAGTCCATGCGAGCTGAATAATGTGCCTTCCAAGTTTCTTAGACATTGGATCTGATTAGCCTGATGCAATCTGGGTTTTTTTGAAAGTCCTTAAAGTTTTTAAATTCGAAATCGGTTCAGATTGAATATTATTATGTTGTTGGCATCAATAAAGGCTTCTATCTAATTTTCAATTTGATTATGTAAATAAAGTTACCACTTAACTGTTTTGTCCCCTGTTTACTATTGACCTTGGTTGAGGTAGGAACTTTTACCTACAGATTGGTCAAATTAAGTTGTAGGTCTTTAGTTGTACCACTAGAGGGTTCACTTTGAAAGTGAGCTATGAATTTGATTCTATAGATTTAGGAATCATTTAAATGAATTGTAAAATTGGAAAGAAACTTGGATGGTTAGACCGACGTTTTCATTTTAGAGAGGAGGGTAATTAAGTGTTTTTGTTGTTGTTTTAAAATGTTCATATTTTCATCCTAGATATAATTTTAAAACGGAAACTAGGTATTAAACTTGTGAAAATACAGTATGTTCTTTGAAATAAAACTTATTTGAAAACAATTACATTGGGTCAAAACTGTTCTCCTAGAGAACGTTTAATTTCACATATTGACTTAATTGAATGGTTTATTTGTTAACACAACTGGATGATAAACTAATTAAAATGTATAGATATGTATAGTTGACACTAGAAGTAGATATATGCCCAAAGGTTCTACTATACAACAAATTCTTAAGGGATTTATGTGATCTTTTTTTCCCCCTAGCTGGAGTCTATTTAGCAGTATAAAAGAATTTTATTACAGTTGTTGCTGGAGTTATTTGCCTTTATTCTAAAATTATTTTTTTTTAAACTTAGAAATCAGGTAACTCCTGATAAATTTGCTACCTTTTAGTTAAAGGGGTAGGGAACATTCTTCCCAGTCTTTTTTCCAGTTACTTTCTTTGGGGAACAGACCCCTCTACCCCAGATTGTCATCTGTTTATAACATATATATTATTGTACCAGGTTGCTGGGCTGTTTTCTGTGTATAAAGATAGTAGCACCTCACCCTCTCAGTAGGGTGTGTACTTTGATTTCTTTTTCCACATGTAGTTTGCATTGATCCTGTAACTCTTTTACTCATTCTATAAAGTATTTCCAAAATAACCTACCAGTGTTAGGGATGCACTCTGTGGCAGTGAAGCAGAGAATAGTAATTAACCCATATAGGATTTAAACCCTATATTCCTGAGATGACTCTACAGAGTCTTAGGCACTTCATAGTCTGTTATTCTGCATCAGATTGTGCTAAAATATTAACCACAAAGCATATGAATTAGGATTTTTTTTAAAGGTGGAAGGAACCTTAGAGATGCATTTGTTCTGGATTGTATCCACTTCCCTTATTTTACAGAGTTGTCATCTGAAACGTAGGAAAGTAATGTGCCCAAGGCCACACAGCCAGTTAATGACAAAGAGACAAACAGAATTTAGGTCTCCTGATTCCTGCGCCTTGTGATCTTTGTTCTGTATCCTCAGTACCCGTTTACCTGTATGGCTAGAAGACAAACATAAAAACCTATTGCTTCTACCTTCCAGTATCTTCAGTTGGTATCTAATTGATTCTTGAGTGGCACTGGAAAAGAACATCTTTGCTCAGCACAGGAGCTAAAGACAGGCAGCAGAAGTAGTTCTTGTATATTGGGGCAAGAGCTTCAAACCACAGAAATGTCCACAGGAGATGAGATGAGTGTTGTGGAGTGGGACATAACGGAGAATTTGGCATGGCAGTGCTTTCAGGGGCTAGGCTTGGACCCATGATTAAGCAAGAACTATAAGACAACTAACTAAGTGTATGTACGTGTCTGTGGATAATACAATATCTATACACATACTATGAATGGCCACAGTTTAGTCTCAATCACACTTTAGTTATTTAGTGATGGTTGCCATTTCATGATGTGTGTTGACAAGGGTAGGAATGTTATTTGCTGGACTTTGGTATAGTGTAATGGTGAGTTATTTCAGCCTTCACAGTCATTTGCTTTAAAAGATTATTCATGGCTTTTTTTTTTATTTTTTGCTTTTGGCCGCCGTGGACTTTCCTGTGTTTAAGTTAAATGCTTTCATATGTCCATAGGCATGAAAACCTTAGTAAAGAAGTACGAACCACCAAGGCCTGAGGAAGTTGCTGCCCTAAAACAGAAACTCGAGAAGTGTCACAGTGCCGAACTTGCATCTAACGTGAATGTGTAAGTCAGTGAGGGTATTTGTCAGGAACTCAGGCATTTGAGTTCTACTTCACTCTTAGAAGCAGTCATTTACATTTTCCTATTTAATGTAACATGCATTAAATTTTTTCTTGTAAGTTGGAAATGCTGGGCCAGGGTATGTTTGTAGTTTATGGGCCTCTTTCATCTTTTTATATTCACTTAGAGAGTGTGATACATGGCTGCTACTAGACAACATGACGTATAATCTGCGTTGGGAAGGAAGGTGGGACAGGTGTACTAAGATGTACTCATTTCCAGTAGCTTTTCTGCCTAAAGGTAGTTTTCTGAAAAGGGAAATTCTACAACATTTTCTTTTGTGAAAAGATTGGGGGCATAATGGAGAGCCTGGCATTGATTTGGATGTTGAGTTTTAAAGTCTGCTGTTAGTGCTTGATCTTTGCAAAATGAAGAATCTTTTCAAATGTTATTTTGTCCCGGTAGAAGAAGACCAGGTAAGTGTGGGGGACTGGTTTGGGGCGGGGAATGATAAGATTGTCGTAATAAAATGTGGAGAGACATTAACATTTCTGAAATATTTTAGGTGGAATTCTTAACTTACAATAGAGATTAAACTTTCAATGTAATTGTAGTTCTTTGTTGGATTTTAATCATTTAATTTGAAATTATTTGGGTTTTTGATCACATCAGAGGTAAAGAATATTTGCTACATGGATAATTACTGGTGGAAGCATTAGTGAAGTGGAAGGTAGAACTGATACTTCAGATCACATGTATGTGACTGACTTTTATTCACTGTGTAGTTGTGGATTGGTGTAAATTCATGATATGTTAAAAGATTGCTGGGATGGATACATACACACATATCTGTAGTTAGAACCAGAGTTATTAAAAAATTCTCAATTCAACTCAGAAGTTTAAATTTGTAACTTATCTCTTCTGCTTTTTAATGGCAAGAAAAAAAATAGAAGGCATTGTGGAGAAATAGCACAACACCCCAGAAAAGTATTTGTAGGATTGAGTGGAACCTGTCCCAAATAGGTTTTGTAGTGGGCTCAAACAATTTTTCTCTGAGCTACTTTTATGTTAGTTATCTTAGCCTGTAGAATTGAATTTACTATCCTCCAAAGCATCTAATGGGTGATACATACTTTTTCATTTTTATCCTTCAGGCCTTATTTTTTGTGTTTTTGACAAGATTGTGCATTTTGCTCATAGAACACATTGGGATAAGACAAAATGTAATTTTGTTATCTTACTGAAGCTTTATGAGTGTTTTTCCTTTAAATCAGAAAGAAGAGGAAAGGTTATGAAGATGATGAGTATGTCTCAAAGAAATCTAAGGTGGAGGAGGTTAGTATTTTTCTTCTGTAGAAGAATTGATACCCTAAAAATAGTTATCCTCATTATATGATACAATGCTGTTTATGCTGTGTAGTTTTCAGCAAGGCCCAAATAACAAATTCTCCAATAACAAACTGCAAGTAAATAGGGAAAGGTATGTGTGCTTATTTTAAACATTTTGATTTAAAATATTTTTATTCTGAATTTAATAAACAACCCACCACTCTGCCTCCTCCCCACTGAAGAAAAAAAGGAGAGAATATTTCTACATACAAAGTAGAACAGGAAAAGTGGATTATATATGAAATCATGAATCTGTTATGTACAACTTGCGTTTTTATAAAAGCCCATAAGAAATTTAGCATGTTACTTTCAAAGCAGGCCTGCTTGTCTCCTTCCTTGGGAACACCTTGTGCTTTCTGCATTTAAAAAATGCTTCATTGACTGCTCTTTTTTTCTCTGCTCAAATTCCGCCTTACCTCCATAAAAAGAAGAAAAAAACAGTCTTTGGAGCAAATAAGCATGGCTAAAAAAAACAAATTCACACATATGCTGTGTCCCCCCCCCAAAAAAAAGTATGTCTTGTGCTGCATTTTTAGTCCATTATTTCTCAGTCACAATGTGCTTTTTTTTAAAGCCATCTTTTTTTCCTCACTTGTTTCCATGTCTCTTTACATATATTCATGCGTGCTACTGTAGGACAAGGATCTTGGCTGCAGTTGCACGTGATTTGAAGAAGCTGCCTAGGATTGGTTTTGATTTTTTTTTTTACATTTTGTTAGTATTAAGCACAGCTGATAGCTGTGCCCTCTGTTTTTCTTCTAAATAAATTAAGTATTTGTTAGATTCCTGTGAAAAATAGCATGCCTGGCTTAGTAGACAGAGAACTGTCCTGGGAGTCAGGAAGATCAGGGATTCAGAGGGCCCTCTGACAAATTATTTAACTGGGCAAGTCACATAGCCTTTCTTACAGTGTTTTGGGCAACTCTTTTAAGACCACCAGTTGTAAAGCAGGTGCTAGTCTGCTTATGCAGCTCCATATACTTACAAAATCACAGGTCTAGTACCAAAAAAGTTGTGTGCCAGTGCCTTTGGTAGATTTTTTTATCTGAACCTGTAATGTAATTAGTGTAGGGAACTCTAGGAAGGAAACTCCACTACAAATGCAGATCACATTTGTTCAACACCTTAGAATTTTAGAGTTGCTGAAACCCTTAGAGGTTAAGTGACTTACCCAGGGTCACACAGCTATAAGTATCTGAGGCTGGATATAAATTCTGTTCTTTCTGACTCCAGCTCCAACACTATCCTATGTCCCATAGCTGCCTCTTAATAAATTGTAATAATTCATTTTGATTTAACAAAAAAAAAACCATTAAGTACCTATTAAATGTAATGGACTGTACCAAAAGTTGGCACTGCAGAGATAAGTAAATGTAATAAACGAAGGGAACTGTTCTTTTTTTCTAAGTTAATTTATTTAAGTTTTAAACATTCACTTCCTTAAGTTTTAAATTTTCTCTCTCCCTTCTCTCCTCTCTCCCCAAGATGGCTTGCAATCTGATGTAGGCTCTACATATACATTCCTGTTAAACATATTGTATATCCTATTCTTTTGGAGTTTTTAATCAGATGGGTTGTAGGGAGCATGTTGGAGACATACTCCTGGGTCGGAGTAACAAAGACAAGTTAAATGCGGGATGTGAGACAGAGGAGAAACTGGGTTTAGGAAGAATTGGCAAGATGGTGGTGTCATTAATAGGAAAATTATGGCAAGGGGTAGATTTTTATGGAGAGAAGCTGAATTCTGTTTAAACATACTAAATTTGAGGTAATAGCCAATTTAAGCTACCTAACAAGTAGATGGAGAAAAGAGAGTGGAGTTCTTGGGAGAATTTTAGAGTGGATAGATCGATTTCAGTGTCAGGGTGCATAAAGGTAGCAACTGGAGTATTGGGAACAGATAAGGGTGTAGAGAATGTAGTTGAGGGCCCAGAACGGAGCCCTAGGAACACCTACATTTAATAGGACAAAAAGAAAATAAGGACCCACCAAAGGAGAAGCAATAGTAAGAGAGGAAGAAGAGACATAGTAGTGTAGTACAGTATCAAGAAGGCCAAAAGAGTAAAGACACCAAGAAGGAAGGCGTAATCAACAGTATCGTGTGCCAGGATAAAGGGCTGAGTGGGGGACCATTTGATCTAATAGGTTCTTGGGTTTTCTTACAAACTTAGAAGGAGAAGGCATAAAGTAGGGAGAGCATTTGGGCAAAGAACAGAGGACACAGAAGTAGAATTACTGCAAATTATTTGCAAAAAAAGAAGAAATAGAAGGCACTTTGCAGGCCTAGCACAGAGGCATTATGTAATAGTGAAGAACTTTAGTTAGATTTGTCCTGGAGTTATTAAAAGCCAAACAACTAATTTATTGACTTAATGGTAATTTTATTCTTCAAAAGTATGATAAAACCAAGAAGGGAGAGCTTTTCTTCTGGATCTGATTGTCAGTAACCTAGGGAAATTGGTTAGGGAGGAAATGGTGGAAATCTTAGAGGAAGTGACCCACCACATTAGAGTTTGTGATAGAAGAAAGCTGAAAATGTTCTGAGTTGCATCCTATATTTGGAGACAGCAGACCTTTAGCATTCAGGAGGAAGATGGGTAGGAGTCCCCAATCTAAAGTTCTTTAGAGCAGCCCTTCTTAAACTGTGGGTTTCAGTTCTGTATGGGGTCACTCAAAAATTTGGCAACAGTAGGTTTCTGAAAGCGCAGTGACCAAAAACTAATTAAAAATAAAATATGTACTGAATCTGAGGTGTGTCTGGCAACACTTGGCCGTGTTGCATCTCACAGTTTCACTGATGCCTTGGCCACGCAATGCCAGCTAACCTGCTGAAATGCAAAAGTTTAAGAAGGCCTCCTTTAGAGGAAGGTAGGTCCAGAAGGGATGAGAAACTCTCAAGAATAAGATTCTGAACATGCAGAGACATTTCTACTAAGGAGGAGAAAAAGGGAGTTATCTCAAGGGACCTGTCTATGCACAGGAAACACAACAGCCAGTTTAGAATTAAAAGACAAGTACACAAGGTAAGAAGAATAAAAAATGCGTGACAGTCTTCTAAAGGTAGCATCAGGAGTGCCAAACCTCACAGTAAGTTGAGGCTGCTTAGGAATAGTAAGAACAAAAGGGGTTTGGATACTTTTTAAAGCTCTTTCAGGGAAAGAGGAGCTTCAGATAGGTAGTGCTGATAGCTCAGAGTGGATGGGGCAGTGATGATGAAAATAACTGCCTGATTCTTGTATTTTCTTTGTTCAGAGATGATCATCTTTGAACTGGAAAGGGCAGGACAGTTATGACTGATAGAGAATTGATACCCAAGGACAGATCATGTAAAGAGAGTGCTTGGCTGTTCTCAATGAATTCTAGTAACGTGCTTTAAATGAACTCAGTCAAGGGGGTACTGAAAGAACTGGATTAAGCCACTATCAATTGTCTTTGAAAGACCATGATAAATAAGGGAAACGTTGCAGGAATAAAGAAGGTAAATGGCCCAAATTTTTTGAAAAAGGGAAAAGAATAAAGTTTGCAAACTATAGGCCTTGACTATTCTGGACAAAGTTCTACAATGTATTAAAAAGGTGGTTAGTTAACCATCTAGAAAAAGGAAGTGGTTAACTACAGAGATCCAGCATAGCTTAGTCAAGAACAGGTTATACCAGATTAACTTTTATTTCCTTTTTTGACAGTTACTTGTAGATCTAATTAGATTTTAGCAAAAAATATTTGCTAGTTTTTGACATTCATGTGGAACAGGCAGAGTTACCAGCTAGAGTTTGTAGTTATATGGATTTGAAAGTTGTTGAATGCTAGGAACTGGAGTCACCATTAATGTTTTGATGGGAATTTACAGATTTCTGGGATCTGTGCTTGGCCCTGTGCCTGTTTAACTGTCAGTAACTTAGATTAAGGCTTAGACTAAATATCAGTTTGCAGATAACTTAAAGCTGTTAGAGAGAGAGAGACAGGCTAGAACATTGGGTGGAGTTGAACATGAAATTTAATAGGGATCCATATTTTTGTCTTACAGTTTATGAGGTAGTAGCCTTAATGGTTTCTGTGTTCACATGACTCAGCCTGTTTCCCTGGAGTTTTTCTTATATACACACAGAATTAGCTTCCTGTTTTCAGCCAACCCCTTCCTGTTATGTCAGTAACAGGAGACAGAGTTCATACCTTCTGTTTCTTCCACAGAGGCTTAATCTGAACTAGGTTCTGAGTACCTCTTAGCTTAACAATACAAAAGGAATTTCAGATCTCATTACTGTTACAGGAATGTAAACAGTTCAACTTTAATAAGTTCCCTATGATTTTTTTTTTCCTGTTTACCTTCTCATGCTTCTCTTGCTTCTTGTATTGGAAAGCCAAATTTTCTGTTCAACTCTGGTTTTTTCATCAAGAATGCCCGAAAACCCTCTGTTTCACTGAATGACCATATTTTCCCCTGAAGCATTATACTCAGTTTTGCTGGGTAGGTGATTCTTGGTTTTAATCCTAGCTCCTTTGACGCCCAGAATATCATATCCCAAGCCCTTCAGTCCCTTAATGTAGAACCTGTTAGATCTTGTGTTATCCTGATTGTGTTTCCACAATACTCAAATTGTTCTTTCTTCCTAACTGCTTGTAATATTTTCTCCTTGACTTGGGAACTCTGGAATTTGGCTATATTATTCCTAGGAGTTTTCTTTTTGGGATCTTTTTCAAGAGGCAATTGGTGAATTCTTTCAATTTCTATTTTACCCTCTGGTTCTAGAAATCAGGGCAGTTTTTTTGATAATTTCTTTAAAGATGATGTCTTTAGGCTCTTTTTTTGATCATTGCCTTCCGGTAGTCCAATAATTTTTAAATTATCTCTCCTAGATCTACTTTCCAGGTCAGTGGTTTTCTCAGTGAGCTGTTTCACATTGTCTTCTCATTTTTCATTCTTTTACATCTGTCTTATAATACTTTGATTTTTCATAAATTCATTAGCTTCCATTTGCTCTAATCTAATTTTGAAGGAATTATTTTCTTCAGTGAGCTGTTGAAGTTTCTTTTCCATCTGACCAATTCTGCTTTTTAAGGCATCCATCTCCTCATTGCCTTTTTCTCTTTTGCCATTTTAGTTAGTATATTTTTTAAGGCGTTATTTTCTTCAGTATTTTTTTGAGCCTTCTTTAGCAGGCTGTTGACTCATTTTTCATGATTTTCTTGCATCACTCTCATTTCTCTTTCCAATTTTTACTCTATTTCTTTTACTTGATTTTAAAAATCCTTCTTGAGCTCCTGCATGGCCTGTGACCAGTTCATATTTTTCTTGAAGGCTTTTGATGCAGGAGTTTTGACTTTGTTGTCTACTTCTGGTTCTATGTTTTGATTGTCTTTGTCACCAAAGAATGATTCTATGATCTGATTTCTCTTTCTCTGTTTACTCATATTGCCAGTCAATTACTTGACTTTTGAGCTCTTTGCCACGATAGAACTCTTCTTCCAGAGTGGAGGAGAGTGCTGTGTCTCAAAATTTGGGGGTTTTGCACAGCTGGTGTCACAGCTACTTTTAGGCACCTGCCTCAGAACTATGAGGAGAAATCCCTCTCTACAAGTGCCACAAGCTCTGGCACACTAGTGTTCCTCACCCCAGGACCACCATCCAAGACTACAGCTCAGATCCAAGCAGGGCAAAGCAAGAGAATCCTGCCTCAGTGCCAGCAAAGATATTCCTACAATTGCCCTCTGGTCAGTCACTTCATCCCCCCACTATGTGTGGATCTGGAGCTCCACAAGCAGCCCCCGCCACCTCCTCCAACCCAGAGGCAGGAGCCAGACACTCTTCTCTCATCCAGGTCCAACAGTTTCCCCACTGACCTTTTATTTTCTCTTTGGTGTTTATGGGTTGAGAAGCCTGGAAACTGCCAGTGATTCAGCCACCTGAAGTCTATTCTGGCTGGTCTGTGCTGCAGGTCTTTGCTAGCATGGCTCATATGGGACTGTGCTCTGCTCCCAGCCCAGTGCAATAGACCCTCTCTGTCATCCTGCCAGGCTGCCTTCAGCAGGAGATTGGTTTCACTGTCACTTTATGGTTTACATAGCACTGAAATTTGTTTAGAGTCATTGTTTACTTGTATTGGAGGTGGTTGGGGCACGGGCCTAAGCAATTTCCTGCTTTTACTCAGTCATCTTGGCTCCGACCCCGTGGGCACCCAGTTTTAAGAATATTATTGGAAGTTGCAATTACTCTGAAGAGGACCACCAGAAATGTTCAGTGGACTTGAGTTCTGTCATACGGGATCTGGTTGAAGTGCTTGAAAGCCTGAAGAAAGGACTTGGGGCAAATATGCTAGGTGTCTTAGATATTTGAAGGGCTATCGCATGGAAGGATAGATTTGGCTTTTTACAAGTAACCCCAGAAGTTGGGAAATATAATAAACTAGGACGCTGCAGAGAAGCAGATTAAGGCTTGATGAAAAGAAAGAGTTCCCAATAAAGCTGTTTAGGATTGGAAATGAACTGTTTTTAAGAAATAGTGGGTTCTCAGTCATTGGAGCTTTCTACAAAGGTTGGATTACCCTCTCTTAGATGTTTTAAAGGTAATTTTTTTTTCAGGTATAGGCTCAATTAGGTGATCACAGGTTCTTTTAAATTCACATTGTGAGATCCTTGGTGAACTTAAATTTTTCACTACGGTGTTGGGGACAACTGCCTGAATTAAAAGGCATAAGAGAATAAAGGATTACAGAAATTTCATTGTTTGGCAAATTTTGTAGCAAATCAACTTGTTTCTTAAACAACAATATGCTTTTTTTCTTTTCAGGAAGAATGGAGTGATGATGATCTTCTAGATTCCTTATAACTTTATGGGTGTTACAACAAGTGTTATGTTGGAACCTTTAAAGTTAATTCCTTAGTTCTGAATTGAGAGATATGGGTCCTTTATCTTGGGTCAAAAGTGTACAGTGAAAATCACTCCCTTTCATTAAACTTTTTCTATTTATGATGCTTTTTCATTGCCTCTTTCTTCGGGATAGATGGGTTTTATATGGAGTGAAATACTTCCAGAGTTAAAGCACATGGTTTGGATAAGCTATCTTCAACAATACTAAACAAGCTGTAGTTTACTTAGCATACATTATTTCTCAAAGACAGAAAAATATTTTCAAATAAGCTATATGTTACTCATGTTCAGAAAAAAAATGATATTTTAATAAAAGATAAGGCTAAATTGTCTGCCAAGTATCTCATGGAGATGTAGTCCTGACATCTTAGCCACTAAGTAAGTGGCTAAGTAAGTAAAACATTGATTCACTGCTTAGGTTTGAATATAGTTTAAATTAGGTTTATAGCTATTGAGATTTAGACTCGGAGGCAGTAAGAGAAAGAATGCTGAACTAGTCAGTGATTTCAGATTCCATTTCTACCACTTATTAATGGGCAGGACAGTTAATTCCCAGTGGGTCCCAGTTTCCTCATCTGTGACAAGAGGTGCACTATGATCTCTGAGGTCCCTCAAGTAGTAGGGACATTAGCAGTAATCTACTGTATGTAGTTAACAAAACACAGTTTTTACATGGGCAGGTAGGTGGTGTAGTGGATAGAATGCCAAGTCTGAAGTTAAGTTAGGAAAGACCCATCTTCCTGAGTTCAAATCCAGTATCAGACACTTAGCTATGTGACCCTAAGCAAGCCACTTAACCCTGTTTGTCTGAGTTCCTCACCTGTAAAGTGAGCTGGAGAAGTAAATGGCAAATCACTAGTACCTCGGCCAAGGAAACTCCAAATGGGGTCACAAAGTATCATGACCGAACAACAAAATACCACCTTTTATGCCATAAAATTGGCAGATTACTTAATTTGAAAACTCAGTGAAGAATCTGAAATTTATCTTATAGGTTGTATTTTGTGGGTTAATTTTCCCCTTCCACAAACACAAGCAGGTCATACGCACCTTTTCCATATTGTAGTTTAAAGCATAATCAGGTTTTAAGGATAAATACCCTTCCTAAGAAAAAATGTTTTCTGGTTGATTAAAGGCAGATATGCAGATCCTTGGCATTGGAGGCAATGTAGTCTTTATCACTGCATGTCTGTCCTAGATGAAGATCACTGTCTTTAATAAGATTCCTGTCAAAATTCTATAATTTAAATCGCTGGCCTGTAGTTGGATGATTGTAAAACTTAAAAGTCTTTCTTGAGGGAAAAAAACATGTCCTCAAGAGTTCTGTGGTGTCTATTAGCCATTTTCATTGCCCTTTCCAGAACAGTTCAAAGCCTATTCTCCTTTGGTGGAAAAAAAAATCACAAGCCAAGTAAGATTTTAGTAATTTAACCCTATTCTTGCCCAAGAGCAGTCCCATTCCTTTCTTCCATCCAGTTTCTTCATTATAGATGAAAGAAACAAACACCTTTTAAAACTTGTTTGTTTAATCAATAAAAAAAAATCAGGCAAAGTAATAGAAAAGCAGAGAGCTACAGAGGACTAAATGTTAAATGGAAGGATGGAGAAAATCCGGTATAGGAGAAAAGCAATCCATCAGTAAGAATGCGTCTTGTCCCCTTATAAGGTGGTATCATGGAAAAATCTGCAACTGTAAAGTGGTTCCATTATTTTAGTATTTGGTAGATTTGGGGGGGGAGGGTGTCAGAAAGATGTGGCTCATACACCTAGAGCTAGCAGGTTCCACAGATTTTACACTAAACACTCATTTTACAGGTGAGAAAAAAGGTCCAGAGGCCTGTTGCACAGGAAGAGAGTGACAACCAAAATGGAAACCAAGATGCCTCTGACTTTAAAGAGTACTACTTAGCCACTGCGACAAACTGCCTCCCTAAGCAGGGGATCTTAAGCTTGTTTTTGTGTAATGGATCCTTGCACAGTCTGTGAAGACAGACCAAGGACTCCTCAGAACGTTTTTAAATGCATAAAATAAGACTAAAAGAAAACCAGCCTATTATAAAAAAATATTTAAAAGTCAATGAAATCCCAGGTTAAGAGCCTAAGGGAACCAGGAACAGAACAAAAAGCCTGTTATAAAAGACCACAGGACCTAGATTTGAATCCTAGTTCTGTAACTTACTTCCTATGTGCTTGAGGGCAGCTTACTTTATCCCTCAGCTTCAGTTTCCTCATTGTGAGACAATTATTGGATTAGATGACCCAGGGTACCTGTGAGTTCTGTCTATGATACAAAAGCTCCTTCATATATTCTGAAATTTATGGCTCTAATATTCGAGTTAAAAGGTCCTCTATTAAAATCCAAATGACTCATAGTTTATTATGAACTACTTTCAGTGTAATTGAACATACAGGGAATATTTTTGGGGAGGAAAAAGCACTATGCCTTCAATGTTTGGGGAAAGTAGTAAGGGAATAAGGATCAAATATTTAATGTGATTTTAATGACTAGAAGACACTATTCCTACTTCAGTTTTACTGGACTCAAAAAATATACTGGGATTCAGTTAATATGCTCAGCTTGCCCTCAAGCCCAATACATGTAATCCCCACTCCCATCAGGAAGAGCTGAAAAATCACCTCTGAAATCTGCATCGGGAATAGGATAACTAGACATGTACTATCCTTTATCCTCCTCTTCCACTCCCATCCCCCACCATCATTAAAGATACTTACACTTTTATAAAGCATAACTTCATGAACAGGCAATCCTAGTCTTAACTTCATTTCCTTTTTTTTGAGTTACTCATCAAGGCAAATCTATAGATATTATTCCTGTAGATTTCACCAAATCATTTGACAGTCTCATACTATTCTTACAGATAAGATGGAGAAATGCAGGTTAGATGGTTTCATCATTCATAGAATAGCAGACGGAGAGCTACAGAGGACACAGCTATTTAATCCACCCCCTTCATTTTACAAATGAATAAACTGCAATCTGATGTGGGATTTGAATTCTGGTTCTCTTGACACTACCACAAGGCCTCCCTTAACCGAATGAGCTATCTCCCTCATGGGGCTGGACAGTTTCTGGAGGACAGGATGACATCTAGGTACGTTGCTATGCAAAGAGTAGGTACTCAAATTAACGAATACCTTAAGTGAACTGGGTTTCATCATCAGGGGGCTTTGAAAATTGACTCAACTCCAAAGTGGACAAGAGAAGAGACAGCAGAGGAAAATGAAAAGCCTGAGGTATCCATATTTAGGCAAAAGCAGAGACCAAGAAATGAACAGAGAAACAGCAAATAACACAAGACCCCTTCAACTTTATTTCAACTTAGTTTTTGTGAATTTCACACAAAAAATACAGAAGCAAATCTTGTCAATAAATAAAACTAGTCAAACAAAATATCCCTTCATGAAGTGCAGCTCTCAGCCAAGGAGAATTTTTTTAACGAGCAATAGATGCGGTTTATCTAATTTAAAATAGCACAAAAACTCGGAATGGCTGAGTGTTTTAAACAAAGGTAATGCTTAGGTTTGGTTTTACATAAAAGACAACAAATTCATATTTTATAAAATGGTTTAATGAAGGCATGCATGACTGATAACAATGATCAATAAATTTACTGAATTCAAATTACTGTTGTAAACATTTTACAAAAGCATTGAGATTTATCTGAATCTTATCTGTCTTGGATGAAAATTACTCAAACAGACAAAATCAATGGCACATTTAAAAAATAAAGCTGACGAATATTCTGAACATTCTCTTTCAACATAATCCAGGCAAGAGAAAACAGCACAGTATAAAAAAAAGTGTACAACAAAGATTGTGTCTATTACAATGTCCAGCGCTGGAAACCGTAAATACAAATAAAGTGAACGGCCACCTCCCAGCGAGGGAGAAGCCACAGGAAGAAAGACCTGCAGCCCAGTTATATTCAGCTGTCAGACGAGAAGGCTCTTCCTTCTGGTCAGGTGACGACACAGTTCTTTTTTCCAACAGACAGCAAAACTTTGGCAATTTGATGCATTGAAAATAAATTTTCAAAGTTCAAGAGACAGTCACAGCATTTTACTTATGAAAGGTGATCTGTACACCAAGGCTCAGAGGTTGTTAAAGATTCGTTCCATGTGGAAAAAAGTGCAAATGTCCTGCACAGATAGCTTACAACGCTGCGGGCACAACTCTCCCCCAGCAGCATCTTGGGTTTTGTTTTGCATAGTTCACACATCCCTGGGAATGTGGAAAGGTGTGCTATTTTTGGCAAGAGCAAGGAGAAAGTGATACTGATGAGAATTATACCATGGCATGCTGAATCCATGCAGAATACTAAGGCAAAGGCTGCTACCTGATGTTATTTGTCACTGAATACTGGTTTTGTTTTTGTTGAAGCAGTTCTGTAATAGCCAGGAGCTTTTTTAAGACATGCTAAGAATGAAAAAACAAGCAGAAAATTAATGTTACACTTCAGAATCCCAAAGTATGGAAAACACATTAACAACAACTGAGACTCGAGTCTAGGACAAAAATTTCCAAGGAGGAAATCCAAACTTTAATAAATTTAAGTTCCTCAAATGAACTCTTATCAAAGAGAATTGCTATTCACATATGAATGAGGTTTCTGGGGAAAAAATCTCACTCTAGTTAAGCAAAAATCATAATTTTCTTTTCAGCAGAAAATCCCTGGATAAATTCTTCACACCTAAAATAACATTTAAGAAGTCAGCCAAATGACAGAAATTCAGATTTGGAATGTAGAAAGGTAACTATTCCAAGTGATTAAACAATCACACAGTATTTGTTTAAGCCTGACATTCAAGGCAAAGGAGTCTCTTACTAGGAGACAAACCTACCTGTCAAAAATGGTTAGTGGTGAACATACAAAGTATATCATATCAAGAATACTTTAAGAATAATGAGGCAGGGCCTACTACTAACAGCAGCTAATATTTACTTATTGTATGTCAGGCACTGTGCTAATAAGTGCTTTACAATGACCTCCTTTGATCATCACAATAATCCTGGGAGGTAGATGCTATTATTATCCCCATTCCCTTTCTACTGATTAGAAGACTGAGGTAGACAAAGGTGAAGTGATCTGCCCAGGGTCACATGGCTAGTAAATGTCTGAGGGTCACATCTGGACTCAGGTCTTCCTGATTCCAGGTCCCGTGGTCTATCTAGCCACAGTGCCAACCTAGCTGCTCAGTGTGTCTGATATATTTTCATTATAGCATAGTACAACTCATTTTAACAGCTTTATTAAAAACCTCCTCTAAAAATATAGTCTTATGCCCAAATAAATAAAAGGCAAACATATCACAAGTATCAAAACTCTTAAATTTGTTTTTTAAGTTAGCAATATTAGACAAAAAACAGATGAAACCAAGTATCTTCACTGACAGAATACATAACCTTGCAAATGCATTAAATAAATGTTAAAGGCACTTTCAAAATGCAATCTTAAAAAGCTGAAATTCATCCAAACATAAGTAATTTTAGTAAGATTAATCTTGATAGTGATAATTTAAGTATTAATTAACTGAACACATTATTCCCCAAAATATCTGCTGTACAAACCCACCTGCTGTACACCACGCTCATTACTGAGTGTTCGAAGTTCATCTGAATGTGCCACACAAATTTCATGCAATGCTGCTAGATCACGTGACAAGTCAGTTCTAGAATGATCTGTAGTGTCTGGAAGTTCAGGTACATTCTTAAAGAAAAATCATAAAACTGCATTTAGAATGGCAATTATTTACAGACCCTTTAAAGATGTAATTTAAAAACTGTGACTGTCAACGAATGATGTAGTAGATACCTTCTCAAACTCAAAGTAATCACTGTATCAAATCTGAAAACTACACCATTCCTGATAAAATACAAAGACTTGACAGGCTTGCAATGTGTGGTTTACATCGTGTTAGTCCTTTCTACTGTAGCCTGTCATAGGCCATCTGGGGTAAGCAATTCCCCTTTTCCTCCACCATATTTGTTTTAAAGGAATTACTTAAAGTAGAACCAAAATCCTAGGTATTCTGAAAAAATGAGTTTTTCCAAAAAGCTAACTTGGAACCTATAATAAACTTGGGAGTCAGAAAAACCTAGGTCCAGATAAGATACTGGCTGTGTCACCAGTGAGAAGTCAAGTCACCTGATCACTCCCTGTTCTAGGTATCTCCCTAAGACTATTATTAAGTAGCAAGGCAGGTATTTAATCTTCATTGCTAGAGAGAATTCATTACCCAAAGGTTCCCCCAAAATCCTATTTAAAGTGACTGCAAGTATGATCTGTTTGACAGTTAAGGAAACAAGCTGAGAGATTACATGACTTGCCCAATGTCACAGAACTACTCAGTGTCAAAGCAAGATTTGAGTCCCCCACAGGCCCTTCTTGATTCTGAGTCCAGCAACCAACCCAGTCTACCCTGCTGTTCCCCAATATCATTTACCTAGAGTGTGTGGAATCTTGATTGAGAGAACAAGAATCACTGGTACTTACTACTCCATGTCTTGAAGAATAGGTTATATGTGTTACATTGTTTAAAGCAAATAATTCTATCTAGACAACTACAGTATGTATTGCACATACCCCAAGTTCATCTAAAAACATGATCATACGATGTTTATTACTCTTGATGAATGGATTTACTCCCTCCATGTAAGGCTCCTAGAAAAACAAAAATAAAAGCTTTTTATATTTTTTACAAAACCTCATGAATTAGATGTAATAAAAATTGCTAGCTAATATGTCACAGTACCTTAATTCTTACTAATCTAGTTAATATTGCCAAAGTTCAAAATGACTGTGTATCCCATGTAGGGTAACAAAGCTGATGAGTATTTGATTTTTTTATTTGAGGAAAAATCCCTAGGCTCCATGTTCTGGGATATTTTTTGATTTCTAAAATAAAACTAAGGAAGATACCCCTACTAAAGTTTTCTAAGTTGCACTTAGAACTGAAACTTCAAAGAAAAATTAATGTATTTAAAATTTAACAGCCAATGACCTTGTTCTCAAAACTCTAAATCATAAACAGTGAAACATTCAAGTTTTATACATGTAAGATAAATTGAAGTAATAATAGAGATCTTAAGGTTGATGGGCAGGAAGTAGTTATTAACAAGGTATATAAAATTCCATGAGAGGGATCCTCTGCCCACTTTTTAAAATCAAGGACTTGTTTATCACCTGTTTATTAGTTACATAGTATCTTTTTTCCACTTTATTTATTTATTTTTAGTTTTCAACATTAATTTCCACAAGATTTTGAGTAAGGGATTTTCTCCCCATCTTTCACCTGTGCCTCACCCCGAAATAGCAAGGCTACTGGTTACCCCTTCCCCCAATCTGTTCTCTTATAACCACCCCCATCCCCCTAACTTTCTAGTAGGGCAAGATGGATTTCTATACCACAGTACTTATATATCTTATTTCCCAGTTCCATGTTAAAAAAAAAAAACCACGTTTTTTTTAAACATTTGTTTTTAAAACTTCGATTTTCAGATTCTTTCCCTTCCTCCTCACCCATCCCCATTGGGAAGATAAGCAATTCAATACAGGTTGTACATATGTAGTTATGAAAACGTTTGCATAGTAGTTATATTGTGAAAGATTAACTATATACCCCTCCATCCGATCCTGTCCCCCCACTTAACTCTATTTTCTACTCAAAAGTGTTTGCTTCTAACTACCCTCTCCCCTCATCTGCCCTCCCTTCTACTGTCCCCCTCTAATCCCCTTCCCCCCTACTTTCCTGTAGGGTAAGATATCCAATTGAATGTGTATGTTATTCCCTCCTTAAGCCAAATTCAATGAGAGTAAGGTTGACCCATTCCCTTTCACCTTCCTGCTCTTTCCCTCCATTGTAAGTTTTCTCTTGCCTCTTTTATATGAAATAATTTACTCTATTCTCTCTCTCTCCCCTTTCTCCTTCTCCCAATATATTCCTCTCTCACTACATATCATCCCTTCATATTCAACTCATCCTGTGCCCTCTGTCTATATATACATTGTACACACAAGTGCACACACTCATATCTATATCTATCTATCTATATATATATATATATAT
>CM053580.1:232232150-232289638 GCA_028627135.1 Pseudochirops cupreus | reverse complement strand
GTCCTCTATTTCACTGAATGGCCATATTTTCCCCTGAATCATTATACTCATTTTTGCTGGGTAGGTGATTCTTGGTTTTAATCCTAGATCCTTTGACCTCCACACTATCATTTCCCAAGCCCTTCAGTCTATTAACGTAGAAGCTGCCAGATCTTGTGTTATCCTGTCTGTTTCCACAATACTTAAATTGTTTCTTCCTGACTGCTTGCAGTATTTTCTCCTTGACCTGGGAACTCTGGAATTTGACTATAATATTCCTAGGAGTTTTCTTTTTGGGATCTTTTTCAAGAGGCAATTGGTGAATTCTTTCAATTTCTATTTTGTCCCCTCTGGTTCTAGAATATCGGGGCAATTTTCCTTGAGAATTTCTTAAAAGATGATTTCTAGGCTCTTTTTTTTTATCATGGCTCTCAAGTAGTCTAGTAATTTTTAAGTTATCTCTCCTGGATCTATTTTCTAGGTCAATGGTTTTTCCAATGAGTTATTTTACATTGCCTTCTATTTTTTTCATTTGTTTGGATCTGTTTTATAATATCTTGATTTCTCATACAGTCATTGGCTTCCATTTGCTCCAATCACATTTTGAAAAAAATTTTGAAAAAATTCTCTTCAGTGAGTTTTTGAAATTCCTTTTCTATCTGGCCAATTTGGCTTTTTAAGGCATTCTTCTCCTCATTGGCTTTTTGGGTCTCTTTTGCCATGAGTTAGTCTATTTTTTAAGGTGTTATTTTCTTCAGGCAGGCTGTTGACTTGCTTTTCATGATTTTCCTGCACCATTCTCATTTCTCTTCCCAGTTTTTCCTCTACTTCTCTTACTTGATTTTCAAAATCCTTCTTGAGCTCCTCCATGGCCTGCAGCCAGTTCATATTTTTCTTGGAAGCTTTTGATGCAGGAGTTTTGACTTTGTGTTTTCTTCTGGTTCCATGTTTTGATCCTCTCTGTCCCCCAAAAAAGATTCTATGGTCTGATTTCTCTTTCTCTGTTTGCTCATCTTGCCAGCCAATTACTTGACTTTTGAGGTCTTTGCCACAGCAGAACTCTGCTTCCAGAGGGGAAAGAGCTGAGTCCCAAATTGCTAGGGCTTTCACAGCTGCTGTCTGAGCTATGAGGACAGAGCTCTCTCTACAGCCACCTCAACATCTGGTACCAGATCTAAGTAGGATCAAAGCAAGAGCACATGCCCTCTGAACTGAAGAACCATTGCCCTACAGCCAGCAGGCCAGGAGCTCCGGAGGACGCCGCGCAGCAGCAGCCGCTGCCACCGCCTCCGCGGCCCTGGGGGCAGGGGCCGGCCTGCGCTCTTCTCCCAGCTCCAGCAGAGTTCCCTGCTGGCCTTTGCTTTTTCTTTGGCATTTATGGCTTAAGAAGCCTGGAAACCGCCACAGCTGCTGGCAATTTACTCTCCTGAAGTCTGCTGCTGCCCACTGCGCCGCTGGTCGGGGCCGCTCCGAGTCTGAGCTGGCGCAGATCCCACTGGCCTGTGCTCAGCTCCCAGGACGGTGCGGTACACCCTTCCTCTTGGCCTGCCATGACGCCTTCAGCGGGAGATTTGTGAGTTTTGTAGCTCTAAAATTTGTTTAGAACCATTTTTTTTACAGGTATTGGAGGTGTTTGGAGTGGGAGCTCAGCCCATAGTACCTTATTTCTCACAGGCCTAAAGAATGAGAGCATGTTTGCCAATGGCTTGGCAGGTCCTATCAAATTTATGGGATTTATGTATAAAACTGGAAGCTTGACATTAAAACTCTACCTTTGGCAGAAACTGACTGCTTTCCAAAAACGAATGACCAGCTTCTAACCTTTGCTTTAGCAAGTGCTACAGTGTGTATGCCCAACACCTTGACTTTTTCACTGCAGTTCTCATGAGGAACAGCCTCCACAGACACACAGCAACTATTTGCAAATTCAACGCTTTCCTCCTCTACCATGACGGCACAGAATCCGACCTGGCAAGTCTGTTTCTGTGCTGGCACTCCAACCAACCCTTGCCTGCCCAACTCTCTTTCAATAATATATCAATGTCTTGATTCATTTTCCATCTTCCTAAATATTTCTTTTCTGCATCTATTCTCCAACTCTCAGACCTTAGCACTCACTTTCTATATTCTCTCCATTCACAGATTCGGTAACATCAACATTCATCAACCCCCAAAGATATTATCTTTGACTTCTCTTCGGTGCCCCAAATACATACTTCCAATTGCTTCCTAGAGATCTAGCACCATGGCAGAACAGAAGGCAGTAACTTTGGAAAGAGAGGTCCTAGGTCTCTGCTATGTCAGTTACTGGTTGTCTTACCTTGCACAAATTGCTTTGAAGAGAGTTCAAAAGGTCTATGCCAACTCTCCCTTTACATCAAGTAATACAAATAAAAAGTTCACAAAATGAAAAAATTCATCAACATCAAAAAAAAAGATAAGTGATGAATACCCAATGGCAAAGGCTCTTTGGAACACCCTCTCTCTTCACTTCCACTCTTAAACAAGCAAGAACTGAAAAACTGCAGTTGCAGAAAGGACAGTGGAAACCAAAAGAACCAAACTCTTAAAAGTAGAGAAGGGGCCGCCCTACTGCAGCCATTGACATTTTCTTGCACCACTGTTCCAACAGCCACCTGCACCTTCGTGGAGGTAAAAAAAAAACTCACCTCTTCCTTCCATCCATTCTATCATCCTGTATCTTTTCTGCTCTTTGTGGACAAAGTCCTCAAAAAAACCATCTATACTAGGTGCTTCTACTTCCTCCACTTACTCTTCTTAAACCCTGACAATCTGGCTTCTGACCTCATCATTCCAATGAGACTGCTCTATCCAAGTTGCCAAGTCCATTGGCCCTTTCCCAATCCTCCATGCCCCTTACCTCTCTTCAGCCTCTGACACTATTGATCATTCTCTCCTCCTGGATACTCTTCTCTCTAGGTTTTCAGAACACCTTTCTCTCCAACTTCTGCCTCTACCTGCTCCTTTGTCCACTCCTCTGTGGGATCCTGAACCAGATCATGCCCTTAACTGTAGGTGTCCCACAAGATTCTGTCCTCTCCTCTTCTATATCATTTCACTTGGTGATCACATCAACTCCCATGGATTTATTAATACTTTATGCTCACAATTCTCAAACTTAAACTCTGCTGATCCCTAATCTTTGCATATCCAACTGCATCTCAGACATTTCAAACTAGATGTCCAGTAGACATCTTAAACTCAGTATGTCCAAAACTGAACTCATTATCTTCCATCCTCCTGACTTCTCCAGTTTATCAAGGGGAATGCCATCCTCCCCCTGGTCCCTCAGGGTCATAACCTAGATGTCATTAGTTAGTTAAATAGTGACTCCTCCTCAAAGACAAGAATTTAGAAGAAAGTCTCCCTATTAGATTTTCAAAAAGAAAATAGAATTAGAACAAAAATGAAGACAGAAGGAAAAAAATGGAATAAAATTTTAAGAGACTGGAAGAACACATCTGAATTCTACAAAACAAGAATAGAGAAAATGAAGATGGGATTCAAAAAGGCAATTTAAGGTAAGTATGTCTTCCAGAAAAAATGTCATGAATAAGAAAACTTGACTCCCAGAGTTCCAAGAAAGCATATAGAAAAACTGCCCAGAAAGACTGTAAGCAGACAACACAAATTCAGATGAAGAAAATTCACAGAGCACCAAACAGAAAAGAAATCCCACATTTATACTGTTGAGAAACATGAGTCATACTGAGGCACTCATACATGAGGCATATATTATCGCTAAAAGATGGAAGGAAGAACAATAACAGAAAAAAGTCAAATTCCAAGGACAAATAAGTAGGATAGGAAGAATTATTTTATGGTTACAAAAAATCAAAGGAAAAACTGGAATAAAATATAGCAAAAAATGCATGTAATATTAGCTAGAAACCACACAGATATATTCTGCAAACCTGAACCTAAGTATTAAAACATAATCAAAGATTCCTAGACATTCTGTAAAGGTGAAGAATTTGAATCAATTCTAATAAAATCAGAGCTAAACAGAATATTCAACTTGCAGCCTCACCAAGCATCAGGGCTATCGGAAAAGTAGATCTGACTGACTTGTGACTTTTTGATAAGAATATTAAAGAAAATACCTTTTCATCATCTCATGGTACTTTCACATTAAAAAAGTTTTTAAAAACATCCTTTACACAGATGCAATAAAATTAAAATATACTGATTTTTAAATACTGGGTCAAAGAATAAATTATGCTGACAATAAATAATGTTGAAGATCATAGCAGCAGCAAAAGAGCAAGGGGGCCAATAAACATTTTTAAAAATTAAGGGCTAAAACATTATTTTAATAACCCTTCAAAATGCGCAAATCTTGAAAATTTGAGGGAAAACTTGAAAATAAAGATAGTAAAACCAACAAAAGAGTTGGTTTAAAAAACATTAATATAATCAACAAATTAATTAATTAGCTAATGTGACACAGAAGAATATTCTATTTTAAAAATAAAAAGTAAGGTGGACGATAAAGAGAATTATCAGAAACTACTAGACATAAAACACACTACCAACATTTTAAGGGTAAAGGATGACTGTTTATAAAAATATGTGATACAACAATAAACAAAGTATCTTAAGCAACCCAATCCCAGAAAAAATAGATACAAATTATAAAGGAATTCTTGAAAAGGGAAGGAGGGGAGTTTTATGTGAGATAGATTTCAAAAAAAGCAACTGATATTATGCTACAAAAATTATTAACCAATAGTAAGCACTCTATCAGACTCTTATGAGACAGATAAAAGATGACACCCAAACAAGGGAGAGACACACTGCAAAGAAAGACAGCTGTAAACCAGTCGCATTAATGAATATGATACAAAAACTGTAAATATCTTCCTTACAAGAACATAACCATATATGCAGAAAGTAATTCACTACAACCAAGGTAAACTCATACCAAGCACGAAAGAGTACTTCATTATTAGCAAAAGAAATTAACACAATAAAAAAAGCAACTTGAGATCGTGTTATAAGTGATGGATGGAGAAAAAAAATCTTTGATAAAGTTCAACCCTCGTTTATATTAGAAGAATTAAAAAAAGTATAATCTTGGAATAAAAGCATGCATCTAAAACCAAGATCTAACATTGCTAGCAAGGGAGAAATACTGGAAGTTTTCCCATATGTGGTGAAGTTCCAGAAATGTCAGCTTTAGCAGTAAGTATGACAACGGAACAAACTTTAAAGTATAAATGTTACTAGAAGAGACAAAATTATTCTTTATCTACAAATGACATGATATACTTAGAAAGTCCCAGAGAATCAACAAAGAAACTAACTGGGACAATTAAATGTATCTGCAAAGTTAAGGGGAAGCAAAATAAATTCACAAAATCATCAGTATTTCTGTATAGTGATGACAAAAACATGGAAGAAATGATAAAAGAAATTACATTCAAAACAGTTACAAAAATGCATAAAATACTTGGCAGTTAACCTACTTAGATACTTCAAACTGTATTACAAAGCAGTAGTTGCCTATTTGGTACTACTTTTGAGAGAAAGACAGAGAAAGAGAGAGACAGGGGAGAGAGAGAGAGAGAGAGAGAGAGACAGAGAGACAGAGAGACCAGTGGGATAAACTACATAAGCAAGAAATAAGCAATCAAAAGCAGTAGTCTAGTGTTTGATTAACTCAGGAACATAAATTTCTGAGGATAAGAAGTCCTGGAAAAGATTGCAGAGCAGTTTGGCAGGAATTATTTTTAATATCATACCTTATGTTATACCAAATATTCAAAACAGATTTGAAATCTAAAGATAATATCCCTTTAAAAAACTGTAGGGGTACAAGATCAAGTATATTCTACAATTATGGCTAGGAGTAAGATTCTTAAACAGAGGACAGAAGAAATCATAAATAGATAAAAAAATGTTGACTACTTAAAATTTTTAAAAGCTTTTGTAAAAATAAAAATCAATGAAGACAGAGGCAGAAAAGAAGCATCAGGAAATATTTTAATCAAATATCATTAAAGTCTGATATCTAAAACATAAAGGTACAGAAATACGTCTAACAGGCAAAGAACGAATAATTTTCCAAAAAATTACAAACTATAATTCACCACATAAAATCATAGACAGTAAAATAAACGTACATTAAAAATTATTCTAAGACTTCACTCTAGCACTAACAAATTGAAAAAGATTTTTTAAAAAGTGAACAATCAATGTTCGAGGGGTTTTTGATATGTCCACCCCTGGCAGAGCCGTGAATCTGTCAAGTTATAAGAATTTCAAATGTAAATTATTTAAAGTGACTAAACTGTCCATAACCTTTAAATGAGTCACCCTACTAATGGTGGTATACTTCAAGGAACTCAAAGGCAAAAACAAAATCTAATATACGGCAAAATATTCACAGCACATAACAGCAAAGAACTGGAAATAAAGTGGGTGCCTATCAAAGTGGGGAAAGGCACAAAAACTTGTTATATGAATGCAATAACATTATTTTGTAGTAGAATCCTAAATATGAGGAATTCAAAGAAATGTGTATGAAGATCTAAATGATCTGATGGTAAGGTAAATCAAAGAAAATGCTTAAATCCTAACAATATAAATCAAAAGATTGCTAAGGTGAAAAACACTGGAGATTCTTGTGAAAAATGAACAAAAATAGCCCTTCGAATATGGCAAAAAGGTTGGGAGCTACAACAGGATGAATTATTATCGCCATTTCAGAAATTTTCTCTTCATTAGATGGTTCTAATTAATCCTTTTCTTTGTCAAACGAACATGGAAGCAGTTGTGTGGGAAATTACGATGCTATAAAGATGAAATGCATTAATAGAATGTATTTTTTAAAAAATCATTTATGTTCAAAACCCTGGTGTTATTTCTGTTTTCCCATTTCTTTATTTTTCATATATTCCGTGATTTCCAGAATTGTGAAATATCTTCTCAGTTCGGCTATTAGCTTTCGCTGGAAATGAGAGAATTCAGAATCTCTGACTGCATCTATAAAAAGACTGTCATATCATGATCTAACCACCTGAAAAATATGCTGCAAGATTTAAATCAAACACCATATTTTGGGGTGAAGATGGGAAGAGGAAGAGGGAGAGACACTAAAATTTTAACCTAAATTTAGAAAAATAAAATTCTCTATTTAAAGTTACATTTTGTGGTTCTGACAAAAATTTGAAAAATTACATTTTACATCATGTTTTTTACCTTGGCACCAAACTCAACAAGATTTGCTAAATTCTGCACAGATTTAGCCACCAGTGTCAGTGTTCTTGCAGCAGTAGGAGAAGGAGAATCTACAAAGAAAAAGAACAGAATACTTTTAGTGGTTTCAAGTCAGAAGGGCTTAGTCATTGTTATTTGAGAAATTAGCACTTTAACAAGCCTTTACTATCAAAATCCTAGCTTTCTTTCATCCAAAAACGTAAAGACTGACTTAAAATTCAAGTGAAAAAGTCCTTTTGGAACACCCTACATTTTGGAAAATATGATTCAAAGAAATCTGAAAACACCTTATAGTTTTACTGCTACCAAATAGGTTATTACAAATGCAAAATTTTATTTTTATTTTTTTTGGGGGGGCAGTCTGACTTTATTAGCCAAAGGTAGGCCTGGCACCTTAGGTGCTTTGGGGGGGGGGGGTCACTTCTTCTTCACCACCACTGGCTTCTGGTTCCAAAGGCTGGCACTGGCCTGGCACAGAGCGGCCATACAGATATCTTGCGGATGTGCCGGACGCTGTTCAGTGTGGCCCGGGCATTTTTGTTGATTGTGGTCCTGACACAGGAAATGGAAGGCTTCCTCTAACCTGCCACCACTTCAGCACCACCACGATGCCCTTGCTGTCGGCTGCTGGCTCAATGTCCACCATCTTCCAGTGGATCAGCCCGTTGCAGTGGAACGAGTTTCGGGTCTTGAGGTTGCTGGGCTCAGTGCTGTACGTCTGCTTGTTGCACTTGATGAGGAAGCTGGAGCAGTTCTGATGGACCATCCACTGCAGGTGGGTCGACATGGCGGGGGCTGCACTTGCGGCGGCTCCCAGAGACAGAAAGCGCAAAATGTTCTTATTCAGGAATCTCTTAGCAACTCCTGATTTAATTTACATTGGTTATCACCAGCACTGTCCCAATGTAAATTATGGGAGCCAGCTACTGACATCCTAGTCATGTATTACTAAACATGGTGGAGATATTCAGACAACGACACTACAAAATCAGCAGACTTCCTTCACTCAAATAAAAAATATATCATCAAGAAAAAGTCACAGATCTCTGTTCTAATTTGGGGACCTCTCACATTTCACTGACTGCCACAGGTCATATTAAATTCAAAAGACAATAAACATCTTCAAATGACAAGAATGACTAATCACTGCTTTAGAGACAGTTGGGAGATGTATGCATCTATAAGACATATAAATTGGAGTACTTACTTAGTTAAAAGTTTTTGGTAGCCCACTTAAATGCCTGATCTTGACTCTGACAAGAGAGCCAGTTTCTGATCCCTAAATTCTTTTATATAATTTCATGAACCATCGGGGTTAATTTAACTACATATCTTGTAAGTCTAAATGTGTGGGCAGACCAACCTGGACAAATTAATAATTACATTCAAGAGATAATTTGAATTAATTCTTTCAGAATTTAAACAATTCCAGTATCTATTTTGTTGTTGTTGTTCCTCAGTCTTTTTCAGTCACGTCAGACTCTTCAGGATTCCATCTGGGGTTCTGTCAGTAAAGATACTAGAGCCATTTGCGTTTTCCTTCTCCAGTTCATTTTACATGAGGAACTTGGGGGCATACAGTTAGTATCTGAGGCCAGATTTGAACTCACAAAGATGAATGAGTCTTCCTGAGTCTAGGCCCAGCCCTCTATCCCCTATATCACCTAGCTGCCCTCCAAAACTAAATAGTATTTTTTTTCAAAATATGTCAATCATATCAAAAAACCAAACCACATGATTCACCTTAATGACTTTCTTTTAAAAGATGACTAAATTTGTAAGACATCCTCTAGAAAATGTGTAATAAGATAAACAGATGCTGTGGTTCACTGGACATTTACAGAGTTTAAGATTACCATTAGCTAGCTTGTGATGAGAAATTTGCATCAGTGAGTGGGAGAACCAAGACTTCATTCATAAGCACTGAAATCTATTCTATTACTTCTACCGAAAGTACCATTTTAACTCGATCACACTATCAAGACAGGAAGCTCATAATAACAAAAACAGCAATGAGTCTATTAATAAGGGCAAAACCAAAGGTAAAATTCTTCCCTACCCCGGTGGCAGTAGGACAGTATCTAGTATTACCCATAACTGTTTTCCATCAATCAAAAGTTATACAGATTTCATACAAATCAGTGTTGACAGAGAAAAAAACTGGAAGAGATTCCTCTACAGATACCTATTGTTTCAGACACTGGGAGAAGAGATGATGAAGAAAAAAGGGAAGATGGAAAGAGAGAGAGATAAGGTGCTATCAACAAGTGCTTGTCATGTGGAAGATACTATGTTCTGGTTGCTTATATTTAATTATGAAAGTGGGTAAAGCTACTCTCCAAAAAAACTAGCATTTGACTCTTTTAATTCCCTGCCTCTTTTAAGTACTGAATCCAAATACAGACATAACACTAATAGCAAGTATTAGTAAGACTATTTTAACTAATAATTTTGTCTAAATTAATCCAGATTACTAAATTACATATCTAAAATTAAGTAAGGGCTATTTATTTACCTGAGATGATATTAAACATCCGTGGATTAAGGATAGCAGGACAGATAAGTCGAAGAAAAACAAAACCACTGAATGGGAGGGGAAAAAGATTTTTTTAAAAAAAGAAATACCAAGTAAGATTCATTACATCAGAGATATACATTCAAAACAACCAAAGTACTACAGAAAGTTAATATTGACTCTAAATGTAAGGCAACTCTGACAATTTTTAAATCAGAAACAAAAATTTAATACCAAAATCTAATTTAGGATCACAGAAAATCACTAACAGAAGTTACATGCCCCAAACCTTCTGACTGGTAGGATTATAGAATTTTAATACTATCTACGAAACTGATAATTCTTCCAGTAAACTTAAGTCTGGAACTTTATTCTTGGAACAGGAACAGGCAGCATGGCATAATGAAAACAATGCTCAATTTAAGTTTGAGGCCAGGACTGCCACTTATTACCTACAGAATGGAAAGAGCACTTCACTGCTTGGGTCTTAGTTTCCTTATTTGCAAAATGGGCAGTTGTTGGTAGACTATGGATGGTATCTAAGGACCCTTCTGACTTTATAAGCATTATAATCCTTTGTGTAAGTACATAAGGCCAAGGACTGACATTTCCAAACTTTGCTTAGTAATGGAGACTCATCCCAATGAGATCTATGACCAGGAAAGAGCAAATGCAGAATGTGCCAGCTGATACTATGTTCCCAACCTATTTCAACACTTCTAGAGATCAAAGAATGTAGTATAGCTTAAAAAAGAAATCAACATCTGTTAGTCAATCTTCTGCTTATTGGCTTCTCTAAACTAAATCCTAACAGAACTACAGATCCACTCACCACAAAAACCCAGGGTTAACTCTGTACGACACTGAGATCTAACAGGACTTTAGTGGGTGGTGGGGGTTTGTCACGATAACTTTTGTTTTATAGATATTTTTTTTAATAGAGACTGACTTGTCACTGGGGATGACGTTAACAACATCAAACATATATTCAGTGAGCAAAGTAAAATTATTAGAACATCATGTCCCTATTTATAAAAATGTACGAGATAATAAAGCTAGGAGGGGCAAGTCTTTCTCTAACACAACAAACAATCCCCTACAAAAAAAGTGATGAAAAGGATTCCACTGGGGGCAAGAGAGAAGGAGGAATATCCCACCAAGTTAAAAAGCAACAACAATTTCATAACTAGGCAAAGGTAATCCATGTTGTCCCTACTGGGACATTAGCCTATTTTTTCCCCATCTTGTTAAAGAAGGCTATTTCACAAATACAGTTTGGGAGAACAGCAGCTTCTATGAAGTGAGCTACTGATTTTGTTAGCTTTAGTTTAACAACTTTTTAACTGGTTTTGCAAAATGAAAATCTGAAGTAAATTAACAAGCTTTTAAAAATGAGATGTTTAATATACCTCTGGAAACCCATACAAAAATGTAATAAGTTAAACTCTAACATAAGCTCAATGATTCAAAAACGGTGCTTGGCACTATTTCAATATCAAATGAGAGGTCAAACTACTTATGTAATTGTTTTCTAAAAATTGGGTTCTCTTTTCTATTCCGAGTATGTCACATTTCTCCTATCTGCCACCTATTAAGTTACCTATTAGCTTCTTTCTTATGAAAGCTATACATTAATTTAAAATTCTTACCTAACAACTCTGGTTCTCATGGTTGTGTTCGTTGGCCATTTGTGTTGTACAGATTTCTGTAAACACCCATAAATATATCTCAATGTTCTGCCAAAATAACATAATTACGTTAATATGTAAGGCACTTTAAAAAATATTTCTATGATGTACTAAGTATGCTTTAGAATAGAAATCTTTACTCTTAATAGTGTCTTATAATAAAAGTCTACATTCTATCCCAATTCAATCAACAAAAGATTTTTTAAACACCTATTATGTGTCAGGCCTTATTCTAAGAGTTAAGAACAAAAATGCAAAGACCCCTACCCTCAAGATACTCACATTCTACTGCAGCAGTTCTCAACCTGTGCGTTATGTTCATTTTGTAACAACGAAAATACATCTTGCATATCAGATAGATTCATAACAGTAGCAAAATTACAGCTATGAAGTAGCAACAAAAATAATGTTATGGTTGGGGGTCGCCACAACACGAGGAGCTGTATTAAAAGGGTCATGGTGTTAGGAAGGTTGAGAACCACTGTATTAGAACATAGGCTTTTTCTTCACTGCTGCATGTAATGCTGCTGCTCTCAACTCCATTCCCCGAGAAGTACAATGTTAGCAAGCGTTTAACCAAGCAAACTTCCAATGATTTTAATTTTTTTTTTATATCACCAGGATCTTGGTATTTTCCAAATTAATAATATTTTGCTGGTTTTAGATTACTTCTGGTTTAAATGAACAAAATTCTACTTCTTGTTTGTTTGTTTAGAGGAAATATGGGGCAATTTTCTTTTAACCACATTGGTAAATAATATTTTTCCAACAAGGTGGTTGCCAGGAGACACTATGGAAACAAAAAAACTAATAACTTCATTATCCACTATTTACCTTTCCAATTCAGAGATGCAGGCTATATTGTTTTTTAAGGGAAAAGCATTTAGCACCAGAATTTATAGAAGATACCTACTATTAAATAGAAATAGAATAACAAAACACACTATAGAAAGTAAAAACTGTACCGCTCACAGTATATAAGGTCTTTTTTAAGAAGTACAGATTTATTTTAGAATTTCACATGCTCATATACAAATGTAAAATCCCCTCAATATCATAACTTACGGAGGCAAAATTTCTGCAGCCATGAATATTTTTTCCACAAGCTCTGAAAGTATGTTCAATAGGTGTACTAAGTTAGTGTTCACATCTTCATTTTTTTCTAACTTTGAAGGATTTAACTAAACAGAAGAAAAGAACCAGCATAAATACTTCTTGAAAAGCGAAACTTCAGAGAAACTTCTATGTCAGATAATTCTAACTTCTCTAAAAAGTACAATTTTTTTAAAAGTATTTGCTCTAGACAAACAATTGCTATAAACATAAAGGCTGTTTACACAAATGTTGATGACAATAAAAAGATATAATGATATACTCTATCCCTCGAAGTTCTTCTAAATGACTACTTTCAAGCGTTCCTAATTATTAATAAATAGGTTACATACAGTACTGATCTGGGAACTATTCCTATTTGCGTGTGGGATCTTGGGACACTTCCAGGAGTATGGTTCCTTGTCATTCAACAACACAATCCAATATATTTGTTAGGCACATGTGCAGAATGGCAAAGAAGACAGAAAAAGTTAGTCAAACCTTCCTTTTAACAAAAGGCACATGTGCAGAATGGCAAAGAAGACAGAAAAAGTTAGTCAAACCTTCCTTTTAACAAAAGGCACATGTGCAGAATGGCAAAGAAGACAGAAAAAGTTAGTCAAACCTTCCTTTTAACAAAAGCCTTACCTCAGAAATACTGGCTATCTGACCCTGCACAAATCACGTGCACTTACGTGCCCCAGACAAGTTTCCTAAAACTACAACCTGCAGAAAAGTGCCAATCTGTACTGTTAGAGGGAGTTTCTTTGGAGGGCCCTACAACCAATGAAATCAACCAATCCATCAAGCATTTATTTAGTGACTGTTATGGACCAATCAGTCAACAAGCATTTATTAAGTGTTAACTTTTTGCCAAACACTGTGCTAAAATACTGAGACATAAAGGTTAAAAAAAAATAAAGTTCCTACTCTCAAGAAACTCCTATTCTAAATGGGGACACAATATATTTAACTAGATACCTAACAAGATATAAAGAGAGTAAATATGAAGTAGTATCAGAGAAGGTAACAGTAACGAGAGGGGGAGGAGGTTAAGGAGTTCGGGAAAGTTTATAGGAAGGTAGAACTGGAAACCAGGTAAACTAAAAAGGAGACATGAGAGAGAAAATCCCAGGCATGAGGGATGACCAGTACAAAGGCACAAAAGATAGAATGCTGTATGCTGGGAATCCTCAGTTGGCCAGCATGCCTAGACTGTAGAATGTAAGGAGTTGAGAAAATTATGATTAGACTAGAAAGGGGCCAGGTTATAAAGAGCTTCGAATGCCCAACAGAGGACTTTATATTTGATCTCAGGGGTAATAAAGAGTCACTGGAGTTTACTAGGCAAGGGGAGAGTGATACAATCAGATACAATTAGGCTTTAGGAAAATCATTTTAGCAGCTGAATGGAAAATGGATTGTAACAACAGACTTGAGGTAGGAAGACCAATCAGAAAATTACTGACTATTCCAGGCAACAGGTGATGAGGTCCTGAACTAGGGTGGTGACTGAATAGAAAGAAAGAGTCCATCAGAAATTACAGGTCTGGAACCATACTTCAACTTAGTTGATATAACCTAGTTTTGTTTCCAAGCAGGAGACTTAAACGGAAATAAGTAGTGTGACATTTGAATAGTGGGACAGCCTTAGAGTCAGGAAAATCTGCTTACTAGTCCTGTCTCTTCCAATGTAAACATGGACAAATCACTTAACTTCTCTAAATTAAAGATAAGCAGCCAATCTGCACTGGTAGATAATTACACTGATAAAATCCTAGGTCCATAAACCTCTGCCCCTCAAAAAAGAAAATCCCAATACCACCTTTTTCTACAGATAGCAACCATTCCTTACATTTATGTACAACTTTAAGGATGACAAAAACTCTGTGTGGCAGCCAAATACTATAAATATCCCCACTGTACGGATGAAGAAACAGGCACAGACAGTAAGTGACTTGTCTATGTATGATCATACAGTAGAAAGCAAAGGAGCCAGGATTCAGGGTCAGGTTTTCTGACTCAACTTCCAATAAAATCTTTCCACTAAACCCACTATGTCCTGGAAAGGGAGAGTCTGTGAAACGGTAAGATGCTGGCATGAATTTACAGACAATAATGTCTAATAAAAATGCCAAAATGACCTCAGGAGAACTACATAAGCAACCTATACTACTAGCTCACATCCAGAAATCCATGAACTCTAGTCCAATCCTAAAAGTGCCTATTTTAGAACCTGGGCAATGTGATCTCTGGGTAGATATCATCCTCCAAATCAAAAATTTCATTTTCCTTGATATTTCCGGAGTTCAGGTTAAGTCTGAAGGGAATTTAAGCATCCTAAAGTGAATGCACTGATTACTTAAATGTGAAATTCAAAGTACACTGCCATATAATATTGTCCAGTACAGATTTCTCTTAGCAAATTGTCATTTTACCTTGAATTGTAATCATATAAAAGTAAAAAAAAACTTTTAATGCTTCCATATTTGGTTCCCTTAACTTTAAAACAAAATGACAAAATGTGATTAAATAATCTGATTCAAAGATGACTAAACAGACATTTATAGATTTAGACAGATACCTGATTAAAAATGAAATGAGTTCTTTAACTAAACCCTCTTCAGTCAGGGAAAAGGAATAGATCTCTTGCAAAAGCAAGTTCTAGTGTATTTATATGAAGTTACATCATAAAACCCTGTATGTTACCCAAATTTTCAGCTTTTTAAAAAACTTTCAGAAAGCTGTCTATACAAGTTCTAACAATAACGCACGAAGAAAAGAAACCGACCTCAAAATCTTACGGTACAATGTTATAATCTTAAATAAAACATTTTTTAAAATCCTGTTTTGGCATTCATTTTTAAAGATACTTTGCCACAATATAAATACACATGATGTATTCATTTGATTTTAGAAAGACCACATATTTCCCTTAAAATACACATTATGCAATACATATCTGGCATTCCTTCAAGGAAAATACTGGAAATATTAAGGTCTTACTTCACAAGACTGCTTGCTTTCCATGATCTTTAAAATAGTGTCTTTCAGAGCATGATGAACAAAACGTGTGGCTGTGGCTTTCATATACTGTTCCATCAAGGTGCTTGCAAGTGTGGTAGCTCGAAATAAGGTAGTAGCTTCATCTAAATAAATGTTAAATGGAGTATGAATAAAAAAAGTTCAACAATTTATTCCAAATTACAACATTGACAACTTCCAAATCATCACAGTTATTTAAAAACCTAGCTACATTATGAAAATGATATCATACATTCCTAGAGCATTGTGCACTATGCAAAGTTTTTTTTTGACATTGATTACCTTGTTCTCCCAATCACAACAAGAGATAAATAGGGCAGCAATCAATTTGTAAAGAAAGCCAGAGTTGAAGAGTTTAAATGATCTTTTTATAGTCAGCAAGCTGGCAACAAAATAGGAACTAGAACCCATGTCTTTAACTACAGAATACTTGCTTGTCAAAATTAATGATCAAAAGAATCAATTGTCTACCTCCACTGTAAAAACTTGTAACTATATAAAAGTAGGAAATTGGGCTTAACAACATGATGATTACAGATTTAAAAAAAATTATATATTCTATTATCCTAACTACCAAACAATTACTGTGTTATAATAATATTTTATTAAAATGTGTATGTTGCTATGCATTACACTCCCAAACCATACACCACATTTCTCAAATGTTTATGCTCTTCGATCTACTTAATTTCTAAAAATTTTTATGGCATTTTATTAATTGGCTTTTATCATCATCATTGCCATTATGGAAAGTGGTTCCAGCAGCAAATTCTGATGAAATCAGAGTGGGGGCAAATATTTCATTAACACCAATGAGGTTTCCAAATTCCACTGTAATGTCTAGATATACTATCTGGAAAGTACTGAACTTAAGGAGTTGGAAGCAATACACAGCTGATATCAAAGCCTTCTAGATACACTAATTCATTCAAGAAATTAACATTTAAAATATAGCAAGGCATTATGCTGAGCATAGCAGGGAAAGGGATGGTCCCTGGTTTGGTTTTTTGTTCTTTGCGCTTGGTGGGAGGGGGGTCAGGGCAATGGGGGTTAAGTGATTTGCCCAAGGTCACAAAGCTAGTAAGTGTTAAGTGTCTGAAGCCAAATTTGAACTCAATGGTCCCTGTTCTAACACAGCTTATAAGCTCCCCTAGGAGAAGAGATGGGAATTAGTAGGGAAAAATGAGACTAAATATAAGGTGTACTGTAAAAGTGTACTGAGAAAAGTAAAGTACTTAAATTACTCACAGCTTATAATAATTGTAAGTAAAAAGAACAGCTCTGAACCCAGTATGACAAAGTAGTAGGTAAAAATTTCAAGTAATCAGAACAACAGCACTATGGGTCAATCTATCCAGATATAGAAATTTTTATCCCAAATAACTTTTACTTAGAAAAACTTCTCTGTAATGCTACTCATCGTAAAAATGTAACAATACAGATATGAGAATGACTAAGTTTTAGTATTAAGCAATGTAAGAGGTAATCGTGAACTTTTGCAATTTGTGAAAAAACCAGAAACATGATCAAACATTAAACATTCATTCACAGAGCAAGAAATAAATGCTACAAATCTTGCCATAACTCCATTTCCTGAATGACACTAACAGGTTCATGCCATACCTTCCACGCTTATTTCTCTGTCATTTAGTGTTCGCAGCAATAATGATTCAAGCTTTTCATGAAGAAAAATCTTCAGTAAGATGCTAGCCAATAGTGTTCGGTCCTGTCCACACACATGCGATAAAGCATAGACGACGTGCAGCTCTTTTTGTAGAATAAGCTAAGAAAAATACCGGAACACAAACCTATTTAAAGTGTATAATAACATCACCAAGTAGCCTCAGGGAGATGAAGAAAGAACGCTGTTTTGAGGCTACAACGACATAACAAGGAATAACTCACTGAAAATGGAAGAGGGGTGTAGCCCACATATTCTGCTCTCCAAAGCCCAACACCACAACTCTGCAAGACTTTTACAACCATTCCCAGCTGTCAGCATGCCACTAAAATATGCAGTCACTATACTTAAGTTAATGGATCCTTTATTAAACATTTTAATGTTTCTATTAAATAATGCTTTCAAGGATAATTAGCCTGGTAAAGCAATTTAATACCTCTTTAAATTCACTGTACTCTTCTTCTGGCATGATTTTCTCCATAGAATATCGTGCTCTGACACGCAAGGAGCCTGGTTCGATACCTTTTAACGGTATATGAGAACTGAGCTGGAACCATTCATCTGTTGCGTGCCCTTTCTGTAACCGGCTCAACTGGCAGCGCATAAACACTTGGGAAGGAAAATATTGTTCAAAGTCAAAAGACGTCAATGTATTTTAAAATGTGTCCACGCATTATGTCTCAATTGGTTTTACTGTAAGTTTTTAACAAATTATAGTGACTTCAGACCTATTTGTAAGAAATGAAATTCTTTTGAAAAAATATTTTATTTTTTAATTTAAATTATTTATTTTTAATTTTCATAAATCACTTCCATTTTAAATTTTCTCCCATTTTTCTTCCCTCCCCAAGACAGCTTGTAGTCTGATATGGGCTCTACACATAGATTCCTATTAAACACATTTTCACATTAGTCATGTTGCTCAGAAGAATTATAACAAATGGGAAAAACCACAAGACAAGAAAAACACAAAACAAAAAAGAAAATAATCTGCTTCATTGTACATTCCCACTCCATAGTTCTTTTTCTGGATGTGACAGGCATTTCCATCATGTGTTCTCTGAAACTGTTTTAGGTCCTTGCATTGCTGAGAAGTGCTTAATCTATCAAAATGAGTCATTGCACACTGTGGCTGTTACTGTGTACAGTGTTCTCCTGGTTCTGCTCACTTCAGTCAGCATCAGTTCATATAAGTCTTTCCAGGTTTGAGAAATGAAATTCTTTTGTTGGTTTACCCTATTTGGTAAAAATCTAATTTTTAAAGAACTGAACACAAAGGCTAATGATTTTTATGGGGACAAAATTTTAATTATAAGCTAGCAATAGACATAAACTTAACACTTAACAAAGCTGTTCTATGGGGAGAAAAGCTGTCATTTGCCTTCTGACATATTTTTAGATGGAACTTAAATGTGCCCTCTCTTTCGATGTTCTTCGTAGATATTGGCTTGGCTTGTTTTTCTGGAATAAAAGTTAACTATGACCTCACAAGTATATAGTACTTTACAGTTCACAAAGTATTACACCTCCCACCAAATTAATGAGGTAATGAATGAGAACAAATTATTCCCCATTTTACAAATATGGAAACTGAAGTTACAGGTTAAATGGCTTACTCTGGGGTCACATGCCTGATGTGGCACAGCCCCAATCTCAAATTCAGTCCATTTAACTCCATGTTCTATGCTCTTTTAAAATGTATCTAGCCAATTTACTTCTATTAATCATTAACACTGAACTTTATAAGTGCTATATATATAAGATAGGGACAAACACTCAACACACTACTTCGTAGTTTTTTCCTCTACATTTTATTCTTACTATTTAAAGTACCAGCTCAATTTTGAAAATGAATATAAAAAATTCACCAGTCTACAAGGTTTCTCTGTGTATAATTATCCATTTCTGGCTTTACAGTTTATTTGGGGGATCAAATTGTTTTGCAAAATGGAAACTGTCCTCATTCTGAATTAAATTTGTCAACAGTAAAATGAAAAATCTATAATTCTACTATGTAATCTATAATCTTACTGATTAAAAAACACTATTAAATGATGATCTACAATACTTATTTTCAAAAAGCTAATGAATACTAAAACAAGATAGCAGTTTCAGATAGTAATACAAATAGTCTAGTTAAGTTACACACATAAAAGGCAAATGAAACAAGCTTAAGTACAAGATAACAGATTTTAATGAAGATGACCTTTTAAAAGTGAGGTTAATGACTTACTGCTCTGCCTCTTTTGATGAGACAATAAAAATATATTCAATAATAAAATGTAGTAAAACATTAAATAGTTTGGTCAAAATATAGAGCTCTAAATGGATTATAGTTAAATATTCTGAAATAATAGGTGCCAAATCTGGATTGAAAATATAACCATTTTAATTGAAATTTAAAATTTTAATAAAAGACATATCTATTACAAGCAGAAGAACTGCCACTGCCACTTGTTCCCAAGCCCAAGGAAAGAATAAGAATAATCAACTTGTTAGAGTCAAGTTAAAAATACACACTAGAATTGCTACTCTACCACATGACCTCTGGAATAAAAGGTAAATTGCCCATTACATCATCTCTCACAAATTTTCATCCATGTACTACTATACTGTCCTTTTCTAGTCCTTTTTGCCAACAACCACTAATTTGTCTTTTCTGCGGCTACATACGTATTTGCTCAAAAATTCCTAGTGGTTTCCTGTCATCTACCATGTTAAATTCTAAACCTTAACTTTTAATTTTAATATTAAGTAGTCATTAATCTGGGCAGCCAGGTGGTGCAATAGATAAAAGAATACCAGGCCTGGAGTCAGGAAGACACAAGTTCAAATCCAGCCTCATACACTTAACTACTAGCTATATAACCCTGGGCAAGTCACTTAACCCTGTTTGCTTCAATATCCTCATTTGTAAAATGAGCCAGTGAAGAAAATGGCAAACCATTACAGTACCTCTGCAAGAAAACCCCAAATGGAGTAAGAGACAGGCAGACATGACCGAAATGAGAGAACAAGAAATTAATCTGCTTCTTCCCTTACTCCCTAAGTAATAAAGTGGCCCCACCCAAAATGAGCAAATGTGCCTCAACGAAAGAGAAAAGAACGGGTAAGGCAATACTCAGGATGAAGCATTTTACCTTACTTTTCATATCAAGTCCCATATATCCCATTATTCAACATAAAAATTCTAGATGAGTATTTTTTGGCATTTTTAATTCATACACTTCTCATATATGTAACTAATTCTTCATAAGTACATATTATAATGCAAGGGACTACAGTTAGAAACAATCCTAGACCAAGAATAAGGAAATTACTTCAGTTCTCTAAAACTTAGTTTTCTCATCTTAAAATAGGGATGAAAATAAATACATTTGCTCCACATACTTCACAGGGTAGCAAGTAATACCTGGAATGAGGGGGAGAGATTAAAACTTAAAGCCCTACATAATTGTAAATTGTAATCATCATTTCACATACCATAACTCTGATTTCACATATGCCAGGACTGTTTATTTGACTTTAAGATAAAATATAATTTCTATCTTGGCTAAAACAGTAAGCATCTTAAAAGCCTAAGTATAGCTTGCCCATTAAAGTTACTTGTATAACTAGTCTGAAATGAGCAGATACAAACTACTAAGAGCAAATAAATTAAAATGGCCACATACATTTAAGGTAATTTTAAGTTGGACTTTTATCTTATGGATTAAAACACCTAATTCTCTTTAAGATCAAACCTGTTAAAAATAAAACAATTATGACGTAAGTTCATTTCTGTACATTTCCCTGTATCAACTTACATATGTCAGAATCTTTGCTCTTCTTTGTTTTGTTACTTAAACTTATTTCAAATCTATTGATATCTGGTGAGAGATCACTAGAAGAAAAAAAACAAAAATGGACTGATAAAGACACAAAAGTTGGTATCATAATAATCTAACTCCCCTACCCAAGTAATTAGATTTTAAAGCAGGAATGAAAAATGTTAAATGATATATGCAAGCTACCTCACAAATAGGTACTCATCCCCAAATCCCTCACATTCAACATCTCTCAAGATAATATTAATTCATGAATATATGTGGTAAATAAATATCGACTGTACTTGTTTACTAGGCAGCCAGGTGGTTCAGTGTAAAGCACTGGACCTGGAGTGAAGAAGACCTGAGAGTTCAAATGTGGCCTCTATGTGACCCGAGACAAGTCACTCAACCTGTGTGCCTCAATCCACTGCAGAAAGAAATGGCAAACCACTCCAATATCTTTGCCAAGAAAATCCCACAAACAGTATGGTTCATAGGGTCATGAAGAGTCAGACAGGAAGGGCTAAACACCAACATTTGTTCACTAAAGGACCTGGGTAAACTTCTGCTTGTATGCATTGAAATTTTTGAACTTTTAAGACTACAGTTCAGTGGTGGTGGTAGTAATACCAAATGCTACAGGAAGATGAACTGCATAAACAAAAAAAGGAATGTCATTTTTTTTGAAAAGCCAATATTAAAATATCTCCCCCCTTTTGCTTGGGATTTCAGGGCTCTAACATGTTAAAGTATGCAGAAGGTATGAAAAAAAAAGTTTGACAACAGTGAGATTGAGATTGAATAGCAAAACACCACTTACTCAAACACAAACTCTTCTGACCACACAGGGTTTTGTCCTTCTCTTGCATGTGTTTTTGCTACCTGAACACTGTTCAGGTATATGTTACAATACGGATTAGTAAAATGTTTTACTGGGAGTTTATGAGCTTCTTCAACATGTAAAACAAGACTGCTAACCTAAAGGAAAAAAAGTCCCATTTTATTAACAATTATGTAACAGATCCAGAAAATAAGCACTTTAAATTAAATAAAATGTCTACTTCTATTTTTCTCTTTTTTTCCAAAATTTTATTTTGTCAGAACAAAAATAAGAGAATAAAAAAAGAAACATACCATACTTAAATGCAAAGTTAGAAATAAAAGCATGGATTCAAAATATAAATTATCATTTCAAGAAAGCCTATACGATAAATACTTGTGTTGAGAATTGTCTATCTTTTCTTTGCTTCCTTGTGAGTTTTCTTCTGTTCTCTGCTCTGCACTTTTTTACTTTATTCTTTTTTTCACCTCTCCCTAATCCCTCCCCAAGGCCACAACAGAGTTTAGATGTTTCTTTACAGCTACACACACACATATATACATATACATATATATATATATATATACATACTTACATAGACACATACATTCCCAAACCTATTCTACTCCTAATCTGTTTTTATGTATGTGCATACCTCTCGTTTCCTATCCCTCCTGTCTCCTCTACTTTATTTTTGCCCACTACCTTGTCCGTCCCCACTTGCCTACCCCCTTTCAAGGATCTCTCCCCTATTTCCCATTCCCATAAATCTAAACACCTTTCTATACCCCAATTTACCTATTCTCTCACCCTCGCCTCTAAAAATCCCTCCCTTATCCTCTCCCCCTCCCTATGCCCCTAACATTTTATATCTTCTGAATTTAGAAGACTTCTACATGCTTCTAAATAAACATATATATACATATATATATTTATATTTATATATATATACACACATATGTGTATTTCCCTTTAATATCCATTCCCGATGACAGTGGGTTACCAGAACCACCAGCCCTCCTCCCCCATTTAATTCCTATGTATCAATTATTCCTCTTGCGCCTCATTTGTATAAAATACTCTTTTTAGCTGTTCCTAAATGATTTTACTTTTTAAATTCATATCATGCCCAGGTTCTCCCCAATCTTTCTTACGAACTACCCAATTATTAATTATCTTAGACATATATTTTACATTTTATATACATAAAAAGTAAATACTCTGTCCTTATGGATCCCTTATAATCAGTCTTTCTTATATACCTTATATTTATATTGGTTCTTGTATGTCGAATTGTCTAATAAGTTCAGGGTTTTTAAACAAAGTCTTGAAACTCTTGAAGTTTATCAAAAGTCCATTTTTTTTTTTGTTGTTCAACATAATAGTTACTCTGCAGGGTATGATACTTTTGGCTGGAGCCCCAGTTCTTTTGCTCTTCCATATATTAAGTTCCAAGACGTGAGGTCCTTTAATGTTTCTGCTGCTACATTTTGTGTAATTCTAATTGTGGCACCATCATATTTAAATTGTTTTAATCTTGATGCTTTTAATAATTTTTCCTTGAGTTGAGGGTTTCAAAATTTAAGTATGATATTCCTATGAGTTTTCCCCACAGGATCTCTTTTAAGTGGTGATCAATGGATTTTTTTTCTATTTCTACTTTCCCCCTTGTTCTAATGCTTCAGGACAATTTTCTTTAACTATTTCTTGTATTATTATATATTCTTTTTTTTTATCATAACTTTGAGTTAGTCCAATTATTTTTATATTTTCTCTTCTTGATCTATTCTCCAAATCTGTCACTTTTCTTAAAAGATTTTTCACTTTCATTTTTTCATTACTCATTTTGTTTAATCATTTCTTGATCTCTTATAATTTCACTGGCTTCACTTTGCCCAATTTGAATTTTCAAGTTATCATTTTCTTAAGATTCTGGATCTCTTTCTAAACGGTTGACTTTCCTTTCACACCCATCCTGTTTTTCTTAGATTATTCTTATTTTCCTTTTTAGTTTTTCCTCCATCTCTGTCATTTGATTTTTAAAGTCTTTTTTAAGGTCTTCTATAAATTGTTTTTTGGCAGGTGACCCTTTAACGTTACTCTTTGGGGTTTTCTTTCCTTCAATTTCCTCCTCTGAAGATGAATCCCAGTCATCTTTATTCCCATAATAGATTTCTATAGTTGGGAGTCTTTTTCCTTTGCCTGTGCCCTTTTTTTGTGGTGATAGTTTATTTATAGTCACCTCTAACCCTGGGTTATGAGGAATGGTCCCTCTTGCCCCAGATCTTCAGTTCTTCCCTTTAGCCTGAAACCAGAGCCAAACCTCCAGCCTCCTGTAACTGCCCACAGCCAGGAGCTTTGCAGAGGCAGTCACAGGGTGGATCGTTCCTTCTCACCCCACCTTCCCACCAGCTCTTCTCAGCACAGCTGGGTGTGGTTCCTGGTCAGCACAGGTTCCCTCGATCTTTCCTGGGTTCAAATGCCCAACTGTCCTCACTATCCTGGGGGTAACAGGTCTGGTAGCTGGGGCCAGGGCAGCTTCTCAAACCAACTAATCCCAGGGCTTGCTTGTTTAAGAAGGGAACCTAGCCTGGAGGTGTTTACTTGTCACAGGGACCAAACCCCACCCAGTGATTTTTCTTCCAGATTGTCCCAGAGGACCTAGGTTATGCCCCATACTTGTTTATTGCCACCCATACTTTGTTTGCCCTAAGGTGCTATTTTAACTTTTGTGGGAGAAGATATTGAGAGTTTGGAATTTTCTGCCCTACTATGCTATCTTCCCACAATCCTCTCTTCTACTTCTATTTTTCAAAAGATTTTCCCATATCAAATGAAAATACTGACTTTAATCATATTTGCTGTTAGGAGTGTTATCATCAGTTACAGCATAAAATGCAACAGAGTATAAATAATATTGACCAACTTCTGTATTCAAATGAGATTATGTAAAACACTTTCTCAATCTTCAGACACTACATAAATGTTATCATATTTATTTAAACAATCTTTCTACTTTAAAAAAACATATACACAATCTCAACTTCTTTTTAAAGGGTCTGCTGTCTTTAAAATACAAATTTTGTTATATAGTCTTGATAATCAAACATGAGCATTTTATATACACAGAAAAACTTAAGTATTATACATGAAATCAACAATTTTCATTACACACAGCTTGCATTTTTTCCTTTTTTTTTTTGGAGGGAGGAAGGCAGGGCATTTGGGGTTAAGTGACTTGCCCATGGTCATGCAGCTAGTAAGTGTTAAGTGTCTGAGGCCAGATTTTAACTCAGGTCCTCCTGACTCCAGGGCTGGTGCTCTGTTCACTGCACCACCTAGCTGACCCTATAGTTCGCATTTTTTTAAAAATTAGATGTGATAAATACATGTAAGATAAATTATAATTTGTTATATGTAAGATGTAGTTCAATATGTTGGCTTCAAAGTCGACCTGTTTGTCTCTCCTCTTGAATGACGTTCTTCTTCTTTTTATGATTTTTTTCCTCTCTATATATTACACTGATCCTCTTTTTCTTTATTTTAAAATTCTCTATTTCCAAATCCCCTACCTCTTTTCTTTCCCTTGAAAACTGATAAATAGGTGATGGGTGGTGATGGTAGTGGTGCTTCTCTTCTAACAAAGTTTAAAAAAAGTCATAGTTAAAGCAGGACATATCTCAATTTCATCAAGCTGATGAAACTGGAATCAAGTTGATTACTGCATTGATCATTATTTATAAGTCTTTCAAAGTTGTCTGTTTAAAAAAAGTTATATCATTCTGGTTCTGCTCACTTCACTATCAATAACTTCAGAAAAATCTTTGCAGGTTTTCTTGGATAGAGATCCTGAGTATTCATATACCATAATCTCTTCAATCATTCCTAAATGATAGGTAATTTTTTTGGTTAAAGCTTTTTCTGAATCAACTGATATAATTATGTGACTTTTAGTGTTCTGGTTATTATGACCTTTCTCTATTATGTTAAGTCATTTTCCTACTAATGAATATCTTTATATTACTGGTTCAAATCTAGACTACTCTTAGTTTTCAATCTTTTTAAAATATGTCGTAAGTTGCTTAATATTGCATTCAATATTTTTGTACAGATAATCATTGGGAATATAGGTATTATTTTCTGCTTTGTTTTTCCTTAGTTTAGGTGTCAAGTCCATATTTCTATCTTAGAAACTTAGGACCTCCTCTTTTCTTATTTTAGAAGTTTATGTAGTATCAGAATTTACTGTTCTTTGAATGTCAGATATAGTTTACTTGTAAATCTATTTTTTTCTTTGATAGTATGCTTATGACTGATTCAATTCCTTTTTTTGCAACTTGGTTATTTGAATTTTCTATTTTTATTCCATTAATATTGATATTTTATAATTTTAAAAAATGTTCACCTATTTTCACTTAAATTATCATTTTTGCTGGCATATAACTGGGCATAAATTACTTTTTTTTAAACTTATTTTTTGTTACATTTTTAACTCCAAATTGTCTCCCTCCCATACTCAAGAAGGCCACCATTTAACACAGATATATACATGTGTAAAACCATATTACATATACTTCTATTGATCAGTTCTTTCTCTGAAGGTAGACAGCATCTTATTTCATAGGCCCTTTATAGCCGATTTGAGTATTCCTAATACTCAGAATAATTTAGTCATTCACAGGTGTTCTTCAAACAATACTACTGTTACTGTATATACATTCTTTTGGTTCTGCTCATTTCACTTTTTATTATTTCATGCAAGTCTTTCCATGTTTTTCTAGAAATCAACCTGTTCATCATTTCCTACAGCAGAGGTATATACCAAACAATATTCCATCATAATCATATGCCACAACTTGTTTAGCCATTCCCCAATAGAGCCCATTCCTTTCATTTTCAGTTCTTTGCCACCACTAAGAGAGCTGCTACAAATATTTTTAGAAAATTTAGGTTCTCTTCCATACTCCTTGATCACCTTGGTAAACAGGCCTAATAGTGCTATTGCTAGGTCAAAGGTATTACACAGTTTGGTAACTCTTTTGGGCATAATTCCACATTGTTCTCCAAAAATCAGTACACAAGTTCCACCAACTGTATTATGTCTCAATTTTTCCAGGTCCCTTTCAACATATTATTTTCCCCCTTCTATCATTTTAGCCAATCTGACAGGTGTGAAGAGATATTTCAGTTGTTTTAATTTGCATTTCTCTAATCAATAATAATTTGAGGCATTTTTTCATGGCAATATTTAATTTTGATTTTTTTCATCAAAAAACTGCCTGTTCATATGCTTTGAACATTTATCAATTAATGAATGATTCATATTCTTATAAATTTGACAAGTTTTCTACATATCTGAAATATGAAACCTTTATCTGAGAATCTGTCTATAAATATTTTCCCCCAATTTTCTGCTTTCCAGGAATAAATTTCTTTCATTTAACTCTTCATTTATTGTGAAATCTCATTTTTAATTTTTCATAATGACAATCTAGTTTTCCTCTCCTTTAAATAAGACTGGTTAATATTTTACGTATTTTATAAAACAGCTCCTGGTTTTATCAACTGAACATGTGGCTTTTGCTTCCAAGATAATTAGACAGCTTCTCTAACTTTCAGCATTTCTACCTCAGTCTTTAATTTAGGTTTGTTTGATTTGACTTTTTTTTTAAATTTTTTTTCTAGTTGCATGCCTAATTCACTGATCTGTATTTCCTATTCTCCTACCCTCACCCCAAATAAGAATGCTTAGAGGTCAATTTTCACCGAATGACTACTTTGGGTTTATTTCAGAAGTTTGGGGATGTTGTCTCACTTTTTCTGATGAAATTCTTTATTGTTTTGGTGATTTTTCTGACGCACCCATTTTTTTTGGCATTAAGTTTTCTAGTTTTCAATTAAGATTGAATTGTTTCTTCAAAGACCTTTTTTGATTATAATTTTGGTAACTACTGAGGAAAGGAACTGATGTTACTGTTTCTCCATTTTTTCTGAGATTTTCCTAGTATGTGGTAAAGTTTGAGTAAGCTGACAAAACTAAGGACAAGTGAAACACCTCTATATCACTTCTGACCTTATGACTTTCATTCAGTAACTGGCAAAGCTCTATCATATCTAACTATTCTAAAATTTTACTCAAAGATTTAATTTCTTACTTAACTATTACTTAGATTTATCTAGATCTGAAAGGAACACACGTATACATTTAGGTCTCCTATTATAAATTTTGCCATTTCTCCCTTTAATTTGATTCATTTTTTCTTTATTATATGTTATACTATTCAGTGTGTATATATATATATATATACATATATATATATATAAAGTCCTGATCTCTTAAATTGTATATCATACCTTTTAGTATAATAAAGTATTTTCCCTGTTTATCCCTTTTAACAACGTCTATTTTTACTGATGCTTTATCTGGGATCAAGCCTGTTACCCATGACATTTTTTCTAAGTTCAGCTCAGCATAATAAATTCTGTTCCAGGATCTTTGTTTCAAGTTTTGTGGGGATTTTTGGTAAACATATTGAGTTCTGCTTTCTAATTTGTTCTGGTATCCTTTTCCATTTAATTATTACTAAGTTTGCCCCCCTCATTTAGGTTCTTGGCCAAGATCTTATTTTTTTTTCTTCTCTTTGCTCCAAGCCCCTCTTTACAAAGAAGAGAACAGTGGTGAAAGAGTATGATCAATGGTAATAATGTTATTACTTCAATGTAACTGAAGTGATCTATTTCCATTCAATTGGCCCTTCACTATTCCCCTTTCCCAAACTTCAATCCCTGGTTCTTAACCTTTTAAAAAAAAAAAAACCTCCCCTTCACAATGTACTTTAAAAAAAAATTCAAACTTTTTTCTTGCCTGTTAATTATTCCCTTCTCGATACTAAACTCCCTCTTAATCATCCCCTCCTTCATCAAAAATGTAATGTATTTCAACAACTAAACTCTTATGTTTTCAATCCTCCTTTGTCAAGCTTACATAAGAGTAAAAGTAATGTGGCACCCACTTCCCTCTTTGTGTACTCTTCTTACTCACGTAGGAGAAATAGTAAGCCTTACCCAAATTTTTTTCTCCTTTTGTCCATTCTCTACATCCTTGGCTTATCTTATGTACTTTCTTCTATGACCCTTAAAGACCTTAAAGTTCTGAAAGGACACTTGACTCTTTTCCTATTAGAATACAAACTTCGCATCACTGTATAATCCCTTCCCATTTGTCCAAATGTATGTGTCTTTCCTGGTTTTTCTTTGATTCTTTTGTTTGCATTTTGGCCTTTCTACTCAGATCTAGTATTTTCATTCGGAAACAAGTAAAGACTACTATTCAACTAAAGACTCATTTTATTCCTTTCAGGATCATGCTCAGTTTTGCAAGTTATTTTTTGTCGTTATTCTCTATCTTTGGCGTTTTGGAATAGCATATTCAAGATTTCTTCTACTGTACCATGTAACTATAAAGTCTTATCATCCTGATTTTGATTGTTTGCTATTTTATGTCTTCTTAAAATATTATATTCAAGATTTTTTAGCTATTGTCTTTTATAGTTTTCAGTTGTTTAAAGATTCTTAAATTCTCTTTCAACTATTGCTCAAATCTATTATTTTTCAACTGTAGATACTTAACATTTTGAATTTTGCCAATGTTTTGGATTGATTCTGATACTTCCTATCATCTCATCATATCAATGACTTGTTTGGTCCATCCTAATTTTCTGGGAATCCAGTTTGGGAGCATGGTTTATCATCTAATGTTCAAAGCTATTAATTCTTTGTAATTTTTTTCCTCCACAGCTTTCATTTTATTTATAATCTCTTGCTTCATTTTTTTCCAGGTACAGCTGCAATGCTTCTTCCCAATCTTATTTTCGTCTCTAAGGCTATATTCATAGTTGTGGACTCTTCTTTCCTCTCATACAATTCTTAAGCCATAACATTTCTTCATAAAATCTGCTATCTCCTGTTTAGCCTCAATTCTTGATTTTGGACACAGTCCAGGGAGAGGCTCTGTACTCTCTTCCACTTAGGTTTCTGCTACTAGCTTCCACCTTCCCTGGTTTGTCTGATCTCTGTGCCCTGGTAAATTCTCTGTAGGGGGCTTTCCCTGAGAAGGGCACCAGATGGTCTTCCGGTGACCCTGAAGCTTCTGCGATAAGGGTGTTGGGTGATCTTTATGACCCTGAGTTGTCCCTGACCAAGGTCCCAGAGAATATTTTGTCCCCTTTATAATTTCTTGAACAAGTCCATGGATCAGCATTCCCCTATTAAGGTGCTGTATTATCCTCTGTTCTTTCCAAGACTTCCTGATCAGGATTCTGAGAGGTCTTACATTCTATCCTTGAACTATCCTCTCAGGGTATTATTGCTTCTTTCCCACTCCCCCTTGAGGGATGACTTCTTTTCTGTCTGAGGTTTCCTTGATTGGGAACTGATGGTGGCTGTATTCCCTAGAGTTTTTCAATCATAGTGCTGCCTTGAGTTTCAGGTTTCTTTGCCTGCATTTTTACTGGGTTCTCTGGCAAAATTCCTTTTTCAGTATATACAACTTCTGTGGTTTTTTGCACTCTTGGACTGGATAAAGAAGTTTACTGATGCTTCTCTACACATTTATTGTTATTTGACCTGGTGCTCTTGATATAACACTGCAGTAATAAAAACAGGACAGTTTGAACTCCTATATGATATACCAAGCTGCCATTTTATTCAGAAGTCCCCCACAACTTATTTTTCACATGATGCTGCTCCAATCATTTTATCATAAAGATACACAACATGTTCTCTAACTACAGAACTCATACAAAAAGGAAATGATGTACAGAAGAGAGATGAGGATTCCATATATATAAAAACAAGAGTATTCTTGTCAAGAATTAACAGTAAATTCAGAGGACAAAGAATTATTAAACATTAACTGAAGCGGTATCCTCAATCTCCACTCCATAGATCACATCATGCACAGGAATCTTTTTAAATTTAATTTTCCAGTTTCTAAAAAGACATAATTAAAAATAAGGGACACAAGGACAACTTTTATCATGACATATTCCAGAGGGACAAGAGAAGAAAAGGAAAAGGAATGTAGTTTAGTAGGCACTAGTACTGAGCAAACACACAAAGGGAGTAGGTTCACTGGTCCTAATATTAAAAAGGAAAATTCTCCAGGTAGGCATCAAAAGCCAATCTGTAAGTCACATGGAAACAGTTATTTATGTAATCCCAGGTTGCCCTGGAAATTTAAATAGAAAAGGCAAATGCAAGGAATGGTTAGGAAAGAAAAACAAGTAATAGATGACAGGACAATCTAGGGCTTTCATAATGGTGGTCTATTACAAGACACCGGGCAGTTAGGTCATGAAGGGGATAGAGTGCTAGGAGTGGAGTCAGGAAAACTCATCTTCTTGAGTTCAAATCTGTCTTCAAACACTTACTAGCTGTGTGACCCTGGGCAAATCCCTTAAACCTGTTTGCCTCACTTCTTCATATACAGAATGAGCTAAGAAGGAAATGGCAAATCACTCCAGCATCTTTGCCAAGAAAACTCAAATGGGGTCAATGAACAGCGAGACACAACTAAACAACAAAATTACAAGATGTTACTCCCAAGTTCCCTGGGTATCACAAAGAATTTCTGTTACGAGACTCATTTGAATATCTATGGTTTTTGTTGCTGTTTTTTAAAAACAAGTTCACTTTATTTTTGCGGAAGTTGATAACAATTACAGTAACATTTCAGCTTCAATAAATAAAGAAAATGGATGATCCTTTGCAGCTGTCCCTGACACAAATTATTAACAACTGGCCCAAATGCTGTTTCATAAACTAAAATTAAACAATCTTTTGGTAAATATTTAGTTAAAATTCTTAATTTTGGACACCAGTTTTCCACCAAGTAAGAATTAATGGTCTCTTTCCAATGGGTGCTTGTTTCACATTATTAGGAGAAACAAAAGATGTCCACCTAGATCTCCTTGTGTTTGAACAGAATCTCCAAAAGAGTAAAGATGATGGTCAAAAATTAAAACTTTAAGGCAGTGGTTCTCAACCTTCCTAATGCCGTGACCCTTTAATACTCGTATGTGGGCATATCTGCATGTGGGTGCACCCACCTGGAGACGGATAGAGGAGCAGTGTCTCAGTTCCTAAGACCATCAGAAATATGTGTTTTCTGATGGTCTTAGACGACCCCATTCTACCCCCAAAGGGGTCACGACCCACAGGTTGAGAACCACTGCTTTAAGGAATAGTAAAAAGTGAACAAAATGTTATTCTCCCAAGCCTAGGTACTATAGTATATTTGAAGCATATCAGTTTTCATAACTACATTACACACTGCCTTTACAAGTTATATTTGGCTAAAATTTCCAAAGTATATTATGTTTGAAATTGCAATCAAAAAGCCAAAAGAAAACTATAATGCTTCACCTGACGTAGGCGTTTGTTAGATGTTCCTGGGCTAGTTTTTCGTAAATTGCAAAATGTCTGTAGACCTTTCATCCACTCCTACCAAAAAAAGAAAAAGAAAAAATATCCCAATATTTCAAAGTTAAGTACATTTTTAATATGTATATCTGGTATCTAACACCAATTCAATGTAAACAGTTTAACAGAATGTGGTAAAAGTTTCTTTTTTGCTTCTATACTTTAGTCTCAAATGTACTCTGATGTGTGTACATACACATGCATATTTATACACACTAAAAAATGTTCATATACTCAAATTTTAAAAGATTTTACACACCAAAAGGCTCTTTTTAGCAAATATCAAGTACTAAATAGAAAATAGTCACTACTGCATTTACATTTCATTAAAAAATTACATTTTTATTTTCTTAATGAATCAGTATTTATTTCTACTAACTAAATACAAGGCTGGATAAACATAAAGCAGTTAAACTGTAAACAGTTAAAGCTGGATCTGAGTGTGTGTACATGCGTGTGTGTGTGTGTGTGTGTGTGTGTGTGTGTGTGTGTGTGTAAAATACCAAATTCTAAAACAAAGTGATTAAATGAGGACTGACTTGAAAAGCAGTTTTTATTATTTATTAATAAAAGTATTATTAAACTACAATACAGTAGAATTATTACTACAGTTAGAACCAAAATCCCAAGAGTTTGGTTTTTGTTTTACTATTTTTTTTTAAACTTTTGTTTACAAAAATCTGAAAGGTTAGAATAAATTTAATGTACTATAAGCTGAAGCAACTCTCCTAGTACTCAATTTAATGTATAGTTTTACTTCAACAACTTTCAAATAGAAGATGCTCTGGGGAAGGGAAATAACAACTTTGTGCTTATTAAAAAATAATACATACAAACACTTCACTTTGGATTACAGATTTCTAAGAAGGTTTGTGCTTTTTCTATTAGCCATATCTTGAGTTTGGAAGCTATTTCAATGAGTTTTCTTGAGCTGTGTCAATACCTAAGGTAAAACCACTGCAATAGAGCAGAGAGTTAAAAGCATAAGCAAGGAATGCAACCAAAAACTCAAAAGTTTCACCAATTATCTAATAGAAATCTGAAAATAATCATACACTGCAGAGAAGTTATTAAGGAGCAAGGGAAGAAAGAATGTAAATGCAATGGAAGAAAATTACAGAACTGGCTATCCACATAATTAGGTGACATGCGAAACTTACACATAGTTGTCCTCAGGGTGTGAGGAATATCTTCACATAGAAAGAGGGAACATGGTAAAGTGATTAAAGCAGAGGATCCAGAGGTGCTGTGTTCTATTCCTAACTCCACTTTTAACATTTGCGACACTGAACAAGTCAACTAAGTTTTCTGTGCCCCAGTTTTTCCCATCTGCAAAATAGGGATACATACCTCAAGAGAGATATTGTACAGGTTTGATTTTTGTACAACTGCTACATAAATACAAGGTATTTTAATTAACTGAGAAGTTCTGCAAAGCCCCAAGAAAGAAACCTTGAAATATGAAAAGCAAACGTTCCTTCCAGAACCACAAGCTTTTCATGCACTTTATATAAAGATTTTTTTAAAAATTTGTTGTTTTTTAATGTGAGTCAGTGTCATACACAGGCTCAAGACAAGATGCATACCAAGAGAATCATTCTCACTATGCCCAATAGATAGTCAGTGTATTATATCAGTACCTTCAATTTTAGACGAAGCCACCTTCTTCCTTTTAACCAATAGTGTGTTACCTCTTCCACAGAGCATCAAATATTCACAAAGTGGTCAAGAGTAGAGCTATACCTGAATTATATAATTTGTAACAACACTACTTGCAAGTTAACTATTTTATTTTTTTAATAGTGATATTTTAGAGAAATTGGGTATTTCAGGACCATTATTTCCTCATTATTTTTTTAAAAACACACACACATACATATACACACGTGACTATGTATTACAAATATATTCCCAATTACTTAATAATATTCTGAGCTAAAGTAATAAAGTTAGAAGAGACAAAGAATATAATTCTGAAGATGTATATAATGTCTAGGCCATGCATTTTTTTCTTTCTAGTGGCTGGAATTCTCTTTTAAATACATGGATTTAACCATTAAGAAATACATAATGTTCTATAACAAAGTCAACTAGTTTGCTTCTATCTGTACTGTGCTGAGAACGTCAAGGAATTTTTTATGGGACAGATATAATCAAAATGAGCATTCACTTCAAAATCAAATAATTTCATTTTTTAAAAAGAATAAACATTTCATTTGTTATTAGGTATTCCTTTAAATCAATTACTGTAAAGAATTTCTTATGATAAGTTCTTACAAATCCACAAGTCCTTTTTTGTTTCTTGGAATAAAATGTAAAGAGCAGATTACTTATCTTCCTTATATTATCTGAGGGAGCTCCCCCAAAATAACCAACTATAAAATATTCTAGTACATAAGTTTACATTAGACAGAAAAAAAAGTTTCTCACCTGCGCCTGCTCTGGAGTCTCTCCTGCAAAGTAAAAGATGTAATGCTCTTCACTAAAGTGCTGAACTACTATCTGAAAACAGTTTGGCCTTTAAAAACATAAACAACAAAAGATATTATTGAAAAATTTTTAAACCAAAATCAATAATAATTATATCCTACCTTACTAATAAAAATATTCAAACTTTTAGAAAGAAGTAAACACTTTCGAGACGGTAGAATAGAGGCAGCAACTCAGCTGAACTTTCACAACAGTCCCCTCCAACAACTTTAAGATAACAGCTTAAATAAAATTGTAGAATGGCAGAGCCACCAAAACGTGGCAGTGAGATTTTTTGAGCCTTAGACAACTTAGGAAGCAAGCAGAAGTCTGTGACACTGGTGTAAGGATTGGAAAGTAACTGTGATAGTCGCAACAGCTTTGGGAGTTCTCAACCCAGAAACAATAAGCGGAGCTTTGACAACTGGTCAGACAAAGATTACAGGGGACTCTGCTGACTGGGTGTGGAGGGCACTGACTGGTAAGTCTATTACCCACACACAGTTTGGGCCATAGTTCCAGAGTCCAGAGAAGCACTTGTTCTTGGTCACAAGGGAGCAGGGAACCTGGCTCCAGTTCCAAGTTTACTGTAAAGTGCACAGACCAGGAGGGCAGTGACAATACCTCTCCCCAGATCACACAACACTGGAAGCACCACAAAGTGCAGACCCCTAGAAATAGCTCTGAAAACAGCAGCACAAAAAAGCCAGAAGCTGTGGACAGTGACTCCACAAACCCAGTAGAGCAGAACACAACTTTAACATCAAGTTCAAATTCAAGAAATAACCTGGAAAAAAATAAGAAACAACAGAAAAAGAACTTGACCATAAAAAGCTACTATGGTGACAAAGACCAAGACAAAAACTCAAAAGAAGACAACAATGTGAAAACAATTATATCCAAAGTCTCAAAGAAAAAATGCTAATTGGACAAAAGCTCAAAAAAAAAATCCCTAGAAGAGTTAAAAAGAATGAGAGAAAAAAATGGGAAAAGAAATGACAGTAATGGCAAGAAAATTTTGAAAAAAAAATTAACAGCTTGGTAAAAGAGGCACAAAAAAAACCCTGAAGAAAATAACTTTAAAAATACAATTGGCCTAAACATAAAAGATGTACAAAAATTCACTTAAGAAAAAGAACTTGGATAAATGGATGAAGCAGAATTGGACAAACGGAAAATGAGGAACAAAATCTCACAGAAGAAAATAATTCCTTAAAAATTAGAATTGAGAAAATGACTAATTGAGAAAATGGTAATGACTCCACGAGACGTCAAGCAACAATAGAACAAAGACAAAAGAATGAAAAAATGTAAAAAGATGTGAAATATCTCACTGGAATAACAACTAATCTGGAAAGCTGATTGAGAAAATTTAAGCATTATTGGACTACCTAAAATTCACAAAAAAGAAAAAGAGCCAAGATATCATATTTTAAGTAATTATCAAGGAATTCTAGAACCAGAGAGCAAAACAGAAATTGAAAGAATCTACTAATAATCTCCAGAAAGAGATCCTAAAATGAAAACTCTCAGAAATACTACATTCAAACTCTAGGTCAGTGAGAAAACATGCAAGCAGTCAGAAAGAAAAAATTCAAATATCATGGAGCCAAGAAAGAAACAATTCAAATATTATGGAATGACAGGCATCACAGCATCACACGATATTTATCAGCTTCCACGTTAAAAGAAGAGGGCTTGGAATATTCTGGAGGGCAAAGGAGAGAGAATAACAACCAAGAATAATCTACCCAGAAACCAAGATTAGGAGGGAAGCAGAAAAGAGGGAAAGAATTTTTACAACTAGTATCTCTGACAAAGGTCTTATTTCTAAAATATATAGAGAACTGAGCCAAATTTATAAGAATACGAGTCATTCCCCAAGTGATAAACGGTCAAAAGATATGAACAAGCAGTTTTCAGAGGAAGAAATTAAAGCTATCTATACTAATATGAAAAAATGCTCTAAATCACTATTGATTAGAGAGATGCAAACAAATTAAAACAACTCTGAGGTACCACAAAACACCTATCAGACTGGCTAACATAACAAAACAGGTAAATGATAAATGCTGGAGAGGGTGGGGAAGTTGGAACACTGACTCACTATTGGTGGAGCTGTGAGTTGATCCAACCATTCTGGAGAGCAATTTAGAACTATGCTCAAAGTGCTATAAAAATGTGCATACCCTTTGACCCAGCAACACCATTTCTAGGGCTGTATCCAAAGAGATCATAAAAATGGGTAAAGGACCCACCTATACAAAAAACATTTATAGCAGCTTTTTTTGTGGTGGCCAAGAACTGGAAATTGAGGGGATGCCCATCAATTGGGGAATGGCTGAAAAAGATGTAGCATATGAATGTAATTGAATACTATTGTGCTATAAGAAATGATGAACAGGTGGACTTCAGAAAAATCGTAAAAAAGATTTATATGAACCAACGCTGAGTCAAGTGAGCAGAACCAGGAGAACACTGTTCACAGAAACAGCCACAGTAAGTGATGATTGATTTTGATAGACTTAGCCCTATTCAGCAATGAAAGGACCTAAAACAATTCTAAAGGACTCATGATGTTAAATGCCATCCACATCCAGAGAAAGAACTACAGAGCCAGAATGCAGAGCAAAGTAGACTATTTTCTTTTTTTGCTTTGTTTTTTCTTTCTCATGTTCTCTCCCATTTGTTATAATTTTATGCAACATGACTAATGTGAAAATGTGTTTAATAGGAATGTATGTGTAGAGTGATAGCATATTGCATGCCATCTTGGGGAGGGAGGAAGAAGAGAGGTGGAGAAAATTAAAAACTTATGGAAGTGAATGCTGCAAACTAAAAATAAATTAATAAATTTTTAAAAAATAGAATAGAATATTTTTTTAAATAATAGAATAGAAATAATGAATAATCTACCCAGAAAAACAGAACAAATCCTTCTGGGGGTAAAAGGAAGATATTTAATGCAACAGAGGACCTTTAAGTACTCCTGATGAAAACCAGAACTGAATAGAAAATATGACATGTACAAGTACAAGATTAAAGAGAAGCATAAAATGATGAACATGAAAGAAAAATCATAAGGGACTCAATAAGCTTAAATTGTTTTCATTCCTACATGAGAAGATGATATATGTAACTCTTAAGAACTTTATCATTATTAGAGCAGTTAGGAGTCTACATAGAAAGGGTGTAATGGCTTAAGTTAACTATGTAAGAATGATCTCAAGAAAAAAAATAAAAGGAGGTAAGACGAAGGGAAGGAATGGAAGAAGGGGGAAAACCATTTCACAAAAAAGAGGCATGCAAAGAAGAGCTTTTACACTGGAGGAGAAAATGGGAGTTTGGGGTGACAGGCAAAATTTGAACCTCATTTGCATTAGAACTGGTTTGAAAAATAAGAACACATAAATAGATAGAGATATAGATAGATAGGTATATGTATATACACTTAGTTGGCTATTGAAATGTATTTGACCTAATGAGGAGACAGGAGAGAAAGGGGATAAGAGAAAAGGGAGGGTAAGTTTTTTAAATTAAGTAGTATTTTATTTTTTTTCCAATTACATGTAAGAATAATTTTGAACTTTCATTTTCTAAAATTTTGAGTTCCATATTCTCTCCTTCCCCCTTCCCTGATACAGTAAACAAACTGATATGTTATACATGTACAATCATGCAGAACATATTTCCACAAGTTCCACACAAAACAAACAAAAAAAATATAAGAAAACTAAAGAGAAAAAATAGTACATTTTGATATGCATTCACACTCCATCAGTTCTTTAGAAGTGGAAAGCATTTTTCATGAAGTCTTTTGTAATTCATTATCTTAGATCATTGTATCACTGAGAAGAGCTAAGTCATTCATAGCTGATCATACAATATTGACAAGACTGTATAAAATGCTCTCCTGGATCTGCTCATTTCATTTTGGATCAGTTTGTGAAAATCTTTGCAGGTTTTTCTGGAACCATCACCCTCCCCATTTCTTAGAGTATAATAGTATTCCATAATGATCATATACCACAACTTGGCCAACCATTCCCCAACTGATGGGCACACCTCAACTTTCAATTCTATGCCATGACAAAAACAGCTACAAGAAATTTTTTAAAATAAAAATAAGTCCTTTCCCCTTTTTTTATCTCTCTGGCATACAGACCTAGTAGTGGTATTGCTAGATCAAAGGGTATGCAGAGTTTTATACTCCTTTGGGAATAGTTCCAAACTGCTCTCCAGAATGGTTAGATCAGTTCACAATTCTACCAAGAGTGCAATTAGTGTCCCAATTGTACCATATGCCCCAACATTTTCTTTTTCTATCACATTAGTAAATCTGATAGGTGCGAGGTGGTACCCAAGAGTTGTTTAATTTGCATTTCTCTAATCAGTAGTGAGTTAGAGCATTTTTCTTCATGACTATAGATAGCATTGCTTTCTTCATCTGAAAACTACCCTTTCATATCCTTTGATCATTTATCAATTGAGGAATGACTCGTATTCTTGTAAATTTGACAAATGAAGCTTCTATCAAAGATATTTACTATACAAAATTTTCCCAGTTTTCTGCTTTCCTTGTAATTTTGGTTTCCCTGGTTTTGTCTGTGCAAAAATCTTTTCATAACAATCAAAATTATCCATTTTACATCCCATAAAGCTCTCTATTTCTTGTTTGGTCATAAATTCTTCCCTTCTCTGTAGATCTGACAAGTAAACTATTCCTGTTCTAATTTGTTTATGCTATTACCTTTCATGTCTAAATCACATATCCATTTTGACCTTATCTTGGTGATGTGGTGTAAGATGTTGGTCTATACCTAGTTTTTACCATACTATCTTTCAGTTTTTCTAGAAGTTTTTGTCAAATAATAAGTTCTTGTCACAAAAGCTTGGGTCTCTGGGTTTATCAAACAGTAAATTACTATGGTCATTTACTACTGTGCATTGTGTATTGATTATTACACTGATTCAAGTACCAGATAGTTTTGATAATTACTGCTTTATAATATAGTCTGAGATCTGATACCACTAAGGCCACCTTCCTCCACATCTTTTTTCCATTAATTCCCTTGATTCTTGAACTTCTGCTCTTCCAAATGAATTTTGTTATTATTTTTTCTAGCTGTATAACAGATTTTTGGCACTTTGATTGATATGGCACTGAGTAAGTAAATTAATTTAGGCAGAATTGCCATTTTTATTATATTGGCTCGGCCCACCCATAAGCATTTGATAATTTTCTAATTTTTTAGACCTGTCTTTATCTGTGGGAAAAGTATTTTGTAAATTGTGTTCATTTAGTTCTTGGGTTTGTCTTGGCAGGTAGACTACAATTATTTTAAATGGAATTTCTCTATTTCTTGCTATTGGGCTTTGTTGGCAACATACAGAAATGCTGATGATTTATGTGAGTTTATTTTATATCCTACAACTTTGCTAAAGTTTTTAATTAAAGTAGTTTTTTAGGTGATTCTCTAGGTATAACATCATTATCACCTGCAAAGAGTAAGTCTTGTTTCCTCATTGTCTACTTAATTCCTTTAATTTTTCTTCTTTTATTGCTAAAGCTAACATTTAGAGTATAATACTGAATAATAGTGGTGATAATGAGCATCTTTGCTTCACTCTGTTTTTATTGGGATGGTTTCTAGTTTATCCTCATTAAAGATAATGCTTGCTGGTGTTTTAGAGACACAATTTATCATTTTAAGGAAAGCTTCATTTATTCTTATAATCTGTTTTTTAATAGGAATGAGTACTATATTTTGTCAAAAGCTTTTATCTATTGAAATAAACATATTATTTCTGTTGGTTTTGTTACTGATATGGTCAATTATGCTGTTTTACTAACACCGAATCAGTCCTATATCCCTGATATAAATTCCCCCTGCCCATTCTTATAATAAATTACTGTATTCTATTTGCTATTATTTTACTTGAAATTTTTTCCATCAATATTCATTAGGGAAACTGGTTTATAAAAAGGAAGAGCAGATTAAAGGAGGCAGTGGTCAGAAGCAAAATAGATGTTTGAAAAGGGACAGGGTTAAAACAGAGAGGGAAAAGGATAAACAAAAGAAAACAGAATTGATGGAAATACAGTTAGTAATCATAACTGTGAATGTGAATGGGATAAATTCACCCATTAAACAAAGGCAGACAGAATAATGGATTAGAAACCAGAATCTGATAAAAAGTACTATAGACAATTAAGCAACATCAAAAATTTTACAGCAAGTTATTCAGACAAAGGCCTCACTTCTTAATATGCTGGGAACTGAGTCAAATTTATAAAAAGAGCTATTCCCCCCAAAATAAATGATCACAGGATATGAACAGGTGATTTGTAAAAAAAATAAAAGTCATTTATAATCTTAGAAAAAAATGTTTTTAATGAAAAAAGAAGTCAACTAGTCATTACTGATCAGAGAAATATAAACTGAAAAAACTCTGAGGTATTACCTCACACCTATCAGAAGATAAAAAGGCTAGACAGAATATACACAAATGAGTACACTAATTAACTGTTGGTGGTCCGACCATTCTGGAGAACAATTTGGATCAATACCCAAAGGGCTATTAAACTATGCATATCCTCTGATCCAGCAATACCACTGCTAGGTCTACGTCCAAAAACATCCAAAAAAAAAAGGGAAAAAGGATGTGTTTGTACAAAAACAGTTGTAGCAGCTCGTTTTATGGTGGTAAAGAAATGGAATCTGAGGGTATACCCATCAATTGGGGACTGGCTGAAAAAATCACGGTATATCATTGTGATGGAATATTATTTATTGTGCTAGAAGAAGCAATGAGCAGGATGGTTTCAGAAAAATCTAGGAAGACTTCTATGAACTGATGCAAAGTAAGCAGAACCAGGAGATCACTATATACAGCAACAGCAGCACTGTAATGATGATCAACTATGAAAGATTTAGCTATTCTGATCAATACAACGATCCAAGACAATTCATAAGACTCATGACGAAACTGTTATGCACCTCCAGAGAGAATTGATGAACTCTGAGTACAGACTGGGAAACAAAAACAATACATAGATTTAGAAATTATATGTATAATGGACAGCTGATATCACTAAGAGAGGAATATAGGAAGAGTAAAGGGCTCAGGACAGGACCTAAGGGACACTCAGGCTCAAGAAACAAACAAGAATATACCACCCATCCACTCCTTCTACAAAGTGACAAAGAGATCAAATAGGAGAGCTGAGAAAAGGCCACTGGATTAAGTAGTTAACAGATTTTTTTTTAGTGGGGGGGTGGAGGGAGGGCTGAGGGGAGCTTGGTGGTGTTAACGGAATGAAAATTCCAAAAAAGATAAATAAGGAAAAAAACCATCTTACCTGCCAAACAGACTATCATGAACAACATAGACAGAACAAACACTGAGATCTATTAATCCTTTTGGTTTTGTGGCTCGTTTTTCACTTTCAAAATAAATAAGCTGGGCATCATTTCCCTCTAAGATAAAATATAAATTTTTCCACCGCTTTCCTTTGCCTGCCCAAAAAAAAGCAATTATTTTCATTTTTTCCCAATAAATATTAAAAACTAAAAGTCAAACCACTGGAAACAGAAATAAAATGTTCAACAAAAATTTTTAAACCTTATATAAAACTAAAATCTTAACAGTTGTCCCTTCTAAATTTTAATCTTGTACACAGAAAATGAAGAACTCTTACAAAATGAATAAAAATGCCTAGAAACTTCATAAATCTATCTTCTAATGAAAGAATGCGGTTACTGCAAATTGTCTTGTATGTTTTTAAAGTTTTCCAACTAATGTGAAATTAACATTTCTCTAGCCTTAGAGAAATAATAAAAAGATCTCCACATTCTAATGTCTCAATGAACCAAGGCATAAAAAGCACTTCAAAGAGTAATAATAAGGGCTAGTATTTCACATATAAAAGGATGTTCCCTTCAAATAACTGCAAAACACACAATCGTGTTGGCACTCAAGACTACTCGAGCTCCTTAAAGTTACAGGTAAGAGACCTGGAAGTCAGAGAGATTTGTTGTTTAAACCTAAGAGACATAAAAGGGATTTTATTTATAACCCTTACTTAAAAAAAAAAAGTTGTAAAATAGCTGAGAAAAATCAGTATTATATAATAAGTATACTTAAAACACCAAACTTTTGTTTTATGATTAATATGAATGACAATTTAAAATAAGTAAGATACAAGATATTTTAAAACATAATGAAAAATCATACTTACTCTTTTTTAGAAGATAGCCTTTCTTAACAATATTTTTATAAAAGGCATCCTTTGTTTTGCGACGAATTGTATTGTAGATTTCTTTGCCATCTACTGAATCATTAAGTACTTGTTCTTGATGCTGATTTAAAAAAAATAAACACAAATATCTCTCAAATGGTGAATCTGAGATAAATCTGTATACGGGTTACTTAATTACGGAAGGAAATGAATGTGTACCCTCAATTAAAAGAAAAGGTCCTGTCAAATCCTAAATTTGCATAATAGATAAATCAAGGAGAAGCTTCACATAAAAAAAATTCTTACTTTTCAAAAGTATTAGAATAGTACTTAAATATCACAAGTAACCCATTAAAATGATTTAATTTACAATGTAACACCATACAATAAAGCTCATTCATAATTTCTTGGAACACATATTATACATGCAAAGCAACGTAAAAGCTGTAATCAGAGAAATGCATAAATGAAAGAAAAGAAAGACTAGTCATGTAAGAAGAACTAGAGATTAACTAATGAACTCCATTATAACCTCGAATAGTGAAGAAGGTCCACACAACAGACTGCGGTGTAAATTTACAGAAAGACATAGATAGGAGTTTCATGGATGGATGGGCATGAACAAGGTTGTGAGCTTTATTACTGGAAGGAGTATCCACAGCAGTGAAATTGCTTATCTACTGGAATGTGGAAAGACTTAATCTAGGGAAATCAGTATAGTAAGACCAAGAGAACAAATGGATAAAAGCCAGGTACAACTTCTGTTCTCCCAGATTAATTTCATGTTTATCTACTGAAATAAAATTGCATAAATTTGTATTCATTATTTCATTAGTGATGTCAGTAAGACTGCTTTCCCGTAGGTATATTTTGTAGCTTCTCATATAATCCTTAAGGAATCATATGACAGACAAGTCAAACCATCATGACCAATTTGAACAAAACCTCCTTTTAGCCCAACTTGAGGACAGCCCAGCACACCAAACACAAAGAACCTTGGGAAAAACAATGTCCCCTAAATCACCAGACTTGCTTCCAACTTAGCCCCCACAGCCATCATTGTGGGGAAAAATCACTGTGGATAGCGGACCCACCTTTCTATTTACCAACTGCTGCTCAACAGGCACAGAAAGTCTGGGAGTGGTAGTATCCCTTGGACCACTATTCCTGCTTCCAGCCCAGTCCCCAGAGTCATAATCTAGAAAAGCAACTCCTGCAGAGGAGGCCAGTCATCCCCAACAAATGCCACCCACCTGTCACACAGAGCAGGCAAGACAGCTGAGGGATCACTCTAAGGGAGGGACAGAAGGCAGCAAGTGCAACACAAGTGAACTACCATCTTGACTACCAGCTCCCATTAAACCCTGATGAGGACAGCCTAAGACGCTGTTATGAGAATCTGAAGATCTTCCCTGCCCCTAGGCCCTTAGCTAAATTGGCTAGTGACTCTAAGAACCTTCCCCTATTTGAAAGTATACTCTGCCCCTTAATAGGCTGGATGTGGTCACATGGAGCCTGTGGTGGGAGGATTGTTTTTTGGGAATGCCACGAGCCTTGTTGCTTTGTGATTGGGCAGTCTGTCAAGAGGCCTGTGACATTCTCCAAGCCAGGAGAAAGCTATATATATCCGCCCTGATGTGAAGTTTTGGTTTGGGGCTCACTTTGAGAAGAGTTGTGTGATTTGGCCAGACGGGACTCTGGGAAGCCATTGAGCGCCCCCCCCCCCCCCGCCCGCTAAGAAAAACACAGATGTTGGTGCTTCCCTGTCTGGTAACTGATGTAATGGTCAGAGGCTGGAAGCCATATGCTGATATGTTTCTCTGTCTGCTTGTAATTTGTGTTTGCATTCTCTGAAGTTCAGGGTGCTGACTTTTTCCCCTGAACTAGATAAATGATATATGTTTGATTGATTAAAGTGAAACTGTTAACCCATTTTGAGTTGCTTTCCTTTAGAAAAGCAGATCTAAGAACCTGTGCTAGCAGCCATCCTGGGTATGCTAGCGTGCTTGCTGATACAGACCCTTAACCTAAAAGCTCTGCGAAAGTGAAGTTAAATAATGATGTGAAAGAGGCAGCATTAATATCTTCTTTGTCACTGCATCCTCATAACGATGGAACTTTTCCATCTGACTTGCAGTTGTGAGTTCCTTGAAAGTAAGAATTGTCTTAACTTTTCTATTGGTATCCTTGATGCTTAGCAGGTGTTTTGTACATGGGAAGTCATTAATAAATAAATGCCTTATTTATTCATTCATAGTTCATTGACTCATGCTGATGACCATAATCAGGCACACAACATGACAGAATGAAATCATGACAGCAGATTTCAAACCCTCTGAGTAAAGGAGAAGGGTCAAGTCCTGTGCTCAAAGAAAGGAATGGAACAGAAGTTGGGGGCTTAAGGACAAAGAAGGAAATTTAGACTAGCCCCTGAAAGAAGTGATGCATGGAGTTCAATCAAGGATGGATTTATAAACTGTGAATCAGCATACGCTCAGCTGTAGATAGCATAATTTGTAGTGAACTCAGTCACCAAAACTACAGCAGAGAGTCATATGCAAGCTTGGGAGTAGGCGTGAAAAAGATAATGAGTGGGAAGAGTGGAAAGAAAAGACTCAAGAATAGAAAAGAATGCATTGTTGAAATGACTCATTATTATGAAAAGGAGGTAATGTCAAAGCAGAAGAAAAAAATAAAGAACAAGATTGGATTAAAGCATAGGAAACTGATTAGAGAGAGGTGTGGTGTAACAGGAAATACGGGTCTGCTACTTCCTACATAAATGTGGGGTAAGTCATTTCAACTCTCTGAACATCAGTTTCCTAATTAAAAAGTAAGGATTAGATAAGCCTCAAGTATCTTTCAGTTCTAATTAAACAGTTTTATGTGATGAAGTTTTATGTTAAAAAAAGCCACTACTATAGGTGAATTGGAGATTACTTAATAAATACTTCTTCACAGACTGAGAATAAAGTCAGGCTGGTCTGAGAGGCCAATCTGAGTTTGTAATTGTAATTGTAGGGACCTGGCTGTTAAGTAAGCCACTTACCCTCTCTGAAATTACTTTCATTATATGTAAAATGAGAATATTTATACTACCTACTCTAGGAAGTTGTTGTAAGGCAAACGATATGTAAAACTTATGGAAGCTACTATTATTATAAAGATCATCAATATGAATGCATAAATCACTGAAGATTACAGCTGCTGCAGAAAACATTAAGTCAAATGCTATAATTGATGAGGCAATTTGCAGCATTCTGAAGGCTCACAGACAAAAGGGTGGGCAACCAGAAGAGGCCTTAGGCTTGTTTAGAAGAAAACAAAGGAAACAAGACAGGTTGTTCTAAGTCCAAAAACGTACCCAATGTTGTCCATGATGCTCAAAAGAAATTGTAAGGATCTCTTCTATACCATGTGGTTTGTCATATGCAAATAAGGATTCAGACCTTAGAGACACAGTCCATATTATAGGCCCCAGCCCCTTCTAAGCAATGTGTTTAGGCCCCATCTTGAACTATTTCGATTGTATAGTTCCTAAAGGGGATTCCAGTGGGTGGAGATAACCATTAGCACCATGGTTCCTGCACTAGTACCTGGTTGTTGTTTTTCACTCTTGAAGAGGACCAAAATGACATCACCATGCTTGAATCAAGTTTCAATGTGTTTGACACTGGCTGATCAGACCAATATGAGCTCAGAATGCTCTACCACAGGTTGGGTACAAATAGTCCACGTGAATATATGGGGTGGATTCTCTAAACTTGCACATCCTATGGTTCCTTTGAGTTGTCTAAATTCTGCTTTGCTCACCGAACACAGAACCTTCTCTGATGAGGGCATGCCATGCTGAGCAGTCCTGGGCCAATGTCTTCCATGTCACACAATCAATTCCAAAGTTCTTAAGAGAGACCTTGAGAGTACGACTGTATGGCTTCTTCTGACTACCATGTAAGCCCTATGTGAATTCTCCATAAAAAAGTCTTTTTTTGGCAAGTGAACATTCTGCATTCGAACAACACAGCCAGCCCACTGGAATTGCACTCTCTAAAGCAGAGTTTGAATGCTTGGCAGTTTAGTTTGAGAAAGGACCTCACTGTCTGGTACCTTGTCTTGCCAGATGATCTTCAGAATCTTCCTAAGACAATTCAAATGGAAACGATTCAGTTTCCTGGCATGGTACTGGTAGACTGCCCAAGTTTTGCAAGCATCCAACAATAAGGTCAGCACAAGAGTTCTGTAGACCTTCAGTCTGGTAGTCAGTCTAATACCTCTTCTCTCCCATAGTTTCCTTCTGAGCTCCCCAAACACTGAGCTAGCTCTAACAATGCATGCATCAACCTTATTATCAATGTGTACATCCCTGGAAAGTACACTACCAAGGTAAGTGAACTTATCCACAGCATTCAAAACTTCTCCATTTCCTGTAACCAATGGTTCTATATATGTATGGTGTGATGGTGGCTGATGGAGCACCTATGTTTTCTTGATGTTAACTGTTAGGGCAAAATTAGCAAAAGCAGCAGAGAATCAATACATACTTTGTTGCATCTCAGCTTCAGAGGATGCATCGAGTGCACAATTACCTAAAAACAGAAAATCATGCATCAACACTCCCTCCACTTTGGTCTTAGCTTGTAGCCTTTTCAAGTTGAAGAATTTACTATCGGTGCTGTAGCTGGCCTTGATGCTATGTTCATCCTCATTGAAAGTATTTGGCAACATGGCTGAAAACGTCATGCTAAAAAGCATGGGAGCAACCATACAGCCTTGTTTCACTCCACTGGTGACTGTGAAAACACAAGAGCACTGTCCATTATCCAGAACCCAGGCATTGCCTGGGGTAATGAAACTGAGGTACAATGCTGATGAACTTATCCTGGCAACCAAATTTTGACATAATTTTCCACATGCCCTTGTGACTAACAGCAGGCCTTGGTCAGATCTAAAAACATTGTGTACAGACCTCTGTTCTGCTCCTGCATTTCTCCTGGAGTTGTCAGGCAGCAAACACCATACTAACTGTTCCTCGGCCCTTTCTGAAGCCACCCTGGCTCTCAGGTAGATAACCATCTTCCAGGTAAAGGATCATCCTATTAAAAAGGACTCTGGCAAGAATCTTGCCAGCAATGAGTAAGAGAGAGACTCCCCTGTGATTGTCAATGGACAATATATTTCCTTTAATCTTTATAGATATGGACAATGGTGGCATCCTGGAACTCCTAGGGGATAACCTCCTCTTGCCATATAACCTGAAAAATTTCAGTCAGCTTTCGTATAGGTAAAGGACCCCCTACTTTGTAAATCTCAGCTGGAAAAGAATTAGCACCAGGTGCTTTGCTACATAAAAGAAGCCTAATGGCATTCCAAAATTCCTCTTCAGCTGGAACTTCAGCTAGGGTGGGACTAACTTCAACCAGAGGTAAACAGTCAACGGCCTCAGCATTCATTGATGATGGTCTGCTGAGAACACTATCAGCCCATCTCTACAGGATCATATCCCTATCACTAATCAATGTGGCTCCATCATCATGAGTAGCTAGGATGCACCATAGGTCTTTAGTTCATAAACAGCCTTCAGGGCATCATTAAAGTGTTTTGGATCAATATAAAAATAAAACTGAATTTCATCTGTCTTCTTGCTGAGCCAACAATCTTGTATCTCTCTAAGTTTGGCTTGTACTTTACTTTTGATGGCATGAAATACTACCTTCTTAGACACAGATGAACTATCCTGCTGGTAAATCCTGTGGACCTCTCATTTCTCATTTAGCAGCTTCTGAATTTCCCCCATCATTTTCATCAAACCATTCTCGGTGTTTGCAAGTGTTCTAGCCCAAATGAACAAATGCAGTGCTATACACCAAATCTCTGAAAGCTATCCACTGTTCCCCTGTATGTTAGCTCAATCTTCCTTCCAATTTAGCAACAAACTGTTCCTGTTCAGAGAAAAGCTCTAATTTGTTGACATTAATTCTTCTGGTAGTCATTGTGCCTTGGGGATGTCACTTTTTTTGAATGTGAATATTTAACTTGGAGAGCATTAAGTCTATGATCGGTCCAGCACTCTACACCATACACTACCTTCATCACTCTCACATTCTGTCTCTTCTCCTTACGATCAAATAATCTATTCAATGCCAATGTTTGCTATGTGGGTGCATCCATGAAGTTCTACTGTGTTTAGTAAAATGAAGACAGTGTTGGTGATCAGAAGATCATGAGATAGACAAGTCTTCAGTAGTAAGTGACCATTGCTGTTGCTGTTTCCAACTCCATTCCTCCCTTGGAATCCCTGCCAATTCTGGTAGTCTGAGACTACTCTAGCATTAAAGTCACCCAAAATTACAAGCTTGTCCTCTTTTGGCACATTGATAAGGGTCTCCAGGACTTCATAAAATTTTTCTTTGACCTCATCAGAGTTCATGATGGTGGGAGCATAAGCACTGACAATGGTGGCATGACATTTTCCTGCAAGTGGCAATCACATTGTCATGTCTGTCATTCACTCTTTTTGGCAGGCATACCAGCTTGTTGACTAGTTTTGACTGCAAAATCTACTCCAGCTTCACAGCATTCCCCTTCACTGCGGTCACTCCAGAAAGATACGTATCCAACTCCAACTTCAGAAAGCTGGACTTCATTTGCCAGTGCCTTTTCACTCAGGGCTGCTATTTGGATGTGATACGTGCTGAATTCTCTGGCACCAAGAGCTATTCATCTTTCAGGTCTACTGGATTTTGTGCTGTTTTTAAGTGTGCACACATTCCATGTGCTGATGGTAAATGGAATCACCTTTGCAGACATTTTTTGTGTTTCAACCTCAGCAGGATTCCCTGCCTGTCATAGTAATCAGGTCAAGGTTGGAGAAGCAGACAATTTTTAGAGCACCTTTTCTAGCCCCTTCCTCACATCAGAAGGTGAGCAGTACAATCCTTAAAAGGCTGCTCAGACACTGTGGGGGGCTGCCAAATCCAACTGCTGCTTCCAGTGAGAAACACTCTTATGGCCTGTGTTGCCCATGTACAGAGTTGTGACTACAGCTCCCAGTGTATTCACACCTGCTGCTTCATCACTTGCCTTTTGTCTTAGGACTTTTGAGATAGGCATAATGGTAAAATGGTATGAGTGATATCTTTTGATCTGTGCATAAATTACATTTAAATGAGGCAGAGTTACAAGATGTCATCAGCCTTAATCTCTCCTGCGGAGTCATCACAGTCCAGTGGCAGGATAGAATCAAGGTGGCTGGTGATGGCTCAAGATGCAGTGCCTGATGTTGGTAACTTCAATGTCTGACCAATCTCTAAGCACTCCACAGCATGTGCTTCAGCTGCCTTCATGGCCACTGGAACAAATTGTTCTTATTGCTCATTCCACTTGGGGAAGTCTTCACATGCTTGGGGTAGACACTCCCCTAACTCACCAATGGGTTTGAGACCCCTTGGTTACCTTCGATCTGCCAAAACAGTTTACTGGAGTGTGGCTATTGTTAAGGCTACAAATTCTTGGGCACAGGTGAGAACTGGGTGAAACCGGTAGACACCAAAGGTGGAAAGCATCCCTGAAAAGGGTTTGGCACCTAGCACATCAGAGGTACCAGTTCTTCCTGAACACAACCTATATCCCTCTAGTTCAGTGGTTCTCGACCTTCCTAATGCTGCAACCCTTTAATACCCGTATGTGGGCATATACGCATGTGAGCGGACCCACCTGGAGACGGACAGAGGAATGGTGTCTCAGTTCCTAAGACTATCAGAAATATGTTTTCCGATGGTCTTAGGTGACTCCTGTGAAAGGGTCATTCAACCCCCTGACACACACACACACACACACACACACACACACACACACACACACACACACACACCCAAAGGGGTTGTGATCCACAGGTTGAGAACTGCTGCTCTAGTTACTAATTATTCCCTGGATTCTTACTATTTGATCCAGAAGCATAGGATTCAAGCCATAACTCCTGCCTGGAATTGGATTTGGAATTTTCTCACTCTGGAACCCATTACTATTTAAGAAGGCATTATTAGTTAAAACACTTCTTCACTTAACACTAGAGAAAAGTAATAATGGCTCAGCCCTTAGTGGCCAGACATGAAGCTTTTAATGTAAACCAGAGCTCTTTCAATACCAGAACAAAGTATCAAGTCTTCTTAAAGTCAGGCATGTCTCCAAAATCAGCAGCTCAGAAACAAATTAAACTGACAGTCAGAGCCAAACGAGTGTTATACATGCAGGATTATTTTTGAGGACATGCCACTCCCCCACCCCCCATCTTGGGATAAGGCAAGGAAATGCTACAGACATTGAGTTTGTTTGGCTGCCTGGGGACCCAAATCACTACATATTTACAAACACAGATAATGAACTAGATCTCAACCTCTGTCAGAGCAATATCTTTTCCCCTGGTATCTGGAAAAAGAAAATACTGCCGACATATTATTCCTATCATTACAGGGCCCTGAAGGGTAGTACCAGCTGTTATAACAGCATAGCATTCCCATATTATAGCATATAATTTCCCACCTCTTATTCTCCTAATCTCCATGATTCAGTCATCTTTTAAGGCACTAAATAGCTGCTATCACTCTCCTACACCCATCTATTTTAGCCCCGCTCTTCCCCAGTCCCTAACGCTTATGTTCCTGTAGTTCCTATTCCATTCTTAACAGATTTACTGTTTCCCCACTTTTACTTCATTCACTGAATTCAGGTTTTAATTACAAGATATTCTAGCCCTGTTCCAGTAATGGGAGCTCCTTCACTCACTTCTCCCAATACAATGGATGGAATAAGAGGAAGAGAAGGCATACTCCTTGCTCAATGCCAGTTTTAGACCCTCCCCTAACAGCCATAATGCACCAACCTCCCCTTCTTTAAGATTCACTTTATCTATCATATATTACTCTTGTGTCAAATAATAGACTCCAGGTCATTCTTAGTCCTCTTTTAAGGAAAAAAGTATCTGATTCAGTCTTTCTCTTCACACTAGCCCTTTGGGGAACAGGCAGAAAGGAAAGAAAGTAGCAGGGAACAAATGACGACTCTCTGACATGCTCACTACACATACATACACACAACACACATCATCACTCTCTCTTTATCCACTAGTTCCTTCTTGCCTATAAAGGTGCCCAGGTCTCCTCCATTAATAAAACTTTTATATAACCTTATCAATCTCCATAATCACCCTCTTCAGTCATACCCCTTGAAAGAATTATCTAAACGCACTGTCTCCATATTCTCAATTCTAGTACATCTCAACCCCTCGCAATCTGGTTTCCAACCACACCACTGCTTTATCAGCAACATGTTAACCAGTTTTTAAAAATCTTCCTCAGTATTAATTCTACAGCTCTGGACTGTGCTGGCCTCCCTGATGACCTATATCATCTCCCATCTCTTGCCTTGTATAACACTGTTCTCTCCTTGTTTCCTTCTGTCTTTTTGATTGTTGCTTCTCAGTCATCTTTGCTTCATCACTATCCATCTCCTGTCCAGTAAGGGTCAATATCACATGAACTTCTGTCCCAAGCCCTCTTGGTTTTTTTATTTTTATTTTTTGCTTTTTGGAGGTGGGAGGGTAGGGCAATCGGGGTTAAGTGACTTGCCCAAAGTCACACAGCTAGTTTGGTGTTAAGTGTCTGAGGCCCGATTTGAGCTCAGGTCCTCCTGACTCCAGGGCCGGTGCTATATTTACTGCGCCACCTAGCCACGCCCCCCCAGCCTTGTTTTTCTCCCCAAGGTCTCAATACTCTCTATACTCTCTATGCAGATGATTCTTAAATGTATAAAAGTAGCTTTATTCTTACTTTTAAATTCTAGTAGTTCATTGCCAAATGCCTACTGAACATTTCTATGTGGATATCCCAAGAATATCACATGTTCAAAACTGAGCTCATCATCTTTCCCCCTTCTCCCTCCTCCAAACTTCCCTATTTCTGTTGGAGGTACCATCATCCTTCTGGTCACACAAGAATTGCAACCATAAAGTAATTCTTCACTCTTTTTCCCTTACCCTGCAGAGCCAATCAACTGTCAAGTACTGTTGATGCTATCTTTGTGACATCACTTTAATACATATTACCAAATGAGATAAGTGGAAAGGTAAGGAAAAGTAAAGACCAAGGAGGTAGATCAATTAGAAGCATAGCAATTTGGCAACAGCAGGTTTGTTTACAGGCCAAATAGGTGAAACATACAGATTAGTACAAAGTAAAAAGTTAGCTAGGTAAGTATAGCAATAGAGTTGTTGAGGCTAAGGAGAAAAGAAGTCGAGTAGAATTGTCAAATTACTGAGACAACAGTTGGCTGTAAAAGTTTTAGTTATATGGTAAGAGTGAAGGTGAAAATTCCCACAAGAAAGTTAAAAATAAAGATGAAAATCCAGGCAGTGACAAGCACCAAGTGTTCCATGTTTGCATTTCTTCCACAGCTGAGTGAATGTTATCTGTGTTCAAAGTGTAGGCTGCTTTCCCTCCAGAAGGACAAAATGAATATACTAAAAGAAGACCCCTCCACACTCTTAAGGTGTGAAGAAAAATGAAGTAAACCGAAAGAAAAGAGCAGCACGACTTCAATAGGAATAAAAGGGATCTGAGGTAGAGGGAGAGATGTGATCTTTGCCAGGATGTCGAAGAGTATTACATGGAGAGGAAAGGAAAGGAACAGGAGATCTGTACATTTAGAGCTTCAAATCAAATCTGTACAGTCACAGAAGTCATTAGGAGATCATCTAGTGTCAGATGAAAATTCAAAGAGTAGTAGGAGCTAGTGATACTCTGCTTAGGGGGGTAAGGAGAAGACTGGTGACTTGATTAACAAAAAGAGAAATCCACTGTCTTCCTGAAAGAATGTATCTAAGGCATAACAAAAACTTATCAAAATGGATCACAACTACCCACTACTCATGATTCACATGAGCCCAAATTTGAAGGGCTGTATCACTAACAGATATGAAGTCTTGGGCAAGAAATCTTAAGGGATGGTTGTTTGGTTGTTTTTCAGTCATGTCTGACTCTGTGATCCCATTTGGGGTTTTCTTGATGAAGATACCGGAGTAGTTTGCCACTTCCTTCTTCAGCCAAATTTTGTAGATGAGGAAACTAAGGCAAACAGGTTTTAAGTGACTACCACAAGTTATATTTTCCTCACTCTTGCCTTTTGAAGGTAAGGGATGCAGAAGTGAAAAATTAACTTGGAAAAACAAACAGCTGGCTAAGAAGGAAATGTCCAAGAATGGGATTTGAATGTCTGGAAAACAGCTTTAAAAAGAATGACAGACTCTTGGCCAAATAACAAAGTCTAGAAAGAATTTCCTAGGTATCTGGCAAATGTAATAATCAAGAAAAATTTAAATTTAAAATAAGGGGCGAGGAAAAATACCCATGTATATGTTCCAAGTTAGATATCACAAAGACTAGATGGCACAGAGAAAAATAAGCTGAATAAGAAGCATAGTTGTTGAGACACACACAAGTTCGTAGAAGAATAAATCCAATAAAGGACCTAGCATTTAAACACATGACTTTAAATATTCACACACAAAAAGTTTAGGTAACAAACACAAGGAACTACAGTTTTAATTTAAGAAGGAAAACTTGACCTGATATTATCACTGAGATTTGGGAGGATGAAACCCATGACTATACAATGGCTCTAGATAGATATACTCTCTTCAAAAGAAACAAGGGGAGCAGATTAGCCTTTTATGTTAAAAAGACATGTTCATGTAAGGGAATACACATAAACACATACATGTGTATATATTCATATATACACACAGGCAAGCTGTAATGGCAAGCAAAGAAGTACTTAGCACCTTGTTTCAGCTATTTAATTATTTAGCACCTTGTTTCAGTTCAAGTTTCTTTTAAGCTCTGCCCACCATTATATCAAGTCTTTGTTAAGAAATAGAACTTGTGAAAACCACAGTGGGAGGGACTTGCCAAAGACAGGAACAAGAAGTAAGAGGTAGGCGAAACAGGGAGGAGCTAATGACTGTATGTAATGAGAAGCCCAAGCTGGGAAAGAGCAGAACTGAGAAGGGAACACCTGTGGTGGCAGAGTTGAAAAAGAGAAAACTTGTGGTATCCCAGCACTGTTTGTCTGTTCTAGCTGTGTTGATTTGTGTTTGTAATATTTTGTACAGAAGTCCTAGGACCTTACTGGAAGCCCTGAAAAAGGATTTTCTTGTTGTTTGTTTACAGAAGTCCTGGAGAAGGGTTTCAGAACTCCTTGGACTATACTGGTAATTTGTGTTGACTTCTCACACTTTGTGGGTCTCAGACTTGGATTTCAGAGGCAGAAAGTGAATTGATGATGGTGGCAGCAAAGTATGTGAATGTTATTTTGGCTCTGTTAAGCTTTGTCTTCCCAGAAACAGAAACTGTGAAGGACTTGAGGTGGACTGGACACTGTAAGCTTCAATGCAGAACAGGAACTGTACGAGGAGCTGAGAGCTGCCTACCTTTGAATCCAAGTTGACTGTTGGGTAAATTCAGGTAAAAGCTGGGATGGAAGAGGAACCATGAAATCTGAGAGCCAGCCTGGAGTAAAAATGAATAGACTTCTCTTTGGGTACTTAGTGCTGACTGAGAAGATCATGATTTACTATGGCCTAGGGGTGAGAGAACTTTTTACTCTGTACTTTGTACTTCTTACAACTGAGTTAAGAATGACTGGAAACTAATCTACAATCAAGAAGAAAGACGACTTTTTGTCTGAGAGATTAAGACAGTGTGACCTAGGGGTGAAGAACTTTGACCTTTGTACTTTGTGTCACTTAAAGAGGATTGCTCCTTAAGGATGACTGAGTTAAAGACTTAAAAGACTTACTGAATGACATCTTTTGTTTAAAACTATGTGGCCACTTTTGTTTTAAGTTGTTATAACACTGTGAATGCTGTACCTTGGTTTCTGTAAATGTTTTGTTTTACTTAATTACTGAATAAATAGAGAGTTCACTATGTTATGTGATTAGAAGCTTAAAGCTATTCACAGCAGCAATCCTCTGGAGAGCTGCTTGTGCTTGGCTTTACACAAGCGCACAATAAATTTACCTTTCTAATCATGCTTTGCTAAGCTACAAATACTGAAATTAGTTAACATTCCCTCAAACAAGCCAACTGATGACATAAGAAGTGAAGAGTAGTTTCAGAATACCAGAAGACAGCCATGATGGCATTTAAACATGACACAGGAATTCAAAGCAGTTCAACGATTATTAAGAGTCTGTGTCTGAGAAGTCTTAGTGCAGTTTTTAGCTTCAATAATCCCTGGAGTCATCAAGAAATGAGCTCACATTCTACCACTGACACACTGGCAGGATGACCATGGGCGAGACACTCAACTTCTCCATGCAGCAGGTAAACCTCTAGTGTTTTAAGGGTCACTTGCTAATCTGCATCAAAGGAAAGAGTTTCACACCAAGGAGCTCCCCATAGCAATGAAATCACAAGTCTAGACGTGAACCCCTTTAGGAAACTTTCATAAAAAGGGGAACATGTAGGGAAAATTAAAAGCTAGTTGACATAAATTATGTAAACTAGAAAGAATTACCTAGGATGACAAAATTTATAAACCCCACAAGTTATCTCTAGGAATTTGTGACTGCTCAAATCTCAGAAACCAATAAGGATTTTTCAGTTTCCTTTAGGTTGAAAAAACATGTTGCTATTTAAGCAACCTATAATGTTTTCTTCATTCAGCTTTGATTTTTTTTTCCTGGTTAAGTTCACAGACTTAATTCTTTGAAATGCATACTCACACTCACACCCACACACACACACCAGTAAAAAGACATTAAAAAAAAAAAACCTCAAAATCCTGTTTGGGCCTCCAGGGTATGAAACCCTTACCTGCATTGGGACAGGATCCTTAAGGTAATAGCCTTCAACAATCTGTTCCTTCCGATAATGTTCAATGATGTCACCAATGCTATGAACATAAAAATTATAAAACTGACTATTTAAGGTCTCAAATATCATGTGCCAGTAATAGAGCTATATAATGTTAACAGGACTTCAATAGCATACAACTTGGAAAACAATAACGAAATGTATGTTCATGATAATACTGGATTAATAAAAAAAAGTCTCTTCATCAAGTTATTTATCTAAATCAAGATTCCTTTCATCAATAACAATACCACTAAAATTTTTAAATAAATAAGTTGACATTAGCTGAGCCTATAAAACTGCTGATGAAAGATTAGAAGCATTCAATTTTTATTAAAATTCTTCTATAAGACTAGAATGGAAGAACTGATACACTCAATTTACTTAGCAATCAATAAGTTCTGTTAAATTAATTATTCTCATCACCAAAACTCCTCTACATTGTTTCTCTAATGACCAGATACATTTAAGCTGTAATTGCATTCTGAAGGACCTTTTTGAGAGGTGAAAATAA
>CM053580.1:232207729-232231650 GCA_028627135.1 Pseudochirops cupreus | reverse complement strand
TCTAAAGGCTGTTCACAGTAGCATTCCTTTGGGAATCTGCTGGTGCATGGTGTTACAGATGGCTGTTTTGGGGCGGTGGGTGGGGGAAAGAGGGGGAGAAAATATGTAACTCAAAATCTTGTGGAAATGAATGAAGCAAACTAAAACAAAATTTAAAAAAAAAGGCCCACAAAGAAGTTACTGCAATACTCCAAATGAGAAATGAAGGGCCTAATAGAGGGTAGAAAGCAGGAATGAAGAAAATATGGATGCTGTAAAAGCTGATTTAAAATTTTTCAACTGGTTTATATTTAAGAGTAAAATTGAGAAGAATTAATAAGGAATCAATGGTGATGTTGACGTTCTGAACCTGAGTGGCCAGAAGGATAATGATGACCTTAAACGGGTAAATATGGTATAGCAACAAATTGGGGGTAGAGGAGTGTGCGACTAATTCTGTTTTAAACTAGACTGGAAAGACCTAGGGCACATCTGCAGGCAAGGGTGATGTGAGACTCAGGCTCAGGAGAGAGATTAGAGCTAGATATGTAGATGTAGGAATCAGTTACAGAGAAATAATAACAGAACACAAGGGATCAGATCCAGAGAAGACAAACCAAGAAAGAGTTTTGGCTTAGCTGGTGGGATAGAGATGATGGTGAAACAATAAGGAAACAGAAAGGTGAAACAGGAATGATTACTGTCATGGAAGCAAAGACAGTGTCCAAGAAGACGGATTGATGAGTATCAAAAGTTACAAAGAGGTCAAACAGAAAAAGTCACTGGACTAATGTCATTATTTGTCTACTCCCTAATCCCTTGCCCCCTATTTCCTTCTCTAATCACCACCTTGTCAATTCCTAATCTTGGCTTGTTCTCACCATCCACCTCCTTTACTTCCATTCAAAGGCTACTGCTTGTGGAAATAATGAAACTGTGCAGACTGGATGCACTCCAAATGGAAGTAGGCAATCTTCAGTGACTCCTCATTAATTTTTCTCAGTTTTACTTCAAGTATATGATCAAGTGCCCCATCTTATTGATTCAACCTTTACAACATCTTTTGTATCCATTTTCTCTCTAATGATGTTATTACTTTATTTTAGGCCCTCATTATTTCTCACTTGGGACTATTGTAGTATCTCCTTCATTGGTCTTGATTTTACTTTCTGCCAAATCTCAAATAATATCAAGTGGATTCTCACTGCAGCAAAGCAATCCTTTTACCACTCCCCAAACAATTCTCTATCTCCACTCAGAGAGAAAAATAATTCTTCTCTTATCAAGACTCTTATGGCATTTTTTCCTCCCACCCTAAGTTCAATACACCATATCATACTTCACTCAAAAAATTGGAAGTGATTCACCAAGAGTTCTTTTCAACTCTTTTCCTCTCACATCTCTCTGAAATAAGCTCCCACTATCTCTTTCTTTCCTTAGATCTCTGATGAAGCAGTCCTTCTTGCCAAGGCCAGTCCCTCTATACCAGTGGTTCTCAACCTTCCTAATGCCGCGACCCTTTAATACTCGTAAGTGAGCATATCGGTATGTGGGCGGACCCACCTGGAGATGGACAGAGGAGCAGTGTCTCAGTTCCTGAGACCATTGGAAATATGTGTTTTCCAATGGTCTTAGGCAATGCCTGTGAAAGGGTCGTTCGACCCCCAAAAGGGTTGCAGCCCACAGGTTGAGAGCTGCTGCTCTATACAAATTCTTGATTCTACCCTTTCTGATCTTCTCTAGTAAACTGCTCATATGAGCATCCCTACTTCTCTCATCTTCAACCTCTCCCTATCAAATGATTCCTTCCTAACTGCTTATAAGTGCACTTGTCTCCCTCATTCATAAAAATCTCTCACTACCTTCTATTCTTCTCCATTAGCCTTCATGCTGAATTTTTTCTCACCTTATCAGCTAAATTCAATGAAAATCAATTACTCTTGGTTTCTCTACTTCCTCTCCTGTCAGTCCAACTTCTTCCATTAACATTCAGCTGAAGCCACTTTGTCCTAAAGCATAGGCCTGACTAGTTCATACTCCCTACTCAACAAAATCCAGTGGTTCCTTAATAGTTTTAGAACCAAACAAAAACTCCACCATTTTCTATTTCAAGTTATGGTCCAGAAATCCAAGTCACTTTAAAATTTATTTTTAACTTTTACATTTTACAAATGTGTTTATCCTTTATTTAGCTAGAACTTTTCCCCTACCCTTGGTTGTGAAATATACCATCACTTATTCTCTCCCAAATTTTTATATAATGCAATCTTTTATTTTTAACAAGGTTTCTCTTAAAACTTTTTTTTAATAATCTCTTAAATAAGAGTCTGCTCTTATCTAAGTTTAACTAGCTGACTCATATACCTTCCTCTTTTCCTGCCTTCAATCAGCAGCAGAAAAGGAAATGCTCCAGTCATCAGATTTTGTTACACTCATTTGTGCCCAAGTGAATCTCCAGAAGTTCGTAATATTACTAGTCACTTTTTCCTTCCTCAATGCTCCCACACATCAAAACTATTTAAATAACTGTATGTATTGAATGACTCCATTTCACCACCCACTAGCAACTAACCCTCAAGGGAATCTGACTTTCTTATCTAGCATTCCACCAAAAAATGTTTTCAAGGTGAATAATTACTTCCTAACAGCCAAGAATTTTTATCCTCCTTGCCTTCTCTAAACGTGACACTATGGAAAACTCACCTACTCCTTCCTAATGCTCTTTCTTCTGTTGGCTTCCCTGACATTAATTCTATAATTCATCTCAAACTCCTCGGACAGAATGGCACAGACAAATTTTAACAGAAAGATTATTGTGGAGTAAACAAGAAAAGCTTCATAGAACAATCATCTACAGTAGCCATTTAAAACTTAAGACTTGAATAAAGAGAGGATTCCGTCAGGCAACATTTTGCAAAAGGAACAATGGCATAAGCAAAGATACAAAAGTCAAGAAATATGTGTTGTACCCAAGTACAAGGAGTAGAAAAATTTGCAAAAGAGATGTAATGGTAATTAATTTAGCAGGTACTTAGTCCAGCAGGTACCTCTGTGAAAGAAACAGAAGGTGTGAACTGTCTCCTGTTGCTGACATAACAGGAAGGGGGTGGCTGAGACAGGAAGAGTGTGAGAGAGAGAGAGTGGGAGAGGGAAAGAGACAGAGAAAGAGAGAGAGAGAGAGAGAGAGAGAGAGAGAGAGAGAGAGAGTGTGTGTGTGTGTGTGTGTGTGTGTGTGTGTGTGTGTTTAAGAAGAGCTCCAGAGGGAGAGACAGTTAGAATCAAGAATTTTTACTCCTGGTGGAGGAAGCAGAATTACTGCAGCATCTGGGAGTTGGGCTACTACTGGACTGAGAACCGAGTTGGAGTTTTCTATGAGACCAGACTCTGGTGAAGGACAAAGTGGCTGCTGCCGCCTGGAAGGCTAAGATCTCTTCTGGGTCCTGGGGCCAGCTGACCTGCCGGAGGACTGAAGAAGCATGACTGGGATAAGACTTTGTTTGTGGCTTGGTTGATCCCTGAGTTCCCGGCAACAGAAGTGGTGAAGGTTTTGAGATGTGCTGGACCCTGTGAACTTCACTGTGTAGCAGCAACTGCCCAGAGGACTGGACAAGAACCTGGGAACTGTCTGCCTCTGAATCCAGGTGACTATTTGGTGGATTCAGGCAGGAGCTGGGACCATGGAAGGGGATCCAGGGAATCTGGGAGACCATCTCGAGTCAAGATGAAGAAAAGGCCTCTCCTTGGATACTGGAAAGCATGATGAAAATGAAGTTTGCTAGATACTGAGGGCTGAAGGGTTTGTGTAATTTTCTAATGATTGTATTTAGTGATTAATGATACTTAGTGACTGATTGCTAGGTAAGTGACTGATTAAGTTAACCTATGATTGCCCCATGAGTGGAAGATTGACTATTGTATTGTGAGATGACTGAATGACTGAGTGAGGAGGCAAACCTCCTTAGGGATATCAGATGATTGTTCTTTTGTTCTTTGTTCTTAATACTGTGACCACTTTGGTGAAAACTGTGTGGCCATTCTCATGTTAAGCTGTTGTGAACACTACATTGTGATTTTCTGTGATAAGATGTAATGTTGTGAATATTATATCGTGATTTGTTGTGAATGTTCGCCTTGGTTTGTTATGGAATAAATGGAGTGTTCACTATACTGTGTAATCTGAACCTGAAAAGTAGCATTCTTTTGGGAAGCTGTTTGTGCATAGCATTACAAGAGATCACATAAAGAAGTAGTAGAGATTATCTTTTAAAGAGATAACAGACAGGACTAGATGGTGGATGTTTTTGAACAGCAAACCGAAAGGGTTATTCATATTTTATCCTGTAAACTGAGTGATGTTTCATGAATCTGCCAAGAGTTTCTCAGTATCAGGTGATGCAAATAATAATAGGTCGGGTATGACCAAAATGATATGCCACAGAAAGGGAAATCTAGGCAGGATTATTTAACGGTTCTTTGTTTTTACGTTCCAAACGTTAAAATACATAACAGACAAAACAAACAATGGAGAGGTCAAACTTTGAATTACATCTGCATATGCCGAAAGTGTTATGGAAAGAGTGTGATCCACTGAAACAGAGATGCTGAAAAGGAAAGGCATGATCTGTGAAAATGATTTGTGATAAATCTGTTGTTTGTGGAAAATTGGTTTGCTCAGTGGTTTAAAAAAACTCTAAGCATCTATAAGTACATATAATACCATTTTATGGAGATAATTAAAACAACTATTTATCTTAAACACATTAAATATTCACTTCCCTGAATCAAATATCCTTTAAGATCCCTTTCACCAATAAGATTTACCCTATGTCCTGAACTGTAGTATTAATTTATATTCTCCGCTAATAAAAAGATAAAATTTAGCTTAGTCAACATTAAATTATTATAAATATTAAACTAGAGCAGTCTTATGGTCTGGTGACTTTGAAAAATAAAACATCAATATTAACTTACATTTTGCCTTCATGTGGATCTTCCTCCCGACCCTAATTAAAGAGGGAGACATTACTATTTTACACTTTATATAAATCTGTTTTGAAGTTTTACTGAAATCAGATATTCAAATTAAAACAATCCGCACCTTTAATCTGTTTGTATGTATCAGGAGAGGCACATCTGTCTTAATGTGATACTTTCTTTCTAAAAACTTAGCATTTATTCTCAGTAATACAATGATACAAGACAACTCTGAAGGACCTATAATGAAAAAGGCTATCTATTTCCAGAGAAAGAACTAATGGAGTCTGAATATAGATCGAAGCATACCTGTTTTTAACTTTATTTTTCTTAGGGGAAAAAGGAGGGGAATCCCCTATGTTTTCCTTTACAACGTGACTAATATGGAAATATATTTTGCATGACTACACATATATAACCTATATCAAATTGCTTGCCTTCTTCAATGATGAGAAGACAAAGAGAGAGGGAAAGAATGTGGAGCTCAAAAATTTAAAAACAAATGTTAAAAAATGGTCTTTAACTAAATCTAAAAATAAAGTTTTAGCATTTCTCCTCTATGAATAAGAGTTAGCTGGCATGCACTAATCATCTAAATGCAACAAATTCTAATCAGATAAACAGTGCAGTTTGCTCTATATAAACAATTATTTCATAAAAAACCCACATTAAAAAGGTTTTTTTTGTGGATTTTTTTATTTAAATTCCTGAAGACAGTACATAAAAGTTTGTGACACATTTTTAAATTCCAGTTGCCAGACAGGTGAAACATAACTTACTCAGAAAATTTAGCAAAGGACTTCCATAACCTTTACAACTCTTCTTGTTACAAAAATAGTTAAATCAAAGTCATGTATGTTAATCGTTTTATAGTGAGAGAGGCTCAAATCTCAGCTAGCAGCCACAGAATATTTTTGTTCTACGTAACAAAAAATAAAACAAAAAGACTGTCCCTCATCCTCAGATAGCAACTGCATCAAGTGGACAACAAGGTAAAAGATAAAAATGTCTTGTTTGATCTCGTTTTTTGAAGCTGTCTTCCAGAAGGTAGGAACTAGCGCCTTACCAGATTCATTGGCATAGTCTGGGAAGTTTCCTATTTCTGGGCTGAGAAAGATCCCTTAGTTTTTTATCATACTCAAAAGTTACCAGGAAAGGATACATTTATTTTTAAATTTTGAAAATATAGATGACTATTGTAGTCATAAAACAATTTTTTCCTATTATGTGTATTTGCAGAATTTTGGACCAAAAAAAGAAAAAAACTTAAGATCACCTAACATACAGATAGGGAAGCCCAAAGAAGTAAAGTGATTTTAATTCTCACTGAAAATTAAGAGTTACACAGTTAACAGCAAAGATGAGACTTAGATTCAAATGCTCTTTCCACTATGTTCATGCATTTATAAATAAAGACCTAAAATTAATTTGCATTACTGTGATGAGACATTTCCCCTATTTATAACTAATTGTCACACGAACAAAAAAGTGATGTGCCATGTCATATACAAACGAAGGAGAAGTTTAAAATGCTAAAATTTTAATAATTAGAAACAGAAAAACACGTAAAATAATAAGGACAGGAATCTGAAGCTGAAGCACTAACATGTAACCATTTCAAAGTTATGAGGTGAATCTGAGGTAGTGTTTCAATATGCAGTGATCTGAAGACTGGTGAAAATAAACACACACACACACACACACACAAAATATGCACTGGTGCTAGTCTTTAGATTCAAAATATGAGTTTCAAAAGCACACAGAAGCTTCTATTATTTGATTCTTTAAGCAATATACTTTAAAAGCGTAACATCATTACCTTTGTTACATGTGAATATTAGCAAAAAAATTTCTGCACCCTTTAGTAAAACAGCCTATAAACAGAAACCAAACTTTCTCATCAAATATTTTTCAATCACAGCTACCATTTCAGTCTCTTCAGCATTTTCAGTTTCCCAAGGCTTTTAAAGAACGCGAGCTCTATAAATTAAAAGAAAACCACTTACCACTTCTTCTACTAGATCTTCAACAATAAGGCCTTGCTCATCTGTTCTTAGATTTGTAACCCACATCCATCCATCTTCTAATTCATTATGAACAATGAACATATCTCCTTTTAGGAAACTAAGGATAAAAATAGTAAAGTTATTAAAAATGAAGTCACAGTAAAAAAAAATATTAAAAAGGAAATTTTAAAATCATCTTGCCATACCACAAATCAGTTAGATTAGGGGAAACTATCTAAGTAAAAGATGTATGCTATGATAAAATGACATCACAAGAGTTAGGATCGAAGCATCGACTAATCCATAGAATAGAACATACACACATCCATCCATCCATATGTGCATTCAGCTTATGGCTGGCACTTTTAAGTCCATATTGCTGAAAAGTTTAAGTCACACAGCCACGAGACTAACAGAAATATCATTAGCATCATTATCACCGGTGTGTGTGTGTGTGTGTGTGTGTGTGTGTGTGTGTGTGTGAGCGTGCATGCATGCATGCACACACTCGCATGCTCTCAAATACAACTGATGTCATTCTGTTTAGCTTGTCAGCTACAAGAAGGTTCTTGGAAACAAAGCAGATGCCTAATGATTAGAGGAGGATCCAAATTATTGCACGTAATATTACAGTGCCACAAGAAATTATGAATATGAGCAATACAGAACTGCAAGACAAGTAAACTGATGTGAAGTGAAGCAAACAGAACCTGAAAAACAATATACACAATGACTACAATATAAATAAACAGAAAAAGAAAAAAAGAAAAACCTCCTGAGTACTGTGTAATAATTATGATGCCCAAGCTTACTCCTGAAAAAATGAACGTCCTTTCCTTTTCTGGCAAAAGTTTAGGGACTATGGGTGTAGAATAGTACATACGTTGTCAGACTTGATTTAGTTTGCTAAATCCTTTTTTTCTTCCCTCTGCTGCAAGGGATGGCTTTCTGGGCAGGGGAAAGAGGATCTATTTGAAAATAAAAGTTGTTTTAAAAAAAAGAAAAATAAAATTATTTTTAAAGGGGGATTTCTACTGGCTAGCTGTTACTAGAAAATGACAAAAATATAAAAAAGCCTTAACACAGCATTTTAAAAGGTTAATGTTAGTTATTTTAAGTAAGCACTACTGCTTTAACAGACTGAGTGCATTAAATATTTTTTTTTTGGAGGGGGAAAGGCAGGGCAATTGGGGTTAAGTGACTTGCTCAAAGTCACACAGCTAGTAAGTATTAAGTGTCTGAGGCCGAATTTGAACTCCTGAATCCAGGGCCGGTGCTCTATTCACTGCACCACCTAGCCGCCCCCATTAAATATTTTCTAATAAAAAACATGAACTAGAAGAGATATATAAGATTCCATGGTCCATCTAACCATAACACTTTCCATCTTGATAGTAGCACCAAAGCCACATGTTACAAAAGGGCATGTTTGATCTTTCTAACATCTTCAGAAGTTGGGAATTTGCCCCAAGTATTCTATTTTCCCTTAAAAGAGACATCTATAATGAAATGCATCAAAAATTTTTCAAAGTAATCTATATTTTCAGCCAGCACCACAATGCTTAAATTTGAAGTCTGTGGATATTGGTTTGAATACCAGTCTATTGGTTTATTAGCTGTGTGACCTGGAACAGTTATTCCAAACTCTCTAGGCCTCAGTTTCTTCAACTCTACAATGAGGGAAGAGGTTGGGCCAAATGTTGTCTAAATTCTTACCATTTCTAAAATCTAAGGCCAAATAATCTCTTAGAGATTTTGTTAGTTATGTATAAACCAACAAATTCCTTTAATTTCTCCTCATCTACTTGCATTTCAAAGAATGCCAACTAGTTCTACCATGCCAGGATTTGGTTAGGAGTTATGCCAGTAATTTTTATCTTTTCATAACCCTTCAATAACATTCCTTTTTGGCTTTAATCATTCCAAACTAAAATATCCTAATGTTTGTCTGTCCTCATACAGTGGAACAACCTGCTCTACGGGCTCATGTCTTTCTGAATTAAGTAAGATTTTGTGAGCACAGGTGAACCACAGTTTGTGTTTGTTTTTGAGAACTGCCTCCTTCAGAGGTCGGATCAATGGTGTCAAACTCAAATAGAAACGAGAGACATTAATCCATATATGAGGATCCCTGTGGGTCGCGTTCCGACTTACTTTTTAAAATTACCTGTATTTTACTGCATTTTTATTTATTTCTGCTAAAAAAAATTCTCAGTTACATTTTAATTTGGTTTGTACTGCACTTGGAAGTGTTGTGGTCATGTATTTTGTTACCCAGAGGCTGAATGACAGCTTGTTGAGTATATCATATATTGGGGACACCTTTTTTTTATAGGTAGGACTAGGTGGGCACTGAGCTCCCTTCCAACTCTCCAATTCTGTAATTCTGGGATTCTGCAAAGGCAAAATGTTTTCAATACTCTTGATGATGTCTAGCCTTTATGGCCACTACCAAGACTTAGCCTTCCTCAGTCTTAGTTTGCTCATCTATAAAATGAGGTTAAAGCCTAAGGTCCCTTCTAGTGATAGATCTATGATCTCAAGAGTTACCTGCATAACTATAATTTTATCAATAAAGGAAATAAAATACTGATAGACTGAAAGAAACTAAAATGTGGAGACTGAGGGACAAGGCAATCTGATGGTAGAGAAGGCCTTGATAAAAAGGCAGTCTTCATTGTTTTAATACACATTTTATTCTGGATTTCTTCAAATGCAGGAGACAATTCAAAAGCACAGGGAATAGATCTGTGATGTCACTGACACGGGAACTCCTAGGTGAGGAAAATCCATCCACCAATGCAGATCAGCACCTCTGCTGCAACTTAAAGAGTCCTAAAATGAATTGCCCAGAGTTTTCTTGGATGTAAGAATGACTTTCTAGTCATTATGCCACATTGCCTCTCATAAAGCATGTTTAAAATAACTAGTAAGTATCTTAAATTAACTCAACAACCTGAAGGAAATGAATATCTGGATACAGGATTGGGACTTGCCATCTGGATACACGGATCTATATGAAGTAAGGTGAATAACATGAACCACTGCCCTCTGGTTTGCGATAGAACAAAATAAAACTAAAGTCAGACCATCTCTTTCCTTTTACTACCTCAGTACTCACAATGCATATAGGTCAGCCAAAACAGGAATTAAGGAGCATGGGCTCATGCTGAGATAGTCTACATCAGTTTCTAATACAGATCTACCACCACAGCCTTAGAGCCTTTTTAGCCTAAGAGTAAAACTCCTATATCCTCCAGATTTCAAAACAATGCTCACCACACTAAGTCTAGCCATGAGATCATATATGAAAAAGATACCTGATTTCATCTGTGTCTGGTACTTTTGTATATGGGAGGATTGCTCGTACACGCCTTCTGTCTTCCACTGGCTGAAATGGTAAACAAGGCATCTTCTTAAATGGATAACTGTGTTCTCAAACTAAAGTGCCACATTCACACACACAAAAAGAATCAAATCCTATTACCATTACCTTTACAGTATTGCACAAATTACTGAGTACTTTAATTCTGTATCTTCAAAGAAATGAAGTCAGGGATCACCCAAAGGGCAACGTAAAGGTTGCTCATGAGCAGGCTGACACACATTACAAATGAAGAATTATGCAGGAGGTGTAGAAGATGCCATAAAAAAAATAGTATAACCTGGGAAAAAAATGACCTGCCACATAACAAGAGTGAGGGATGACCAAAGATAAATGTATTTGACAAGAATGTGATGCCTTGTTTTATGCCTTCCTTAAGATGGTTAAAAAGTATTATATCTGATATTATCTCTTACAAGGACATCCTGTTTTTTTTTATTTTACAAATGCACAGGAGACTCCTTGTGGGAGAATCTTCATAGTGTTCTTTTGTTCTAATGAACCAATTATTTTATATGTCTTCTCTATAGCATTTCATCACTTTGTGGCTAAAAAGATGTGATATGTTATAAAGCATTTCTTTCAAAAATTTGTGGCTCCTTTCTCACTGCTTCCCAAAGAATGCCCCTGACATACAGGGAGAGTCTTCTCATAAAAACTTTGTAGAGATGAAAAAGCAGGCACGTGCACTGGGAGTTAATGATATTTCCATCCTTGAGGAAGAAAATATTATTATTAATAATAATTTATTTTTTAGAGTATTAATAAGGTCCAATATTTTTCCCCAAAATCTTTGGCGTCTTTTCCTTTCAGATACAGTGAAACAAATTCTTTAATGCTCCACAATAGTGTCAATATCTAGACCTGACACTATATGAAAAAGTAGGATGATTCATACTTTAATTCTTCAATGAATTATATATTTATCAGAATGGTTATTTCTTCCACGGATGTAAACTGTGTTTCCTTATTATGTAAATGTTATGTCTAGAGCAGCAGTTCTCAACTTTCCTAATGCCCACCCTTTAATGCTCGTATGTGGGCGTTATCTGCATGTGGGCGGACCCGCCTGGAGACAGATAGAGGAGAGGTGTCTGGGTTCCTAAGACCATTGGAAATGTGTTTTCCAATGGTCTTAGGCGACCCCCGCGACCCCTGTGAAAGGGTCATCTGACGCCCAAAGGGGTCACGACCCACAGGTTGAGAACCACTGCCCTAATCAATCAACAAGCCTACGTACCAAACGCATTACTTGAAGATAAGGATATAAACACTCACTGAAATTAATTTGTATTCTCAAGAAACAATATAATAATGGAAAAGAACAAGATAATGCCTGCCAAAATAGGCAAACATCATCAACTACCAGCCTATATGTCCTCTTCATCTCTACAAAAGTATCTGTGAAGATCAAGAGCTTTCTTGGAAAACATAAGGGAACAGATAAGTCATAAAAAATATACTTCTCAGTCAATAATATGACTGTTAAGGAAAGCATTTGAAAAAATTATACCCAGAAAGCTTTCCTCAGATACAGCATCTCACACATGCATCAGAATCAGAAGATACTGGGATACAGCGTGATTGGGATACAGTGTGGTAAAATGACAAATACCGGCTCTGGAGACAGGAACCTGGGTTTAGACACTGCTGGTACTGCTACATATTGGGAAGCTAGGTGGCGCAATACAAAAAGCATCAGGTCTGAGAAGAGTATTCTTGGCCAAGAAAACCTCCAACAGGTTCCCGAGGAGTCAGACAAGACTGAAACATGACTTAACAACAATGCTACATTATTAGCTTTGTGACTGTGGGTAAGCCACTTAACGTCCTTGGCCCCCAGGTTTCTCATTTGTAAATAAGAGGTTTCAACTAGATTACCCCTAAGATACTTTCCAACTCTAAATTTATGAGAGTACATTCATAACAATCTACTAATAGTCAGGAATCTATTGAATACTAACAGGAAAGGGGATTCCCAAAAGTATTCACCAGTGTCACAAGCAATACAAGTCTAAGCAATAGAGTATTTCCTACGGATGCTCAGTGAAATTCTTCAAAAGCTTTTAGGTTAACATCATACTAACTGTATAAAGCCCTAAAGCCCTACAAAGCACCCTAAGTGAAATAAACCCAGTTTTGTGAAAAAGATCTAACCATTCATAATAAAATAAATAAATAAAAGATGTAGAAAAAATATTATCCGAATTATGAAATGCATTTGAGCAGGCGGCTCTCAAAATAAGTCCACCAATACACACCATCTTGTACAAGAATTCTAGAGAGACAATAAAGTGAGTCTAGGACTAAATAGGAAGAACAGATAGTTATATACAGTGCTTCTAAACTGCTCACTTATGCAAAGGCCAGTTTTTAACTCCCATGATTTCTGTTAAGATAGCATGGCTGTTAACCACAGTAATAGAATAATTAAAATTTCAGATTACTCAAAGGCAAAGATGCATGGCTAGTACTGCTAGGCTGTATCATGTACAATGCCCACAATGGCTTATAAGAAAGAAGTGTCTTACAAGAACTTACTTAACATCTATAAGAACACCAGAAAATTAAGCGGAACACTTACATAACCAAGAAAAAAAACCAATAGATGAAGAGAGTTGGTACCTTCAAAATACTAATAAAACAAAGAGGAAGACCTCTACAAATCTTCCTTCAGCAAATAAAGGAACAGAGAAGATACTTACACTGAAAATATCATAGATCCTTCAAAGTATGTTAAAGTATTTCAAAAATTGTGTTCTCTAAAATCCCTCCTTCAAGAGGGTCAGGGATAGGGGAAGAACAGGGGACTACGGAAGGAACACAATAAAACAATTAAGTATTCTTGAAACAGCTGAGGAACTAAGACAAGAAAACTCAGAAATTGGAAGCTGGAAATAACCAGAGATCAAATAAATACTGTAATCCCTGCTCCTCTCCTTAAAGATGCTGGGGCCCAGATAAATGGAAAAGCTAACTGTAATTTTATCTACTTAGTGATTTTACCTATTTAGTGTTTTACTTAAGTTTACAAGATGCCTATTTAGTTCTTTAATAAGTTTATCGCAAAATTTTACTAGGTTTTGCATCCCTTTTCTGCACATACAAACTCCTTTTTGAGTAAAGGTAATGTGGTGTAATAGAATGAGTTTTGGACTCGGCATCTGTAATTCAAGTTCCACACCAAAACTTACTATTTTATCTTGGACAAATCATTTCACCTCTCTAAGCCTACATGTCTGTCTTTAGTGGTAAAATAAGGCTAGACAGATGATCGCTAAAAAAGGTCTTTTCAATTCAAACTCTATGACTCTATATTTGAGGTTTAAATGATAGATTAATAAGTAAAAAAAAATTCCCAAATTGTTAAAATGTAATCAAATATATTTAATTCCAGAAGTACATAGAATACAAATCATTTCTTAATAATTCATGGGGTACCTAAAGGGTCTCAAAGTGTCTCATGTTTATCACTATAAACAATAATGATCATCAGCAGAGGCACAGCCAAAATGATGGAATAAGGGGAGGGACTCATTTGAGCTCTCCCCCAAATCTCTCCAAATACCTTTAAAAAATGATTCTAAACAAATCTTAGAGTAGAAGAACCTACAAAGAGATGGAACGAAAATAATTTTCCAGCCCAAGATAACTTAAAAGGTCATAAGGAAAGGTCTGCTGCACCAAGGTGAGGGATGAGAGCAGTCCAGCACAGGACCAACTAGCATAGACCAGACCCCAGCAAACCAAGAGCAGGCTGGAGCAACTGAGTTATTGGCAGGAGTGGTGTTTCCAGACCTCTCAGGCCACAGATGCCAAAGACAACTTTAGAAGGTCCGAAGGAAAGGTCTGTGCACTGGGGTGAGAGTAGAGCAGGCCAGTGCAGGCCACGAAAGCACAGCCCCAGCCCCAGTCCCAGGAAACTAGGAGCAGGCTTTGGGAGTGGAATCAGCAGTGGCTGTTTCCAGAGCTCTCAACCCACAGATGGTAAGGAGATCAAACAACTGATCAGAAGGAGATTACAGAGGTCCCAGTCCTGAGTGGCAGTCCTAAGGTGAGGAGCACTAGCACAGCAGAGCTTTGGGCCACAGGGGAGCAGGGTTCCCTCCTCACATTTCCAAGGCAGAAAAGAGTGCTTGTGGTAGCACACAGACAAGAGCACAGGCCAGGAGAGGAGTAAATACCTCTCCTTAGATCTTACTACCTTGAAAGAACTGAAAACTTACAGGTCCCTAGAAGAACCTCTGAAAACGGTTGTCCAAAAACCCCTGACGCTTGGGACAGTATACCCTCCATACTGGAAGCAGTGCCATACTTTAAGACTTAAAAGTTGACTAACAGGCTGGGAAAATAAGAAAACAATTGAAAAAATTCTGACTATAAAAAGTTATTATGATGATGACAAGGAAGATCAAAACACACACTCAGAAGAAGACCACAAAGTCAAAGTTCCTACATCCAAAGCCTCCAAGAAAAACATGAATTGGTCTCAGGTCATGGAAGAGCTCAGAAAAGATTTTAAAATCAAGTAAGAGAGATAGAGGAAAAATTGGGAAGAGAAATTGAAATAATGCAAGAAAATCATGAAAAAGAAGTCAAGACGTTGGTAAAGGAGATTTAAAAAAATACTGAAGAAAATAAAACCAAACAGATGAAGCCAAATGGTACAAGAGGTCCAAAAGCCAATAAAGAGAAGAATGCTTTAAAAAGCAAAACTGGACAAATGGAAAAGGAAGTACAAAAGCTCACTGATGGAAATAAGTCCTTAAAAATTAGAATGGAGCAAATGGAAGTTAATGACTAGGAGAAATCAAGAAATTATAAAACAAAACCAGAAGAATGAAAAAACAGATGACAATTTGAAATATTTCACTGGAAAAACAGCTGACCTGCAAAACAGATCCAGGAGAGATAATATGAAAATTATTGGACTACCTGAAGGCCATGTTCAAAAAATAGAACCTAAACCTCATTTTTCAAGAAATAATCATGGAATACTGCCCTGATATTCTAGAATCAAAGGGTAAAATAGAAATGGAAAGAAATCACTGATTATCTCCTGAAAGAGATGCCAAAAGGAAAACCCCCCCAGGAATATCATAACCAAATTGCAGAGTTTTCTTGTTATCTGGGCAGTGAAAAAGGAGTATGTCTAGATAGAGGGCACAGATGTGAGCTAAATATGAAGGGATGATATCTAAAAAATAAAATTAAGGAGTGAGAGAGGAATGTACTGGGAGAAGAGAAAGAGAAAGGTAGAACAGGGTAAATTATCTCACATAAAAGAGCCTAGAAACAGCTCTTACAGTGGAAGAGAAGAGGAAGGACATGAGGGAGAGTGAGCGAATCCTCCATCAGAACTGGCTCAAAGAGGGAATACCATAAATACTCAATTGGGTATAGAAATCTATCTTATTCTACCCTTTAGCAGGAGGGAAAGGAGATAAGAGAAAAAGGGGAGGAAGGGTGTTAGAAAGGAAGATAGATTGGGGGAGGGGGTTGTCAGAAACAAAACACTTTTGAGGAGGGACAGGGTGAAAAAAAAGAAAATAGAATAAATGGGGGAGGGCAAATTTTGAAGCAAATTTCTCTGATAAAGTCTCCATTTCTCAAACACAGAGAAATGAGTAAAATTCATAAAAACAAGAGTCACTCCCCAACCAATAAATGATCAAAAGATATGATCGATTTTCAGATGAAGTAATCAAAGCTATTTATAGCCATATGAAAAAATACTCTAACTCACTACTAACTGGAGAAAGGCAAATTAAAACAATTCTGAGGTACTACCTCATATCTATTAGATTGGCTAATACGACAGAAAAGGTAACTAACAAATGCTGGAGGGGATGTGGGAAAAATGAGATGTTAATGCACTGCTGGTGAAGCTGTGAACTGATTGATTCAACCACTTTGTAGAGCAATTTGACACTGCCAAAAGGGCTATAAAACCATGCATACCCTTTGACCTAATTATGTCACTACTAGGTCTGTATCCCAAAAGAGATGAAAAACAAAAAGGAAAAGGACCTATATGTAAAAAAAAATATTTATAGCAGCTCTTTTCTGGGGGCAAAGAACTAGAAATTAAGGGGATGCCCATCAATTAAGGAATGGCTGAACAAGTTGTGGTATGGGATTATGATGGAATACTATTAGCTCTCAGAAAAACCTGTAAAGACTTGTATGGGTTGATGCAAAGTGAAATATACTGGGTACAAAATAATAGAAATATTGTAAGATGATTAGCTGTGAATGACTTAGCCATTCTATTCTCAGCAATACAACAATCCAAAACAACTCTGAAGGACTTATGGTGGAAAAGGCTATCCATTCCCAAAAAAAGAACTGGCGGGAATCTAAATATAGATTGAAGCCTATTTTTTTATTTTTCTTGAGGATTTTTTGTATATATATTCTTTCACAATATGACTATTATGGATACGTTTTGCATGACTACACATGTATAACCATATCCAAATGCTTGCCTTCTCAATGAGGGGGCCAAAGAGGGAAGGAGAGAATTTGTAACTCAAAGTTCTGAAAACAAATGTTAAAAATTATTTTTACACGTAACTGGGGAAAAATAAAATGCTTAATAAATGAAAAGAAAATAATGATCATAAGTACAAATCCACATTTAATCCTGTTGCTCCAATGTTACCAGCAAGAACTTTACAACATACTTTTCATTTAAAAAAATAACAATACTTAACAGAAACTGAAACTCATAATCTCTTCTGTTTATGTCAATTAATCAAGTTTTGAAAATTTGTATTCTAAAGTTTTACTTGCCTCGGGAGGTGCAACTGGATAAAGTAATTTTTCTCCTTTAAGCAAACAAGACACATGACTGTAATAACCAATTAGATCTGATAATGAAGAAAATCGCCTTCCACCAATGTAATAATCTCCACACATAGCAATAATCCTGTTTGTAAAGTCAAAAAAATCAAATATAGTGTATGACATTGATAAATTAATATATAAATTTATTTAATGCAATTTTGTAAAGTAGCAAAAGCAAATTTTTAATAATCCATTTTAAATGGTTCTCAAAAATTCATTAAATTTATTGTTAAAATGATTATTCTTTTCATTGAATACTAACTTTTAGGAAGCATTAACTTTTGAATAAATAGCATGACATATGTTGAATGCCAGAGTCTAACTGAATTAAACAATTCACTAAAATATTTGAAAATCTTTAATAATACAACTTTCCCCCCCCTTTCCCCAAACCCATTTCTCATCATTTATTCTGAATTCAAAATATAAGCCATTCTTTCTTTTTTCACTAATATATAGGTCCTGGAAACATTTACACAAACTTATGCAAATGTAAAAGGCCGTAATAAATTTAAAATGTATTAAATGAGGAACAATTCATATTCTTAAACTTGATTTTAAGATTTATAATTTTAACTATGCTATTCTAATATTGGAAGTCTTATACCTCAGGTACAGTTATTCTTCTCTCAAATTTTGTCCTAACAATAGCTAAATCACCTATACAAGAGCACTAAATGTAGTATTTGGATCTGATAACTGAACAATTTTTTCCCTACTTGATTGGTGTGACTTCTGGGAAAAACATATAGACCAAATAAGCAAGAGAGGTTGTGGGTGGGGGGTGTGTGTGTGTGTGTGTGTGTGTGTGTGTGTGTGTGTGTGTGTGTGTGTGTGTGTGTGTGTGTGCACGCGCGCGCGCATGCATGCACAATGTAAATATGACATTTTTTATTGGAAGTGTTACTTTTTAGTTCGTTTTGCTTTATTTTTTAACCTACAACTTTATGAACTTTCTCTAACTCAAGCTTTAACACTCAAGAATTCTCTGCATTTCTTTATTTGTTAATGAAAGCAAATACATTTCAGATAATCTCAGTAAATGCCTAGGAAGTCAACGGTGTTTTAAATCAGAAGAAATAAACTGAATATTCAGTACTACTCTTTAATATGTATGGGTGACTAAATCACTTGAACTGAAAACAATTTACAGTTTAAATACCATCCCAGGTTATATCCACATAATAAGTGAGATGAGAATATTTCTACCTATTAAACAGAAATAGTAACTCCATGGTATTTTTACACAGCAGCAAAAACTTACCTAAAATGATTGACAACATTAGTTTTGCTAAGGAATGAAAGTACAAAGGATCCTGGCCTCCGATCACTCTCCCGTATTAGGTAACTGCCAGGTTTCCCTGCTTGCCGGAGGCGTTCTTCTGCTATGGTTCGATCAAGTTTTCCATGATACCACCTAGGAAAAATAAAAGAATACATGAAAATGCCAGTATTAAAAAAGGGCAAATGTAAAGATAATATTGCTAGAATGCTTTAAATATTCACATTTCCAACTTTCCCAGAAACTAATTTTGACCTTGAACATTATACAAGTCTATCTAAATTGTTTTTGTTTTGTCTTTTTAACATGCTCGATCTCCTCATCTGACCCGGGGATAGAACTTCAAGGGCTACTCACAGGCTGGTAGAACTATGATCTGCTGTTTCTAACATGGGCAGGTTCATCTCTCTTAAGCAACTGGTGACTTACTGCAGATATTGGGCTAACATAGCCCTTACAAAGCTCTGCCATCTCACAACTCTCAAATTCAAGAGATTCCTCAGCCTCAGATTCTCAGGGTTTCTACCACCGCACCCAGCATCTCAAAGGGTTCTCTCAGAATCAGTACATAATCCATAGCCAATACACTCTTTAGTTAAATCTGTAATTCAGATTCTGATCATATCATACCTAAATTATCACCAACCTTTCCGATCACTCTTTAATAACTTACTTCAAAATGTGGCATTTACCAAAATGACAGTCTATGTTGAACAGGAAAATGAGAAAGAATACTTATCAGACAACTTCTAATTATTATAGAAAGTACTGGCCATGAAAAATTTTAGAACTTCATTGACCTTTGTAAATTGTTTTAAGACTTACAAACACAGACAAAAGAAATCATAATTTTAATGAAAGAAACAGAATCTCAAATTCATACTGTTATCAGTGATCAAGACCCTGTTGCCCTATGATTAAGGAAAATTGACAAAAGCTACACAGGGAGGGAATGGTCATTCTTTTTGCTATAGAGCTTGTGCTAATTTATAGGTGTTCTTAACCTGGGGCTCATGAATTTGTTTTTAACATTTTAATCGCCGTACTTTGATATAATTTGTTTTCTTTGTAACAATATGTATTTCATATTATGAATTTAAAAGTTATATACTGAGAAGGGGTCCATGGGCTTCACCAGACTGCCAAAGGGGTTCACGACCAAAAAAGGTTAAGAATCCTTGTCCTCGGGGCGGCTAGGTGGCACAGTGAATAGAGCACCAGCCCTGGAGTCAGGAAGACCTGAGTCCAAATCTAGCCTCAGACACTTAACACAAAAACTAGCTGTGTGACCTTGGGCAAGTCACCTAACCCCAGTTGCCCTACCTTCCCCCCTCCAAAAAAAAAAAAGCAGGAAAAAAAAAAAGAATCCTTGTCCTCCAAAGATAAATGGATGGATAACAATGTCTAAGTATCATTGCATCTCTAAGATATCCCAGATTCATACTGTTCCTTAATACTGTGAGCCATTGTTCTCATTTCACAATCCACAACAAAACTGTTACAGGAACGAAAACAGGATATATTGGTGTAGAAGAAATGGTCCATTCCCAAAAATACAATTATTGGCAAAAAGACTGTAGCTCTGGCCAGACTATATAGCAACTACTTTTAACTGGTGTGATATATTACTAGACAACTTGTTTAAATTACACTTTCAGTCTTCCCCTAAAATTATGCTTTCATTAAAGCAACTAGGAAAAAGTCAGGAGTGGGAGGGTAGGAGGGACCTCAAAAGATCGGTTTAATGGTTTATCTTCTTTATTTTATGGACAAGGAAGTAGATCCTAAGCTAAATAATTTGATCAAGATCATATAGCTAGTTAGAGACAGAGCACAAATTAGAACGCAAGGTCTAACTCTCAGGCTATAGGGTTTTTCCTACTATTCTAAATAACTTTCCATTCCAACACATCCTACTAAGCTAAGCTATTAAGAAATCAAGAAATATATTCTAACACTGAAAAATGTATCAAGATTATACAAAATTGAAAAGTGGGTAAATGAAAAAAATTGATGTAGCTAATAAAAACTGGTATTTAGTGGAGAAAATCTTTACATAAAATATCTGATATAGGTCAACCATATAAGAAATTACACAAACAGAACCAGAAGCTATTCTGTAACTGGTAAGTAGCAAAAGGATATGATCAGTTTTCAACTAAATTGCATACTATGAACAACTATATGAGCAATTGTTTCAAATCAATAATAATGAGAAATAAAATTAAAACTCTGAGCTCTCACAGCAAACTGACAAAGCTTACGAAATATGGAAAGACTCAATAACAGAAGCAGGTCAGTGGCTCAATGTAAAGAACTCTGGGCCCAGAGTTAAGAAGACCTGAGTTCAAATGAAGCCTCAGACACTCATCAGCTGTGTGACCCTGGACAAATTATCTCAACTTCTGTTTGCCTTAATTCACCGAGAGAAGAAAATGACAAACCACTCCAGTATCCTTGCCACAGGAGCCACAAAGAGTCAAGACACAACCGAATGACTGAACAACAGAAGACCAGTATCTGATGGAGCTGTGAATTAATTCAACTATTCTTGAAAGCAATCTGGAACTTCATTTAAAAAGTTAGTGAAATATCAATACCCTTTGACACTGAAATCCCTATGCCAAGAATATAACTCAAAAGAGTCAAAGACAATACTTCTTTTATGGTAGTAACTAAAAACAAAGATGGCTAGACAAAGTGGAGAACAAAGACATAACGGAATATTACTGTGCTATAAGAAAGGATATAAAAATGAAGACTTCAAAGAAGTATAGAGACATAAGAACGGACACAGGAAATAAACAGAACTAGGAAAAATATACATAACAATTACGACAACGTAAATAAAAGGAACCTGGATGCCAGGTTTGGGAAAAGAGGTGAGAAAAACACATTTTCCTTTTTCTTTGTCGGAAGGGTTGGTTTCCTAAGGGAAGAAAATAGGAAGGGAAGGCTATAATAGGGAAATGAAAAGGAGATAAGAACAAAGGCATAAAGAGAAACACTAGGATTGACAAATGTAGAGAGAAGACAAGTAAATCTACAAGACAATGGTTGCACAAATGTTTCTACATCTTAACTACTTTAAGTAAAATAAAAATATCACTAAAAGTTATTAGGTGTTTTTTATTTAACACGTGTCAGTAACTGACACGAGCCAGGAATCTGAATATGAAGAGGCGCCCTGCTAACAACTTGCAAACAACATGTCGAAATAAGAGACACAGGATAAATTAGGTGTCATTTCAGAGGGAAGGCATTAATATTAAAGAGGACTGGAAAAGCGTTCTTGTAGAGAAAGCCCGAAGGAGAAGTGAGTGTCCCAAGGAGGGGGTTCAGTCAGTGAATGCTCAATCAGGAAATGGAGTGTCGAGTGCAAAGGAACAAAGGATGCAAACACTGATTTGCAACAGTGCCCAAAGTGTAATTAGTCTCAAAAGGCTAGAAAGATTCAGGTTAAAAAAAACTTGAAAACCAACCAGAGGATTTTATATTTGATCCAATAGCGAACAGGATGACGTCATCAGATCTGTGCTTTAGAAGGATCTTTAGAAAGACAGCTGGATGGAGGATGGCTTGGAGCTGGGGGAGACTCAAGGCAGGGAAGACCAACCAGCAGACTATTGCAATTGAGGACCGAGGACAGGGAAGCAGGTGATCAGAGCAACACCACAGAACTGACAATACTTTACAACTGATTTGATATGGAGGAAGGTGAAGATCTGAGGATTACACCTAGAGATGGAGAGCCTGGATAACTAGGATGGTGGTACCCTCAGCAAGGTTAAGGAATTTAGGAAGAGGAGAAGGTTTTGAAGGAAGAATAAGTTCGATTTTGGACCATGTTAAGATATTTACAGGACATTTGGTTCACCAAATAATAAACACTATTACTTTTTTTTTTAAGTGACTTTTGAGGAAGCTATGTGGTGCAGTACATAAACAGACCATAGGCCCTTAAGTCAGGAGTATCTAAATTCAAATCTAGCCTCAGACACTTACTAGCTGTGTGATCCTGAGCAAGTCACTTAAACAACTGCCTCTGCCCCGCCCCCCCAATAACTTTTTTAAAGTTCCAATGAGATCTAAGACAAATAAACCAAGGTCATCATAAACACATTCTAAGTGTAGCAGAATGCCATAAACATCTGGTCTCAAGCCACTGTGAACCATAGTATATCATGGTAAAAACTGAAAGGGGAAACCATTTGAGAGTTTAATGTAATGAAACCCACTGATTCCATAACTAAAGAGAAAATAAATTCTCATGTATTTACATACCATGTTCTCCTTGTCTCCCCCCACATACATACACAAAAAATAAGGTTTATTCATAGAACTTTTATAATTTTCAAGCCTAGAAGATTTTTGGCAGAGTGCATAAAATGCCATATTTGGAGTCTCCAAGCCCCCATTCAAATCCTGCACAGATAATAACTAGCTGTGTGGCCACAGGCAAATCATTTAACCTCTTTGAGCTTCATTTTCCTCATCTGTAATATGGGGGAGAGAGGGAGAGAAAGATTGAGACTAAAGAGGAGTTCACTATGTTCTGAATAGTTGCAGCTGTTGTTTTAAATCTAGGATTTTAACTGTTTAAATCAAGGAGTAGATAATTTTTTTTAAAGGTGACTGATTTCTACTCCTTAGCCTTCCATACGACCAAGGGCAAAGCTGGGACTCCAATTCTTCATCTATAAAAGGGTAGATTAATTTACCCTAGATTATGAAGGTTTTTTTATAATCCCAAAATTTCTTTTTTTTTTAATTAATTTATTTATTTTCTTGTTTACATCATTCATTTCCACAACACCTCAAAACAGCCATCCCACTGTATAACCCCTCCCCCAATCTGCTCTCTCCTATTCCTCCCCCTCACCCCTCTGACTTTCCAGTAGGGCAGGATGGATCTCCCTACCACAGTGCCTGTGTATCCTAATTCCCAGTTGGACATAGTTAATAAAAATAATAATAATAATAATAATGATTGTGTGTGTATAGGTATTTATTATATGCAGGTTTTATAAATATATATATATATATATGTATGTATGTATGTATATTTTCACATTTGATTCTAGAACTTTAAATTCTAGATTCTTTCCCTTCCTCCCTCATCACCCGCCCCCCACTGGAAGGACAAACAATTAAATACAAGCTGTACATGTATAATTACACAGAACCTCTCCACAGTGGGCATATTGTGAGAGACTGATTATATATCCCTCCTTCCTATCCCACTCCCCCCTTGTTTTATTCTCTACCCTGTCCCTGTCCCTTTACAGAAGTGTGTACTTCCATCAACCCTCCCCCCCACCGTGCCCTCCCCTCCATCATCCCACCTCTCATCCCCAATCCCCCTACTCTCCTGTGTGGCAAGATACCCAGTTTAGAGTTTATGTCATTCCTTCCCTAAGCCAAGTTCAATGAGAGTAAGGTTGAC
>CM053580.1:232136112-232207229 GCA_028627135.1 Pseudochirops cupreus | reverse complement strand
TTTTCCATCTGGCAAATTCGACTTTTTAAGGCCTTCTTCTCCTCATTGGCTTTTTGGGCCTCTTTTGCCGTTTGAGTTCATCTATTTTTTAAGGTGTTATTTTCTTCAGTCAGGTTGTTGACTCTCTTTTCATGATTTTCTTGCATCATTCTTATTTCTCTTCCCAATTTTTCCTCTACTTCTCTCATTTGGTTTTCAAAATCCTTCTTAAGCTGATCTATGGCTTTTAGGCAGTCTTCGTGTTTCTTGGAAGCTTTTGGTGTGGGAGTTCTGACTGTGTTGTCTTCCTCCCATTCCATGCTTTGATCCTTCTTGTCCCCAAAGAAGGAAACTAGAGTTTGACTGCTGTTCTTACTTTGCTTCCTTTGCCTGCTCATGTTGGCCAGTTACTGATTTTTTTGCTCTGTGGAACTCTGCTTCCAGAGGGTAAAGCTCTGTCCCAAATTGCTGGGGTTTGGCAGCTATTAGGGGGCTGTCATTTTTTTGCAGCCCGCACCAGCTTTGGCTCACTGAAAACACACCCCAGGACTACCACCCAAGACCACGATCCGGATCCAGGCTGCTCAACCCAAGAGCACTTGGCCTCTGAACAACTGCTTGGCTCCCCTGCAGTCTGCAGGCCAGGAGCTCTTAAGTAGCCCCGTGGAAGCAGCTGCAGGGCCGCCTCTTCTGCTGCCTCCTTGGCCTGAAGGCAGTTTGGCCAGACCTGCTTTTCTCCCCCATGTTTAGCTGAGTTCCACTGACCTTTCACTTAGTCCTTTTTTCTTATGGCTTGATAATTCTGGAAACTGCCGCAGCTGCCGCTGATCCACTCTCCTGAAGCTCCAGCTGCGCCTGGGCTGGTTTCTGCTCCCAGCCCTTCTAGCAGAGCTGCCCTCAGCGGGAGGTGTATTTGTGTGAGTTTTAGAGCCCTAAAATGTGTTTAGAGTCACATTTTATGGGTATTTGAGGTGGCTATGTGGGAGCTGCAGTACCTTGCTGCTACGCCGCCATCTTGGCTCTGCCCCCCAATCCCAAAATTTCTTTATGTATTAGTATGAAAATCATATTCCTGATTAAGTTATTTCACTGTGAAAATGACAAGTACTCTTTAAAAATTTGTTAAAGCAAAGAGCTGACAATCTAAAAATCACACAAAACTAAAATATGGAAAATTTAATTTAAAAGTTGTATGTATTTGGGTGTTTTTGTTTTTTTTTTAATTCAACCAGATGGAAGGTTTTAATCCCTCACATTCAGCTGAATGAAAGTCAAAGAAAGAATAGTACCTTCCAGAGCAACATAAAAGTATTAAACTTATTATTATTTTCTAAAAAAGAAAGAAGAATAAGAGGGTCTGGTTAAAAAAAAAGGTATTATTTGCTTAGACCCATAAATTTTCTATAAGTAGTTTGGTTTTAAAGCAGCTGTTCTATTCACTATTGAGATTTTTAATCTAAGTATTAAACCACTTCATTTCCAGACTAATATTAGTTTCCCTTCACATGCCAGAAGCTCAAAAGCCCTGAAGAAATAAAAAGCGAAACATGTCAACAACTGCAGGTGACTATAAACTGCTACTAAACTATTCATTTGCTAAATGTACACATTTGAATTGGATTCAGATTCCTCAAAGAATGTCAAAACATGTAATTTCCAATAGCTTTTTGGCTTTTTCAGGCTATACAGAAAATAAAAGTCGCATAATCACTCATTCAGCATTTAGAAATTATTTGATAACTTCTATGTTTTATTTCTAAACAAGACTGTTAATATGGGTGTGTGTGTGTGTGTGTGTGTGTGTAAAATCTGCCTCTCTCTCTCTCTCTCTCTCACTCTCTCTATACATACATATATATATATGTATATATATATAATATATATATATATATGGGGGGAGGGGGAATGTAGATTATAGAGAGAGGTAAATAAAGTAAGGAATTTGAAGAATTTGACTAACTCTAAGTCTACCAGAAAGGGCAGAACTTACAGACCCTCACTCCTGCTTCTATATTGGTGTGAATGTGTCCCTAGTGAGCGCCACATTGGCTTCCTTGCCCAAAACCTAATAAAACACCTTCCTCTGCACACTGTTTCTGGGTTCTTTCAGTGAGAAGGGGATTGTGTTTTAAGGGGTACATCACATGCATCTCGCTAAAGTCCCCAAAAGGAAGCAGTGGGCAAGGGAAACTTGTCCCAGGCTAACTCCCTGACCTTACCAGAGAGTCCTGTGATCCCCACAGCCGCATTGAGAGGCATCCCACATGGATCCTCCTAAGGTCCCCCAAGGGAGCAGTGGATGAGGAAGCTCATCCAGGCTATGTCCCTGACCCTGCCTGGGAAGTCCTGTGACTACCAAAAGCATGTTTCTCACAATGGATATTTTGATGACTTGTCAATCCCTATGCTATGCCATCCATATTCTTGGAATCCCTTCGTACCTTGTACGACCCATCCAATGTTAAAACTATCTCTAAGCAACTTGAAGGCAAAGATCATCTTCTTCCTCAGTAACACCAGAATGAGAAGCTGCTTTTAAAAAGCAGGCCCTGAAACATGTACTGAATAAAGTCTTACTTCCTCTACCATTATGCTTTTCCCCTTTGTGGTACTGAGGCCAAAAAAAACTCCTCTCTCCCCTTAATTCCAATAGGACTTATCTATAAACACTAATCTGGCATTTACAATGGGCCACCTTGTATATTGCTTTTTTCATTTTATGCTTGTGCCTTGTCTTGTCAACTAAACTACCATAAAGTCTTTGAGGGAAGGGATCCTAGGGATCACGTCAATTATTTCTTTGCATCTTTGATGCCTTGAACATAGAAGATAATCAAATGTTTACTGACAAAGACAGAAGAGGGCTATCCTGAGAAGAAAAATGACAAGAACCTGGAGCTTGGCAATAAAATACAAAGTACCACCATCCCCAATAATTTCTTATTCACTTTATCATATTCAAAATTTGCATATTTCCACTTTCAAGTGGGAAAGTGAACTATATTCTAGTTGATATGAAGATACATTCAGAAATAGGAAATGTTTATATTTCAACAAGTTGTTACTTTTAACATTAAAAACCCCAAAGCAAATGTGACATATGTGAGCAGCTTTAATAAATGTGCATAACTGACCCTAACTCCTAAAGTATGTTTGAAACAGCAGCATGTTAAATGTTATGTTTCTTTAAAAAAAACTTTACTCATTAAGGTATCACAATTCACATGTATGTGTATCATTTTCCTAACTATTGCTCTATAGGCAGTAAGCATATGCTCAGGCACAAACAATTTTTACGAATATCTAAGAAATCCTTCAGAAGTATCTGTAAAGGGTTAAAAATATAGTTCAAATGTATTATACAGTTATTAGGGGAGAAACTATTATAAATGTGGGTGTACACACACACACACACACACACCCTCTCTCATCACAGGGTAGCAGGGTATATATACTAAGTACCAGATTAGGTGGCATTAATCATAGTTCTATATACTAGATCCTTTGGTCCCGCCTAGCATTTTGTTTCTGGACAATGTCACCAAAGGTTATACTATGGGGGCATGGTTGCCCTCCATAATCCTTGACATCAATTTAAAATTCAACATAACCAAATTATATTCCCTGAGGAAAAAGACAACATTTACTAGCAGAAAAAGTCTGAGAACCTCAAACCACCTGTGTACCTCTGGGAGACTTAACCTCTTTAGGTCTCAGTTACCTGTATTTGTTAAATAAGAGGACTGGGCAAGATGATCTTTTGAGACATCTTACAGCATAAATCAATAATCCTATTTCCTGAGGTTTGAAGGCTAGAATTACATATAGTGCTCCATTTAGATATTTACTATCGTTAGGATAATGGCAGGAAGTTTTTGCATTCTGCTTCCTTCCAGGGAGTATTTAATAACTATTGATCTCTAAAGAGGTCTTTAGTATAATATTTTGCCTTTGGCTCTGTTTGGTTGAGACTTTTACTGGCTACCTGCACAGGGTTATACATGGTATTCTTATTAAGACTGGACAATAAAGTTTAAACATACTTTAGAGCTGCTACTTGACAGAAATCATGTAAAATTGTGTAGGCATGACTAGAAAACCATTCATATTTTTTTAATGATGGACTACAAGCTAAATGTTGGACAACAATATGTCGCAATGGCCCACCCCACCCCCACCTCTCAATAAGGAAATCAACCTTGAGCTACCTTTAGATAAAGTTTTACGTACAGAACAGAAAAGGAGTAGTTTCATCCTACAAGACCCAGATTCTATCTAATATAGCAAACTATGTTCAGTTCAGGGTGTCATATTTTAGAAGGGGAATGGACAGTCTGAAAGGTATTGTATGGGATGAAAAATACCCATCATCGTTAATTTAGTGAAAAAAAAAATAAACACAGAGATCTCTTAGGATAAGAACAGGAGTTTATTCTCTTCCCTGGGAAAAGACTCATCATGGAGAAGAGGCAAGACACAAAAGATAGTGTCGGAATTTATAACTTAACTTAGTCAAGACCCCTCCCAGACTGTTTGCTCTCTCACTGGTCGAGAGGCATACTTCACCAAATTCTTCCCCAACTGGGACAGCAAGAAAAGAGGGGGGGAAGGTCCCACCAAGGCAGGAAAACAGACAAAGGAAGATAAAAGTGATTGACAGAAGCAATGGAGAAGGAGGAAGGGAAAGTGAACAACCCCAAATTGAGAAGTTTTCACTTATCCCATGCAGTATCTAGAAGAAGGTATACGGAGATTCTAAATCCGGCTATGTGAGGATCAGCTGAAAAGGCTGGTGTATTGCTTAAAAGAAAACAAGACTCAAAAACGAGGTATGAGTGTTACTTTCAGATAACTGAAGACTAACATGTAAGGAGACATTACACAAACATTTCTTGCTTTAAATAAGTGGAACCTTTTGGCAGATCAATTTTTACACAATGCCAACGAAATGCCAATTTACTCACTAACATGGGAAAGGGAGGGAAAGAGAGAAAGAGGGGCAGGGGGGAGGCCAGGTTCCCAAGGACTGAGTGATCCAGCACGTTTCAAGGACAAGTTGGGGGTCTGAGACAGAGAAGCAGAAGGAACACAGGAAGCTGGGGGTCACCACATGGAGGGATATAAAAAGGGTAAGACTAGCAACGTGCAGGCCGAAGACAGACACCTGGTACCAGAGTGTAGACAGAGGAACACAGGAGGCAGACACAATGGTGAGTGGGCAGAAGGGAGCAAGGTCTCCTCTCTCCAGGCCTGGATCCAGCCCCAGAGCTGATCAATCTCTCCAACCGTCCCTTCTGCTTTCATTTCAAAGTGTTTTGTTTGGGGGTTTGTTGTTTTTTTTGGGGGGGGGGTTGATGGGAGAGGAAAGGTGCAGAGTATGATACTGAGGGCCAGGAGTGGAGAGTGAGCTATACAGCGAAGTTAACATAGGTGTTTTTCTGGAATGTGGCTTGCTGTCAAAATTCTTTCCATGAAGTCAAATTTGCATATAGTGAGAATGCCTGTACTTGTTTTGCTGGCCCAAAAGCCAGAATTAGAACCAATGGCTAAAGTTTGCCAGAAGACACATTTAGGCTCAATTTGAGGGGGAAAAAAATGTTAACAGCTTAAATCACTTAATCTCTCAATGTCCCAGAAAACACTCAAAAAACAACTTGCTGAGTTGGGCCCATCTACATTAGCGGAGTTTTCCTCTCTAAGAGCTTCCTACACCAATGAAATCATAGATCCCGACATCTCAATAAAACAAACAAAAAATCTTCCTGATAATTCCTTACTAGCAAAGTTTTTTATGAAGTTATCTCATACTATTCTTATGAAGGTGGAGAAATACATATAAAGATAACACAATCAGGTGAATTTAAAACCAGCTTGGATGGCTGGACTTAATGAGCAGTTATCAATGGTTCAGTATCAGTGTGGGAGTATCTATGCTTGTCCCTCTGCAACATAATATTTTTATTAGTGAATTGGGCAAAGGCACTGTTTCTAAGCTCATCAAATTTTGGGACTACACAAAGCAGGAAGGAATAATTTACAAATTAGGTGACAAAGTCAGGAATCTAAAAGGATCTTGACAGATCAGAATACTAGAACAAATCTAGTAAAATGAAACTCAGGATAAATGTAAAGTCTTGCATTTAGGCAAAGAAGGAAAAAAAAACAACTTCACAACATGTGTAACTGAAAAAGAGCTCGCTCAATCTGGGGCAGCGGGCGTAGGGTTTCAGGAAGACATCTTTCTGAGTTCAAATCGGGCCTCAGATGTTTACTGGCTGCATGACCGTGGGCAAGTCACTTAAGTTTGTCTCAGTTTTCTGTAAAATGAGTTGCAGAAGAAAACGGCAAACCACTCCGCTATCTTTGCCAAGAAAACCCCAAATGGAGTCACATCACAAAGAGTCAGACACAACTGAAAAGACCCTTCTCAGATTTCATCCAGAGAATTTTCTTGAATTCTGCGCACCGAAGGATATAGACCAGTTGGACAGTATCCAGAGAAAGACAACTAGGACGGCAAACGACTATAAGTTCATGCATTTAAGAATCAGCTGAAGAAACTGAGAATATTTAGAGAAGAAAAAAGAAAGCAGAGGAAACTCAGGGCAACCATGATAACTTTTTTGTTTTATATTTTTGCGTTTTGGAGGGGGGAAGGCAGGGCAATTGGGGTGAAGTGACTTGCCCAAGATCACACGGCTAGTTTTTGTGTTAAGTGTCTGGGGCCGAATTTGAACTTGGGTCCTCCTGACTCCAGGGCCAGTGCTCTGTTCACTGCACCACCTAGCCGCTCCCAATAACTGTTTTCAAATATCTGAAAGGCTGTCATGGGAAAAGGGATTAGACTTGGGAGGTTTAACCCCAGATGGCAGAATCAGGGGCAATGAGTAAATTGCAAAGAGGAAAATTTAGGCTTAATGTCTGAAAAGATTCATAACAATTAGAGATGCTCTTTGGCAGTCATCAAGCAGGACAACCACTGGTCGAATATTTTACAGTTAAGACTCCTTTCAGTTCCATGATGGACTGGACAGCCATTGAAGGAACTTCAAATTCTCAAATTCTTTAAGTCTATGATTCAATTAGATAAGTCCAAAAATTAAATGGTCTCCGTGTGAAAAGCCTAAATAGAGACTATACATCTTAGTGTATGTTACAGATGAAATTAATGCTAGGAGTAAAGTTTAGACTACAACCTCTGGCGCTTTTTCCAACTCGGCAATGCCAAAATTTTGCTCTCTTAACCAGAGTTCTCGTCCTCAATAAACACGGAAATCAAAATAGAGAGAGATCATTTATATTCGTTTTTTATCCCCCTAGACCAGTTCCTTTTCCTTTGGACAACAGCCTACAAACCTTGTTGTTAACTTAAAAAAAAAATTAAGGGTAATAAAGGATGGCCTTGTATTTTTTTTTCCTATCTCCTTTTTTTCATAAAAATGTATCATGAAGAGAAAACACAAAAACTTAGAAATTCAAAACAAAAAGGAAAAGCTATAGCTTCTGAGCTTTACAAACACCATATCTATAGTTATAAGATCATAGATTTTATGGAAAGGACTTTAGAAACCATTTAATCAAAACTCCTCATTTTACAGAGGGCGGTACTTGTAGAGGGGATGAAGTGAATTGTCCACAAACACATGGTAACAAAAAGGAGAGACAGGATTCAAAGCCAGGTTTTCTGACTACAAATCCAACATACTTTTCAAGTCATCAAATTTCCTAAGACCTAGGTTCAAGTCCCTGCTGTTCCATTTTTCTGTGTTACATTCGGCTCAGGAAGGTACACTGATTTGCCCCGATTTCCTTATCTATAAAACAAAGATAATATTTGCACTACCTATACGATTTGGCTGTTAAGTTCAAATGGGACGATATATCTAAAGTGCTCTGCAAGCCATTACATGCTATATAAATAGGATTTAGTGTAGCAATTCATGCAATATGCCTAAAGGTCACAATAAAAACTTGGTAATGATCTAAAATAATTATATTCAACATGATATTAGTGTGAGGTCCTTCAAGAGTTCTGTCTTGCAAACTTAAACATATTTCCACAATCTCTGACATTTAATTTGCATTGAAGAGTTCACCAAAAATAATCTTTCTTTAATCTTCTAAAAAGGAAAAAGGCTTAAAACCCCTGCTACATTTAACATTATCATACTGGTATCAGTTTCTTCTCTACACCAAAAATTTATGCACTTTAAGTCAGTTCTTGTTGGATTGCTAGTTTATTGCTGAAGGTTTATCACATACAAAGTCTATTTTCATATACAAAAAGGAGGAGGTAAAGTACCAGGAGTGTTATTATAGAACATTATTCTAACGTGCTTGAAATGTATAATGTAGCAGAGAAAAACATTTTTATTCATTATTTTTTCTAAATATGGAAAATAATTTAAAATTATATATCCTGAGATTTAAGACAAGAATGAAATCTAGGTCTCCTATCCCAAATCCCTTAATTTACCTATGAAAAAAATGATGCCCACAGAATTTAAATGAAATTACCCAAGATAGCATATGTAAGCAAGCAGCACCTTCAGGACTGAAACCCAGCTACTCTGAACCAGAACAGTGCTCTTTTCAAAATAAACTTGGGAGAGCAAAGAGAAGAGGAAAAGGGGAGTGAGGAAAGGGGAGAAGAATAATAGGTACCTGGGTTGAAGAATACTGCATGTATTTTTCCCTAGATATCTGTTAATTCTTCAATGTGAGTACTCCCTTCACTGTTTAGATCAATAATTACACATTTTGCTCTCAGGGTATAACGATGATATCTGATTTTGTATATACACTTCAAGAGTAGGAAATTTTCTAGTCCCATCACTGACGACTTCCAGGGAGAGTCACTAACCACCTCTCCAAGCCCACTCATTGACAGGTCTACTTCTTATGAAATAACTTGTGCTTCTGGCATCAGGCATAACATGTTTCTTTGCAACCTCCACTTACTGGTGCTGATTCTGTCCTCTGGGGCAGCATTCTCTCTTTGTCCTTCTCAAGCACACATTACTAAAAGTACATATATGTATGTACACATCTCTCTATATCGGTATGTATGATTATAGTTTCATACTTACGGTGTGTATTGTGCCCTTTATATGGACATGTCTGCATGTGCAGCCGGAAGGAAGTGTGCCAAAGTGCCCAAAACATGAAAAAGTACCTTTTCTCAGTCATCCTTCTCAACCTCTCTGAGAAGCTTGACACTGTTGATCACCTGCTGGTTATTCATTCTCTCCTAGTTTTCCTGCTTTCTGCCCAATTTTTTTCCTATCCATCTCTGCTAATTCTTCATTCATGTCTGTCTGTCTCTCTCATCTTTTCATTTATCCCTGTTAGTAACCTCATTAGCTGCCATGGGCTCACATACTGTTTCTATCCAGATCTATGTATTTATCTCTATTATCTCTCCTAAAATTACAGTCCTGGTCACCAAATGTGTTTTGCGCATCTTGAGCTTGATGCACTGTAGGCATTTCAAATTCAGCATGTCCAAAAATGAGCTCATTATTTTTCCCTCTAAATCCACACCAATTTCAAGGGAGAAAATTGCCAATCTTTCCAAGTACCAAAGCTCACACCCTTAACCTTACTCAACACCATATATCCAATTCACTGTCATTTCTACCTTTATAACATCTCTTGCATACGTTTCCTTCTGGTCACTCACATAACTACAACCAAGTTCAACAAGCCTTCATCATTTTACTAGACCATTACTGCCAATGCCTTCAAACTAGACTCCCTACCTTACCTTGTGTCTTTCCCACATCTGTCCAATCCATCCTCCACACAGCTGCCAAGATGATTTTTTTGAAGCTTAGGTCAGATCATGTTGCCTCCCAGACGCCCATGAGCTCCAGTGGCTCCAAAGTATGTCCAAAATTAAATTAAAAAGTACTCCATATGGCATTTAAATATTTTCATAACCAGGATCTTCTTTCTAACACTTGACTCACCTCCATATACTTCACTCTGAGAACCTGAAAAGGGTTTAGCCTAAAAGGGCCAGGGTCTCCCACTGCATCCTGTGTCATCTCCAGTCATCCTGATGAGTATCTGGTTACTGGACCCAGATGGCTATGGAGGAGAGAGGCTGGTGACCTTGCACAGCCCTCCCTCACTCAAATCAAAATCAATTGCAATTCATGTCATCGTTTCCTGATGCCAAAGTCCTCTTTGAAAACGAAGGACTAACACAACTTATTCAGATATCTTCCCCTATTAATTCTCCTCCTTCATTCTAGTTTCAGATGAAACATGAATCTTTTTTCTTTTCGGATTTATCCAATTATCCTAGCCTACTTGTTTCTTAGGATATTGTGCTCCATCTCCTGTGTCTACGTTTTTTCACTGGCCATGCCCTAGGCCTAAAATACTCTATTTTTCGGTTTCCCTGGCTTCTTTCAGGACTCTAGTAAAACTCCCGACCCTGCAGGAAGTCTGTCCTGCCCTTCCCCCCCCCCTTAAATAACCTTCCATCTACTCTGTATGTGTCTAATTATTTATATCTCCTACATTAGAATGTATATTTCTTGGTGACACATGGCAAGCACATAGTGCTTCTTGACTAACACAAAAAACAATTTTTTAAAAAATCATGATTATATGAAGAGAAAAAGCTTTGACAAAATATATCCATTTCTGTAAAAATAAAAAATAAAAAATAAAAACATACAAATAAATAGACCTTTCCTTAAAATGCTTAACAGTTTCTATCTAAAATTAAGAGACAAAACTATATGTAAAGAAGAAAAACTACCTTTTAAAATAAGATCGGGGCTAAAGGAAAGATATCCATTATCACTATTATATATAATACAGTTTTAGAAATATTAGTAACAATAAAAGTTTTTTTTAAAGAAATCAAGGCAGAAGAACCAAATTACTGACTTTTGCAAGGGATATGGTTTATTAAAAAGAACAGAGATTTAAATAAAAATTTAATTGAAAATAATAATTTTAACAAAGTAGCATAAAAGAAACTCTTATAAATCATCAACCTTTGTGTATACTATGAACAAATAATCAGCAGGAAAATACAAAATGAGAAATCCTGTTCAAACTAAGAATAGCATTTTGAGGAGTACATTTACCAAAACAGGCACAGGAATTATATTAACATCACATTTAAAACCCCTCTTTGTAGCAAAAGACCAACCTAAATAAGTTGGAAAAATATTTATTGTTCATGGTTGGACCATGCCAACATTAACTAAATTAACACTTTGCACAGTGTGTGGTACATAGTGGGCACTTAATGCTTGTTAAGTGACTGACATATCAAACTACCAAACAGTTATTTGGGGAACTAACAACTCCCCCCCACACCCCCCAACCACATATATGCAGCAAAATTAATCAAATGGTACAAATTTCAGGAAAAATAATGGAAGATGGTGAAGTAAAGCAAGAACTTGCTTGAGCTCCCGCTCCAACCACCTCCAATACCTGTAAAAAAAAATGACTCTACACAAATTTTAGAGCTACAAAATCCACCAAGTGACAGAGAGAAACAAATCTCCTGCTGAAGGCAGCCCAGCAGGCTGACAGGAAGGCTCTATCGCACCATGTTGGGAGCTGAGCACAATCCCACACTGGCCCAGACTCCTGGCCCAGGCCAGCTGAAGCAGACTGCAGGAGAGTGAATCACTAGCAGCTGTGGCAGTCTCCACACTTCTCAACCCATAAATGCCAAAAAGAAAGTAAAAGGTCAGTAGGAACTCTGCTGTAACTGAGTGAGAGAAGAACGCAGTCCAGACACTGCCTCCAGGGCTCCTAGCCTGCAGATACTAGGGAGATGAAACAACCATTCAAAGGCTAATTGCTCTTGCTTTGACCTACATGGATCTGGGTCACAGTCTTGGGTGGGGGTCCTTGGGTGAGGAACACTAGTGTACCAGAACTTGTGGTGGCTGTAGAGAGGGTGCCCTCCTCAAAGCTCTCACAACAGCTGTAAAAACTTCAGCAATTTGGGACTCAGCTCTCTCCACTCTGGTAACAGACTTCTACTGTGGCAAAGAGCTCAAAAGTCAAGTAACTGACTGGCAAGAGGAGCAAACAGAGAAAGAGAAATCAGACCATGAATCTTTGGTGGGGGTGGAGGGCAAAGAGGATCAAAACATGGAACCAGAAGAAGACCACAAAGTCAAAACTCCTGCATCAAAAGCTTCCAAAAAATATCAACTGGTCACAGGCCATGGAGGAGCTCAATAAGGATTTTGAAACTCAAGTAAGAGAAGGGTAAGAAAAATTGGGAAAAAAAATAAGAATGATGCAAGAAAATCATGAAAAATCAAAACAGCTTTACTGAAGAAAATAACACCTTAAAAAATAGAGTAACTCAGGGCGGCTAGGTGGTGCAGTAAATAGAACACCAGCCCTGGAGTCAGGAGGAACTGAGTTCAAATCTGGCCTCAGACACTTAACACTTACTAGCCGTGTGACCTTGGGCAAGTTACTTAACCCCAATTGTCCTGCCTTCCCCCCTTCAAAAAAAAGGGGGGAAAAAAAGGAAAAAAAACCCACACTAACTCAAATGGCAAAAGACACCCAAAAAGTCAATAAGGAGAAGATTGCCTTAAAAAGTCAAATTGCCCAGATGGAAAAGGAATTTCAAAAACTCACTGAAAAGAATAATTGCTTCAAAATTAGACTGGAGCAAACAGAAACTAATCCTTTTATGAGGAAATTAAGATACTATAAAAATAGATCCAACCAAATGAAAAAATAGAAGGCAATGTAAAATATCTCAATGGAAAAACCACTGACCTGGAAAATAGATTGAGGAGAGATAACTTAAAAATCATTGGACTACCTGAAAGCCATGATTAAAAAACAGAACCTAGAAATCATCCTCCAAGAAATTCTCAAGGAAAACTGCCCTGTTATCCTAGAACCAGAGGGCAAAACAGAAATTGAAAGAATTCATCAAACGCCTCTTTAAAAAGACCCCAAAAAGAAAACTCCTAGGAATATCATAGCCAAATTCCAGAGTTCCCAGGTCAAGGAGAAAATACTACAGGCAGCCAGGAAGAAACAATTTGAGGATTGTGGAAACAGTCAAGATAGCACAAAATCTAGCAGCTTCTATATTAAGGAACAGAAGTGCTTGGAATATGATATTCTGGAGGTCAAAGGAGCTAGGATTAAAACCAAGAATCATCTACCCTGAAAAACTGAGTATAATACTTCAGGGAAAAATTTGGAAATTCAATGAAACAGAGGACTTTCAAGAATTCTTGATGAAAAAAACAGAAGTGAACAGAAAATCTGACTTTCCAATACAAGAAGCAAGAGAAGTATAAGAAGGTAAACAGGAAAATGAATTATTAAAGTTGAACTATTTACATTCCTACAGGGAAAAACAATAATTGTAACTTATCAGACTTTTCTTCGTATGAGGACAGTTGAAGGGAATATGTGTGTGTGTGTGTGTGTGTGTGTGTGAATGTATACTTAAAAATATATGTATGTATAGGAGGGTGTATGTGTGTATAAATATATGTGAGTACGTGTATATGTATGAACATGTATACAGAGAGGACACAGGATGAGTTGAATATGAAGGGATGATATCTAAATAATAAAATTAAGAGGTGAGAGAGGGATACATTGGGAGGGGAAAGGGAGAGATAGAATGGAGTAAATTATCTCAAAAAAGGCAAGAGAAAACTGCTTCAATGGAGGGGAAGAACAGGAAGGTGAAAGGGGAATGGGTCAATGTAAACTCTCATTGAATATGGCTTCAAGGAGGGAATAACATACACACTCAATTGGGTACCTTACCCTACAGGAAAATAGAGGGGAAGGGGATAAGAGGGGAAATGATAGAAGGAAGGGCAGATTGGAGGAAGGGGTAGTTAAAAGCAAACACTGTTGAAAAGGGACAGGGTCAAAGGAGAAAATAGAATTAAGGGGGGGGGATAAGATAGAGGGTAACATAGTTAGTCTTTAACAATATAACTACTATGGAAATGTTTTGCATAAGTCTTTAACAATATAACTACCACGGAAATGTTTTGCATAACTACACATGTATAACCTATGTTGAATTGCTTGTCTTCCCAGTGGGCGTGAGGAGGGAAGAAGGGAAAGAATCTGGAAATCAAAGTTTTAAAAACAAATGTTAATTTTTTAAAAATTGTTTTTTTACATGTAATTGGGAAATAAGATATACAGGCACTGCGGTATAGAATCCATCTTACCCTACTATAAAGTTATGGGGGAGCATAGGGGAAGATATGAGAGAATAGATTAGGGGAAAGGGTATTCATTTAGTAGGCCGGCTATCTTGGGATGGGTGGATAGAGGAGAGATGGGGAGAAAATCTGTAACTCGAAATCTTGTGGAAATGAATGTTGAACACTAAAAATAAATAAATAAATATTTAAAAAATTTTTAAAAATTTAAAAAGACAAATAATGAAATAAATGGAAAAGGATGGGGTCATATCAAGGCCTATCTCAAACTATGCTACAAAAGCAACAATCATCAAAATTATTTGAGACAAGTTGAGAATAGAAAAGTTGATCAACGAAATAAATTAAGTACACAAAGTATAGAAGCAAACAGTGTTCAATAAACCCAAAGACCCCAATTAACTAGACTAAGGACTCTCTACCCAACAGAAACTGCTAGGAAAATTGAGAATAACTGGATAAAAATTAAGATTACGTCAACATCTCAAACTATATAATTCAATAAACTCCAAATGGATATAGGACATAGCTACAAAAAGACAATATAAACAAATCAGAGGACCTGGGAGATCCTTTTGGCAACTGTGGAAAATGGAAGAGCTCGTGAACAGAGGGGAGAGTATCACAGATAATGTAATGGACAATTCTGATAACATAAAATTGAACAGTTTTTCACAAGAACAAAATCAATATATTAACACTAGAAGGAGAAGTTAACAGAGGGTGTAAACTCTTTGCAGCAAATGTCTTTTACAAAGTTTTTTGAGAGTTAAACTATATAAGGAACTGATTCAAAAAAGATAGGACAAGATTAGGAAGTTCAAAAGGGAAGAAAATCACACTATCAATTATTAACTATCAAGCTATGAAAAAATGTTCCGTATAATTAATAGAGAAATGAAGAAAAAAAATAACCTCACAACCATCAGATTAGCACAAATGACAAAAAAGTAGTAAGTTCAATTATTAGAAAGACTTTGGGAGATCAGGAGTGATGAACTGCTTCAACCGTGCTGGAAAACAATTTAAAACTATCCCCAAAAGTCATTAACAATGCCCATCATTTGAACGATAACTCTGCTGGGTATGTATGTTCTCCAAAAGATAACAAATGGAGGAAAGAACCCATGTGTACAAAAATATTGACAGCAGTCTTTTTTATCGTAACAAAGTAGAAACTTAAAGGGGTATCTATCAACTGGGGAACAGCTGAACAAATTATGATATATGAACATAAAGGAGCATAAATGCTGTAAGAATTGATCAAAGGGATGGATTCAAAGTAAGCTAGAAAGAAGTGAATGAACCAATGCAGGGCAAAGTAAGCAGAACCAGAACAATTTATATACTGACTGACGACAGCATTATAAAATCGAAAGACTTAAGAAAGAACCCTGATCAACACAATGACCACCTCATGACAATAATAATGAAATGACAGCTATTTTCTTAGTATTCCTATTAAAATTTTTAAAACTCCAAGCTCAATTTCCTTTTGCCAATGTCATAATATTTCCTAATATTTTGTTAACTAACCTCACTCTCAAGTTGCTCATTTCTTTTCTTATAACTAAATTATATTCACATGGTTGAACATGATTAAACTATCATGAATCATATTCAAACATGTATTTCTAATTGTCTAAGAAACACCCTACGTGAACCTCTAAAACTAGATTTCATACCCCACCCTACAAAAACAACAACAAAATCTGTTCCTCCCTCTGTCATCACCCTTTCAACCATCAAATGCTTAGTTCAAACATCAATGGCTAAGGTTCAAAACCTGAAGTTCCCTATTCTTTTTTCCCTTCTTTTACATTCAACATCCAAACTGGTTACCACATCCTAGTAATCTGACTTCTAACAAAGTCCCTAAAATTTATCTCCTTTCTATTTCTGTTTTCAAGTCCTGATTAGCTCAGACCCTGGACTATCAGTACACCTTCCTTTTTAAAGTCTACACAATATTTACAGACTAATTTTACTAGAACACCACTCTAATTACAAATTCACCTACTAAAAATTTTTCAATGGCTCCTTCAATGCTTACTCATAGAAGGAAAAGCAGCTTAGTAGAGGGAGCTGGGCAATGACCTTCACATCTAGGGGCCTGCCACTGGCCATGCAATGACCACTTCCTTTGGGTGAACCTATTTCATCATCTTTAAAATGATAATAACAATCCTGTCATCCATCTCATGGGGTTAGGATTAGCATGCTCAAATGAGGTAATATAAAGCAGCAACAATGACAATGATCACCACTGACAATTCTGTCAAGTCCAGACTTACAATGACATGCAAGGTCTTCTACAATTTCAACCTGACCTTCTGCTCCTCTCTGCATCCTACATGCCCTCGATCCAAATAGACTCCTTCCTCCTGTGTCCTCGACACACCTGTGCTTTCTTACCTCTGTGTTTTTGCATGTTTTCTACATGCTTTATCCTCTACTAGACTGTTCTTCAAAGCAGGGGATGCATTTTACTCTTCTTCCTATCACTGACAACAAGCATAGTCCCTCACATGGGGGGGGGGGGGCTGAAATAATTATCTGCTGAACAAATGATGGCATTCCCTTTCATCCCCCAGTTTCTATTTGGAGAAAGGGAGGGGAGCCTGATAACAACGAGCAAGGGCCCCTGCAACATAAAAATTACAGTTTCTCACAATTAGTAACTTGAAAAATGCAACTAAGCATAACTAACATAATATTCTCCTCTTAAACTATCACTAATATTTATTCAGCCCACGTCCTTACCTCATCCAGCTACAAATAAAAGATGCTTTCCTGAAATCAGGAAAATGTGTCTCTTTTTACTTTTTTAAATACTTTTAAAATTTTACGAATAACCTCTGGAATCAATGAATGTGTATAGTCAAAGAATGAATAAGTTTTGGGATCACTGCCTTACTGGTCAACGAAAGAGTGTAGTCAAAGAAGTTGAACAAGTTTTGGGATCACTGCCTTACTGGTTTTGGGGGCAATGAGCATTAAGCATACACCAGTCAGTTATGAAGTCAATTACCCTCTAGTTTCATTCAAAGAGGATGTTATTAGGAAAAAGGTTCTGCTATCAGAAAACAACCTGACTTCTAAAAATTATACTACCTAAAAATTATCTCATTTAAGCTTCACAACAACTCTGTGAGGTTGGGAATATTATTACCCCCATTTTACAGATAAGGAAACAGACTCAGCAAGATGAAGTTAATTGCCTATGGTCACACAGTTGACATAATTTAAATAAACCCAGGTCTTCTGATTCTAGGACCCATACTCATACCACTAGTTAACACTGGTAGAGCCACTGAAGTGATTCCTAATATTATACATGATGCCTTTGTACTAAAAATAAACAGACGTGTTTTTGCAATTCCAAGAAAGGGAGAGTAACAGCTTCTTTTATTTTGGGAAGGAGATGAGATAAGAAGGTGGAATGAATAGGGTAGTTTAGAAAGAGAATATTATATTAATTATGTTCACTCAAAATTTGCATGTTGCTAACTGCATGTGATCCCTGAAGGGAGTCCTTGCTCAAGGTCATTAGTCTCTTTCCTCCCTCTCCAAGACTTCATTAAGTATGAAGACAGGAGAAAATTTTCAGAATTTTATCATTCATTCAGCAGATGTTTACATCAAATTTTTTTTATTAGATATTAATAATAGCAAAATAAAAACCAGTCAAGAAACATTTTCTAGACACCTATTAAGTCCCAGGTACAGTACTGTTTAATAAATAAAAACACAATCCCTGCTCTCAAAGAGGTTACACTCTGTTCTACTGGTGGAACAGATGTTCACAGGTTAAGTAAATATAGGACATATATATATATATATATATACACACACATACACACACACATATATATACATACAAACACACACCCACACACACACACACACACATATATACACACACATACACACACACACACACACACACACACACACACACATATATATATATGTATATATATATATATACATATATATACATATATATATATATATATATATATATATATATATATATATATAAAAATTCAGTGATATCAAGAAGGGGGAGCTAATGACTGGGAAAATCAAAAAAGGCCTCTTAAGAGTAAGTTTTTGTGCTGAGGTTCAAGAAGATGGGAGGGGAGAGGATATCCAAGTAATAGATTAAAAGCCCATGAAACACATGAGAGGCAGTTTTTGTACATAGGAAACAGCAAGTAGGACAGTTTGGCTAGAGCATAGCATGTTAAGCTGGAGAATTACATTTCATCACCCTGGAAAGATAAGTTTGTGAAGCTTCGATAGGCCAGACCATGAAGGGGTTTAAACGCCAAATAGGAGTTTGCATTTTGTCCTAAAAGATAAAATATATTTTGTCATGATGCAAAACCAAAAGTTTTTTTTTTTAATTAAGAAATAAAACTCAGATTTGCCTCAAAACCAGAGTGGTCCAGCATTATAGTCTGAGGATCTGGTTTTTAAAGACTTCCTCTGAAAATTACTACATGACCTTAGATAAACTACAACTTCTCCTATAAAATGACAACACTGGATTTCTTAGCCTCTAAAGGATCTTTTTAAGTCTAAATCTATACTATGATTGTATGAATTCGAGCCTAAGTAAAATATTTAAGATGAATACTAAAAAGAAGGGAAGAGAACTTCAACAATTACTTGGTAAGTGGAAGAGGTACCCAGAATATATATTTCCAAATTTTGTTAGAAGTTGGAATATCTTAAATTACATTCCCTAAAACATTTTTTTTTTATCATTCCTTTTAAAAAAGTAGGGACTCTAGACTTAAGTTAGTGTGTACAACTGAAAAAACCATGAAGTCAGAGATGGAGGCTACAATCTTTGTGATCAGGGCACTGAAGAGGAAAACTTGCTAATTATACAACAAAGGCAGATTTTTGCAAAGTAATTTTATGCTGTGGGTTGTTTTTGGTATTTTTGGGGGGAGAGGATTTGGTCAAATGATATCACTAGGTAGTTAACTCCTCAGTGGGAAACTCTCCTTATTGAGTGGGGTATACTCTCTGCACCCTCTGTGAAGACTGCTCAGACTGAAAAGGGAAAGAAACTATCTGGAAACCAGAGATAGACTTTTTGTAAGACTGGACAGACCTGAGTCCTGGGTTTACACAACCTAGGACCCTTCCCCCCTTCCCTTGCTATCATCAGCATTAGGCCCCTTTCAAGAATGTTTGACCTCCATCCTTGCTTGTGACCTTTTCCCCTCCTTTGCTTTGGCGTTTACCAAATAAGGCCATGGATGATACCTTGGCTTCCTGTGCCACCTCCCTGCCAACAGGATATAGTGGCGGGCTTCTTTGTCACCTGCCACTGGGTTAGATTTCATGCCAAGACTGAGAGCCCGCCTCCCAGCCAATGGGAGAAAGGACAGCCAGGGGGAGGGGGCTTGATGGCCTTAGGGTATAAATTCTTGTTCTGTCTTTTGTAACATGCCTCCTCTCCTTGGCTCCACCATGGAGACATGGAGAGGACTGCCCTCTTCGTGGAGGGGTAGAGAATAAAATTTCCTGTTCCTTCCTCAAGATGCCTCTGACTTTTGATTTTTCTTGGAGAGGGGATTTTTGGGGTCCCCATACCCCACACAGTATCATATTACATAGAATTATATAAATGATAGTTATTAATTATTGCTAATAGTTAAAAGTATTATTAAAACAGTAGTATGATAGCGTTACAGGTTATCAGGTAGCCTGAACTGGTAACCAGTTATCTCTAGTATGAGGACCAAAAAGTTCAAATAAGCTGAATGAAGGATCATTCCTGGATAGGAGATTAGTAAGGAGGCTACATGGACATGAAGGCTATATATGATATATGAAATGAGGTGAGATAAATGGGAAAAACCAACAATGCCATCCAAAGGGTCAGGAATACTAATTTCAAGTAGTGTTGTCTCAAGGCTATTTTAAAAGACACATATTTTGAAAGAATCCAACAACTGTCAATGATTCTAATGACAAAATATAACAATGATAAAATTATCCTACTCTGCGGTAAAAAGATTTAAATTATTAGTTAGTGATATTGAAATAATAAGCTCTACAAGCCTGTCTATCCATATGCATGTTGTAATCTGAGCAATAGACATTCTTCATCCATTTGGTTTTTTCATGTAGATGGTCAAAGCAAACTCCTATGAGTGATTACAGATCTCTTTCAGGAGGCCCTGTAACATTCTGGGGTTTAGTTTGATCAGCACAGTATCACTCATAAACAGGAGCATCTAGAGACCATCATTATCCACAGGGAATTCTTCAACTTGGACATTGCACTAAATCTCCTCTATTAGAATGGCATATACTTTGATAAGAATATTATCTCTATCAGTTTTCATATCTGGGTCAGATAGTACAGATGGAGGAGTTGGGCCTTAAATGGAGCAAGAGAAGAGCTAAATGAATTGCCTTTGAGAAATACCAAAGCTCTTTTCAGTACACCAAGCTTCCCCATGAAAGCAAAGAAACATATTTTTAACATGAACATTCTATCCATATTCCTGTATGGTAGCAATACTGCAAGCATACAATAGGCCCAGCCCCACCCAATTAAAAATTAGTATCACATAGATAGCAATGAAGAAGACAGTATGGAGGATGTCAGCAGGCTCCCCCAGTCTAACATATAACCAATAAGGAACTCTGAAGAACAGAAGAAATAAAAGTTATCATCCAGGATTCATTTGAGAGGAAAAAAAAAAGAGGGGCCCGGTAACATGGAAAGAATGAAGAATGACAGTGTGTACAAAGCTACCCTTGAGATGGAGACATGTGGCATATTGGATTGACTCTTTAAGACAATTTACAGAAGGACAAAGAATAGGGAAAGATTTATTGCTAGAAGGATATTACAAGTTAATAGGATTACAGATTCACTTGCATACTGATTCAAAGATGGGGAACCTGTAGCCCCCAAGGTCCTTAAATTCAGCCCTTTGACTGAATTCAAACTTCACAAAACAAATCCCCTTAATAAAAGGATTTATTCTGTAAAACTTGGACTCACTCAAAAGGCCATACCCAAGGACCTAGAAGGTCACAGGTGGCCTCAAGTCTGTAAGTTCCCCACCCCAGTAAGGACACCAATGGTCACGGAAATATTAAAGATGCTCATAAGGCTGCAATTGGCCCAAATAATGTTATTATACCACTATCATTTCTCTAAATAAGAGAATACAAAGAATATAACACTACTGGAAAACTATAAAGTATAAACATTTTCTACAAACTGTAAAGTGTATTTTCTAAAAAGCCTGATAAATTTATGGAAATTTGTATACATTTTTAGAACTTATAAACAGCAATGTGATTGATCCCACCATTTACAGATCTACATCATAAACTGCCGGAGTAAATGAGAAGCCAACACAAACGTATCTGTATATTATTCATGCCTCTGAACTCCAACAACATCACTGCTGCCTTCAGGTCCTCAGTTACAGTCCCAGAGCAAGGCAGCTACCGCCTTGACAACTTCAGTCTCTTTCTGACTAAATGACTCCACTGACCACTCTTTTTCCCATCAATCCCTAACTTACTCATCAAATACTCTGATAACCAATTCCGTTCAATAAGTATTTAAGAAAGGCATTAAGCTAGGTCCTAGAAATGCAAAGAAAAACAGTCACTGGCTTCAAGGTTAAAATAGAGAAGCAAATGTAATTTGAGGAGCAAACAAAAGGATTAAAAAAAAAGGTTCCCTTTTTTTATTCCAGGGAATAAGATCTATGGATCTATGCGTAAATCAAAGATAGGTAGGTTAGTTCTACAGGACAGACGTAAAATTAAGAGACTTGCTGGAGTAACTACATTAGGCCAGTGTAGCTGGATCACAGAGTCAGTGGAGGGGAATAAGTATGAGAAGATGGAGCCAACTTATAGTTTTAAATGTCCCACAGAGGTCTTCATATTTAATCTTGGAGTCATTTGGTCAGACTTTACCTTAGAAAGTTTGCTCTGGTAGCTGAACAGAGGATGGATTTGAGAGACTTGAGGCAAGGAGATGAGTTAGATTATTGCAATAGTTCAGGTGAAAGGTGATGAAGGCCTGAACTGCAGTGGCAGCTGTGTGAGTAGAAGTAGAAACTACAAGATTGGCAATTTATTGAGGTAAGAATGGGAAACTGAATCTTAAGCCTAAGTGACCAGCAGAATGGTAGTATCCTCAACGGTAACGGGGAAGTTCAGAAGAGGAGAGGGAAGGGGGCTGTGCCTGTGGGGAAGGAAGAAGGGTGAGTCTAATTTCAGTGCATAATTAGTTCAGAATGTCTAAAGGACACCCTGTGGGAGATGTCCAAAAGACAGTTGAAGATGTGGGACGATAGCTCAGGAGAGACTGCAGACATATAGATCTGGGAGTTATCTGCAAAGAAATGATAACAAATCTAAGCGAGTTGAAAAGATCACCAGATGAGAGAATAACATTGAAAAGGGAAGAGAATTCAGGGTGGAGTCTTGGAACACATCCAGGGTTAGTAATGCAAACTGAGATGGAGAAGTTGGACAGATAAGAAGAGAACCAGGAAAGAACAGTGTTAAGACAATCTAGATTGCAGAGAACATCCAGAAGTAGAACAACGCTGTAGGAGGTCAATAAGAAGCAGGACTGAAAAAGGCCATTCAATTTGGTAATTGATAGGCCAATGACTTCCCAGTTTCTCAATCTACTTAAATCCCTCAATGTACTCCTCTTAGCTATCTACCTTAACTACATACAGGGATGGTCTTAGCTTTGATCATGCCACTACCCCAAGTGTTCCACTTCCATGTTTATTGACTCCAAAAATCTTCTATCCAATCCTGGTCTATTATTTAATTCCCCCTATAGCTTTCTGCTCCTATCAAATGGTAAAACAGGGGTCCTTAGCCTTTTTTATATCTGGCAATCTATTGAAGCCTATAGGCCCCTTCTCAGAATGTTTTTAAATGCATAAAATTTAGGATTATAAAAAAATAATAGGATTACAAAGAAAACCAATTATATTGAAATAAAGATTTAATTTCCCCCTCATCCAAGTTCACAGACTCTCTGAAATCTATAAAGTCTTCTTGGGGGTCCTCTAGACCCCAGATTAAGAACCTCTATGGTAGTTGAGGGAAGAGTTAGGAGAAAAAGTAGGGTGAGAAATAAACTAATTTGGAAATGAGTAAACTTAAAAATTTTAAAAGAAACAAATTGTGTTGTCACTGTTTTAAGATTATAAAGCCATTATGACCAAACAACAGATAAAGAGCATTATGAAACGCAAAACAAATAATTTTGATTACATTAAAGTGAAAAGTTTTTGTACAAAGCCAATGTAACCAAGACTTAGAGGGAAGCAGAAAATTGGGAATTTTTACAACCAGTATCTCTGATAAAGGCTTCATTTCTAAAACATACAGAGAACTGAGTCAAATTCATAAGAATAGAAGTCATTCCCCAATTGATAGATGGTCAAATGATATGAACAGGCAGTTCTCAGAGGAAGAAATCAAAGATTTCTATAAGCATATGAAAAAATGCTCTAAATCACTACTGATCAGAGAATTTGCAAATCAAAACAAGTCTTAGGTACCACATCATAACAAAACAGGAAAATGATAAATGCTGGAGAAGATGTGGGAAAACTGGAACACTAATGCATTGTTGGTGGAGTTTGTGAACTGATCCAATCATTCTGGAGAGCAATGTGGAACTACGCCCACAGGGCTATAAAAATGCGCATAACCTTTGACCCAGCAATACCATTTTCTAGGGCTGTATCCCAAAAAGATCATACAAGTGGGAAAAAGGACTCATATGTACAAAAATACTTATAGCAGCTCTTTTTGTGGTGGCAAAGAACTGGAAATCAAGGGGATGCCTATCAACCAGGGAATGGCTAAACAAGTTGTGGTATATGAATGTAATCTAATACTATAGTGCTATAAGAAATGAGGAGCAGACAGACTTCATAATAACTTGGAGAGATTTATATAAACTGATGCTGAGTGAGGGGAGCAGAACCAGGAGAACACTGCACACAATTACAGACACAATATCTGTGATGACTAACTTTGATATACTGGGCTCCTCTCGGCAAGGCAAAGTCATAAGACAACTCCAAAGGACTCATGATGGAAAAGGCTATCCACATCCACAGAAAGAATCACAGACTCTGAATGCAGATTGAAGCAAACTACTTGCTCTCTCTCTTTTTTGGTTTGTTTTATTTGTTCTTCTTTATTATTTATTCCACTGGTAATAATTCTTTACAACTTGACTAATGTTTAATGTGAAGGTATATGTAGAACTTATATTGGATTGCCACCATGAGGCCGGAAAGGGGGAGAGAAAATTTGGAACTCAAAAACTTGTGGAACTGAATGTTGTAAATAATAAATTTTAAATTTTTTTTTCATCTAAATCCAGATTTGTAGTCTAAATTCTAGTTAGTTACACAGTCCATCCAAACCAATATTAGGTATTCAGTGGTACTGAACCTTGGGAAATGTAGGTATTTCATAATATCTACCTCACTAGCTTAGAGATATAACCCCAAATCACCAGTTACAGATCCAATTATCAAATTTACCTAAATGAATCATTATTTTAACTGTAGTCCTTGGGGAAAAGCATGCCCAGTAAGCTTTAATAAATTTTACCAAAGTGGTCAAAAATGCTCAGAATACAATCCTGGTGACAAACTGTCTACTCTTTGAGGACTAGTCTAATTAAATATTGAGAAGCATCACCAATAAGTAATTTTGTTGGAAATACACAACTCCCACTTCTGTACTTACAAAAAGGCTTTGTTAAAAATCAGTTTTTAGAATATCCATAGGCACTAACTTAACTGTTACTGCTTTAAAATGTGAAGTCCTTATCCAACAATAGAACAGACACACTGTAGATGAACTGAATCATATCAAGGTTAACATTTTTCCTATAAATGAAGGAAGAAAGATAGTTGCAGTTAAATGGAAATATGGCTCAAAGGACAGACAAAAAACTGACAGAATTTGTTTTACCTGAGACCAAAGGCAGTAAGAAACATCATTTCATGTAACATTTGGTCATCCTGCCTAATACAAAACGACCACAAGCAAAGGTTAAGTATAGCTTATCTGCTGTAAAGAAAAAGAAGGAGTCTTCTAGGTCATATGACCAATACGATGAAGGACTAGACATTTTCTCCTGATTTTCCTCTACTCTCAAAACTCAACAAAACAAGAATTATGGGTAAGAGGTTGGTTAAGTAATTTCCACTATCTCCAAAGGCCCTCTCTTCTACCCTCCCACCCTCACACACCCCCCATCTGGAAAAGCAGCACAACTTGGGTTCCAATCAAAGAACAAGAAGGGCAAGAAATCTCTCCAGGACCACACAGCTAGTATCTGGAAAGATTTAAACATTAAAACCCTGGCCTTCCTGACTCCAAGGCCAGAACCAATTCTCTACTATAAATGGACTCTCCTACAATTAGAAAACATTGCTAGAGGTACTTAAGGTTGATACCCTAGATTATTCACAATGGTCTTATAAACCTTTTTTTTGTGTGTATCGCCATTATTCCAGTCACTTAGTCTTTACATGTTCTTTTGTCATCAACTTTCACATCCTTCCTGATCCTTTCTCAACTCAGCAAACAGCCAACAAACATTTAATAAGTAGCTACAAAGTGTCGGGAAAAGCCTTTGGGACACAAAGAGAAGCAAGACAGGAGAGATGTGATGATAGCTAGTAGAGATACACTAAGGGAGGGCTTTTTAAGGATGGGGGAGACAGGAGCATATTTGTAGGCAACAGAGAAGCAGCCAGAAGTTAGTGAGAGATTAAAGACAAATGACAAGGTGAAGATGATGGAGGAAGCAATCTGTTGGAGGAGACAGGATGGAATGGGATCGCTTATGCAGGCTTTGTCAAGAAGGGCCACTTCATCACTTGAAGCAGAAGGGAAGGAAAAGATAATGGTAGAAGGCATTTGAATGATGTAAGATATGGAGGGAAGAAGAGTGAGCTCTTGTTGAATGGATTCATTTTTCTCAGTAAAATATGAGGCAAGGGTCTCACCTGAGGGGGGAAGGGGCAGGGGAGGTATGGAAAGTTGGAAGAAGGATGAAAAGGGGAAGTCATTGTGGAATGGGACAGTGAGTTAATTAAGGGGGTGTACAAAGATTATTTAGAAGCAGTAAGAGTCCTGTTCAGGCTATGTAACATAAATTTGTAGTGGACCCAGTCTGGGCAGTTGTATGATTTTTGCTATTTGCTCTCTGGTGGGAGTGATCCAAGCACAAGACTTGGCAAGACACAATCAACAAAAAAAGGGGTCAAGGGTCTTAACCCTTAAGAGAAAAAGATGATGTAGCATTGAACTGATTTACCAAGGAGACAAGATGGGGAAAGACGGAGAGTACAGCTAGCACAGGGGTGATGGTCTGAAAACTGAGGAGTTGAGGGACTAGAGACAGCAGGGTTTGTATAAGACTTAGTCAGAAGAGGTGGAATGCTAATAGCATATAATCAGATGAAGGAATATCAGAGTTCATGAACATGAAAGTGGATCATTTGTGACTGAGGGCAAGATCAAGGGTGATGACCCAGGTGCATGGCTAAGGTAAGTAAGAGGAGTATCAAGGAAAATGAGTAAGTTGAGGAACAGGGACGTTAAGGTGCTTAAAGGAATACCAATGTTTGCTGAAGTACCCTATTTTGAGGGCAGGAGTTGAGTAAGAGAAAGATTTTAAATCAGAAACTAACCTTACTGAAGAAGGAAAGAGAGTATCCTAGATTTAAGAAGTCAACAGCTACCAGGATTTTGACTGGGTGGTAGAAGTGGACTGCATGAACCCCCAAAGAGAAGTTGGTTGTGATGGTGGTAGGCACAGAATTTGCAAATAGCAATGAGGAGATAAGGTATATTCCAACTCTCCCACTTTGATCAATGAAGAGGAGGAAGAAGTGAAAGTGCTACCAGTACTGGAAAGGTTCTGAATATCACAGTATTTTATATTTGTTCTTAGAGGTAACAGGGGACCACTGGAGTTTATTGAATAGGAGGATAAAATGGACAGACCTGCACTTAAAAAGATCATTTTTGACAGCTAAGAGGGCAGTATGAAATGGGAAAAGACATGTGGCAAGCTGACCAACCAACAGGTTATTGCAAAAGTCCAGGTGTATGTAAAATGAATGCTTGTACTAAGGTGGTGACACTAGTTCCCTCTGAATTCCCAACTATCATCAGATTAAGCTTCCTAAACATGTCATTCCCCAGTTTAAAAACTTTCAAATATTCTTCAAGTACTTGGGGGAAAATATCTAATCACCTCCTATAATGGTAATGGGAATTTGAAGATCTTCCCTGCTCCTTAATAGGCCAAACGTAATCACATAGAACCTGTGGTAGGATGTGCTTCCTGAACAGGTGCAGTAGAGCCCAGAAGAAGATGGGAGTCAGAGCAGCTAGATGGTGGGAGAAAGGACACAGGCAAGGAGACAGCTAGGTTTGTAAGTGTTTGTGGGAAGGCTCTGGGATGGTGTTGCCCCCTGCTGTGTTATGGTCTATTAACTTCTTTGTTGCTATGATGGATTCAGTTTTCTGGTGTCAGGACGTGGCTTTCTGGTGTCTGAATAAATGTTTTGCTTCTGTCTTATATATGGAAAGTCTGTTATATTTTGCAATTCATAACTATGCCGGCATATTAATAGTCACTCTGGGTGCTTTGAATATCCCATTTGTGCTACAGCTCCTCATATTCAAGATCCTCCAGTTTAGTCTAACTTCCATTTCTAGACATCTAACCCTATAGCAAATCTTAGAGTAAATAATAAAATATTTGTTGAATGAAATTCTCTACAGTGATCCAAGTTTATAATGCCAGAAAAGTTCACCGGTAACTTTTCAAAAGTCTTCATACATTTCACACTTTGATCTTACATATCAGGTTCTTTTATTTCAAAAATCTATTTCCATAATATTTTTATTATCCTCTTAAATGGGAGGAGAGGCAATACTGAAAATTGATTTAGTTATATTAAAAAAAACTTTTAAGGTCAGCATCTGAAATAAAGTGTGAGATCTAAGGAAAATATACTGTGTTAAAATACGAGGTTTACTTTGAAAACAGTACATACAGAAATAGTTTCCCACTGATTTTTAATCATAATTTCAAATATGTCTTCCCACAGAAACTCAATACCTCGAATTCAGGAGGCTTGACATTAACTAGAAGCATTCTGCTGTGGCCAACAGGAAGCCTACGTGTGTTTCATTCCTAATTCGTAAGAAAGGTTTGTCAAACTGACAATTTATCGAAGTTTGCACGCTCACTAAAAGTAAACACATAACAAACCACACAATTTCCCTTTCACTAAGAGCAAGTAAAACCAATTAATTTTATAAGCTTCTGAAAGACTGCTCTATCAAATTCAGTCCTTCTCCAAAAAAACTGCTACTTGAATATTAAGAGGGAAAATGTCACATCAATATGAAGAACGTTGGGAGAAGGCTTTATGGAGTAGGTAGCATTTGAACTTAACCTTAAAAGGACAGGAATTCAACAGAAGAAAAGGCATAACAATTGCTACATAGAGAATGAAGGGAGGAGTGAGAATATTAATAATTATAATAATAATGATAGTTAAAATCTACATAGCCCTTACCCTACAGCTAGGCTTCTAGCTAAGTTGATCCTCACAACAACACAAAAATACAGGTGGTTATTATCATCCCTATTTTACAGCTGGGGAAAGAGAAGCCAACAGATTAAGTGATCTGTCCAGGGTCACAGAGGTAGACTCAAGTATCCCTGACTTCATGCGCAGATTGTGTCACCTAGCTGTCTCCTGAAAGAAAAGCAAAGGGACCAAAGTAAGTAAATATAGTGTATATTAGGGGACAAAGATGAATCCAATTAATCTAAAATGCAGAATACATAGATGGGAATATGAGATAAGACTGGAAAGACAGAGCAGCACATATGTACAATAAGCTCTAAAAAGATTCACAATCTAAAAATAAAAAGGTTGTATCACAAACTAGAGAATAAAGAAAATTTTCTTATTATGACTAGGAGGAACGTTCTAGAATAAGAGAAATCATTAATAAAAGATAAATGGTAAATTTTGATTATGTAAATTTAAAGTCTTTGCATGAACAAATCAATTTGGCTTGACAAATACCAGTGTCCAATGCAAAAGAGATGTGAGTGAGAATTGGGATTTGATCTCTGATAAAGGCCTAATAGTGAAGAAATTACTGGAATACATATTCCTACACACACACACAGATATATAGATATAAATATAGGGGTGTGTGTATACATATATCTATATATGTCTGTATATATAGATATATGTGTGTATACACACACACACACACACACACATTCCCATATATAAATAAAGTACAGGAAGCAGTTACAAAGCTATAAAGTCAAAAGCTATTTCCCAAAAGTTAAATCAGGTGGTGGCTAAACAGTTTTTTTTTCTAAAATGCAAACTACTGACAACTCCATAAATGATCCCAATCACTAATAAGAGAAATACAAGTTAAAATAACTTAATTTTTACTTAATATTTGTAAGACTGGCAAACATGCCAACTTAAGAAATGAAAAAGATAAGTGCTGATGATGCTAAAGGACCACTTACAAGGCTATGAATTCGGCCAAATTTTTGGAAAACTAGTTGTAAATGTACTAGAAAAGTCACTAAACTGTATATATTCTTTGACTCAGTGATACCACTACTGCACATTATACCCCAAAGAGATCAGAGAGGGAAAAAGGTGCTATCTATAATAAAATATTAAGTTACTCAACAAAGCAGTGCTAGGCACTGCGCTCACATGCAGCACTTTTTGTGGTAACAAGAAACCAGGAATAGTGTTCAGTGTTCATAAATTAAAGAATGGTGGAAAAATTAGGATATATACATGCTATGCAATCATGCTGAATCTAAGAAAAAAATGAATATCAAGAATTCAAAGAAGTAAGTCTTGTGTAAATTGATACTGAGAGAAATGGAACCAAGAGAACGTTTTACACAACAACCTTAGTAAGAAAAAGGGAAAATCAGAACCATCAAGTGAAATAAATTTACCCTCCCCTCACCTCTCAGCAGAGAGGGTGTGGACTATAGGAGCAATTAAGGCACATGGTGTCATATACAGTCAGTGTTGGTTTGTTTTTACTATACTTATTTTGTTGGAAGGTGGTACCCCCAGGAAATGATAGGGACATAAAAATAAATAAAATAAAACAATACAAATTAATGAATGAAATAGGAAATGGAGGAAAGGGCAGTTATCTTTATTTCTTTGCTACTGGGTCATGATTACAGATGTGAAATTCTCCTATCACCCCCCAACTCCACAGAGAGTGGAGTAAAGTCAAATTGATTTTGTTCATTCAAAGTCTGTTTAAGTTTACATAAATAAAACAATGAAAGGCATTTTAATTAAAACAAAGAAAGGTAAAGTGTCAGACAGAGAAAAAACCTTACACACTAGGCAAAAAGAGTTTGAACTTTACTGAGGAGGAACAAGCCAGGTTGTCTATGTAGAGGGCTATTACTTTTCTAAATAATTTAAGTAAACATCTGAACATGCCTGGAATAGATTCTCTCCTCACCTCTGCCTTTGAAATTCTCTAGCTTCCTTCAAAACTCAGTTCAAGTGCCACCTTCTTTGTGAGACCTTTCTTGATTTCCCAGTCGCTAGAGTTCTCCCCCCCAAAATTAATCATGTACACACTTATTTATATACTTGTCTCCTCCAACAGAAAGTAAGCTCCGTGAGGGTAAGAATCATCATTTTTGTCTTTTTATCTCCTACACCTAGCGTAGTACCTGACATAGTATAGTATCTACTCTTTTTTGACTCATTGAATAAAATAGTTACTAACTGACTAAAAAGTTACAAATCCTAAAGCTCACTATTTCATGTGCTACCATTTTATCTTAAAATGTATATCACACAGGTGTATAAATATGTTAACTGAATGAATATATTAATTGAAGAAAATAAAATAAGGGAAACTGTTAAATGTTCTGAGTCAAACTGAAAGGTCTGCCAATTCACTCTTTTTAAAAACTCACTTCCCATATTGGCAGATCTGCTGCTTTAAAAAATATTACTCTATTAACGCTAGACATGGCTTCTTTCTCCATACTCTGAAAAAGGGGAGACTAAGGGATTGATCAAAGAAGTGGAGTTAATCAAAAAGGAGAATGAGTAAAGGGACAGAGCTGAAACCAGAAAAGAAGCCAAAAAGTGCTTTAGTTTTTGGAATTCTGCGCTTCAGCTATTGGATCTGCTATCTGCTGAATCCTAGCAAAAGGGAACAGACAATTATCTTAAATGCATAATTTAACAACCATATGCTCACTGAAAGAAATTCTGCATTATAACCACCTTATATGTCTGCCCCCTCCCCCACACCCACATGTGGCTCAACTTAATCCATTTCATAATGACCAAGAAAGTGATAGGTGACAGAAAGGAAGAAAAAGAGGGGTGAAGGGAGAGGCAAGAAAAGAAATGGATAAAAAGCACAGCAGAACTCAGGCTGGAGATTTCTTTATGTATTCCTACTACCAACAATAACAACAATGATAGCTACCTATTTACACATTGCTATAAGGTTTTTCCAAGTGCTTTACAAATATGATCTCATTTTACCCCCACAAAAACCTTGGGAGGTTAAGTGCTAGTTATTGTCTGAGGCAGGACATGAATTCGGGTCTTCCTGAATTCAAGCCCAAGGCTCTATTCACTATGACACCTGATTTCAAGATATTTATAGACAACAAATTTGACTGCACCTCTTTTATGGCTCCATACATCACTAGGAAGTTTTAGGCCTAAACATCAACCAATAACAAGCAAAATAACGAGCACAGACATAAGAAACAGAAAATGAAGGCCCTACAACCGGAACTATTCATCATATAATTAGAAAAGATCTAAAAAAAACATGAGAGTTTCTCATGGTTACTACCATGAGGTAAAAATAACATAATTGGGCATAATTTCATGAAGACTCACGATGGCCAAATGAACCCAGTCTTGTCAGTAATACATAAACAAAGTGAAAAACAACCACACTCTTGCCTTTCCATGGATCCTAAGGTAGTCCAAAGAGAACTGTCTCAACCCCCCAAAGCCTCACCCTGGCCCTGTGGAAGATAAATGCAAGACTCTCAAGAGGCAGGAAGTGAAGCCTACTAAGAAAGGTCTGGATACTAGCGCTGTTTGGAAGAACAGCCCCCCCCCCCCCCCAAAATGTCAAAAGGGCCAGGTATAAAAACAGTTTTAAACTGAAGACAGGTCCTGAAGGGCTCACAATCTGGTGAAGTAGGTGCTATTATGATGCTCATTTTACAGAAGAAACTGAGGCTGAGATTAAGTAATCTGCCACTGGAGTTTACTGAGCAAGGTAATGACATGGTCTGGACTACAATTTAGGAATATCACTCTCCTAACGGTGAAGGGTATTGCAACAGTCCAGGGAAGACCTGAGTCTAGGAAGTCTAGGTCTTCACATGCAAAGGAGAGTCTGTACAGTTTTTATGAATCTGTTTTTCCAGTAGTTATAAAAGACTTGTACTGATCCATTCAGACATTATCCTTCTGGATCAAAGCACAGATAGCCAAGTTAATAAGGTAAAGTCTTTAATAGTAAAACAGAAAAGTCATCCTCCTCATAGGAGCTTGAACCCACTTTCTTTTTTTAAACACTCTGCTGTAAATAAAGAACTAATCAGTCAGAAAATCAAACACTGCCCACTTTTCAATATGGTTACAACTCAAGATTTAATCTGTCATTTTAATTGTTGAGAACACTACTCATCTGGGCAACATTAAGAACTATCCTGCTTGCTTCCATCTTAAAGTCACTGCTAAAATTTTCTTAAATTTTTTCAAAAGTTACAATGAAAATGGAAGAATTATTTTGTAAAACTAATTAGCTAGTCATAGAATCTTAGAAGCCATAATGAAGCCCACCCAACTATTACTATAACCATAATTATGTTATTTAAGCAGAAATTTAGAGCAATTCATATATCAAAAAATCTTATTTAATGCCATACACCATAATATACACTAGAGAAAGATGGTGATATATAAGAAAAAAACTCTTTCTCAAAAAGCTAATTAGAAAGAAAACTGGTATTAAACAAGAAAACTGGTAAACAAAAGAATATACTGAAGTACATGAAAGAGATCCAGCTAAAGCGCTATGAGAAATTTGAGAAGTGATTTTCAATTAGGTGACTGAGGAAAGGCTTCATGAAATCAGTGGTATCCGAGTTGGTACTTAAAGAAAGGAAATGAGATTTCCACAGGTATTTACTGAAAAGGAGAAAGAAGGAAGGAAGGGTTTAAGACTTTGGGACACTAGAAGAGGGAAGGGGGGGAGGGTACAAACAGGATTAAGTAACATAATTATCTCTGGAAAGATAGACTGGTGCTCAAATAGTGGCAGGCCCATGAATGCCAGGATCAAAAGTTTGCATGTTATCTGTTCAGCAAGAAAGGCCATTAACATTTTTCTCTTTAGTAGTGGAGGAATGTTATTCTCTAAATGACGAATTAGGAAAATTAATCAGACAAGGTAACTGAAAAGAAAGAATGAAGAAAGAGAAAAATTAGGAAGCTACTAAACAATAGAATAGTGTGAAGAAATGTGGACTTGAAAAAGGGGAGTTACAATGGGAATGGAAAGGAAATGACACACACGAGAGATCATAGCAACTACAAAAGAGAGACTGCTGCAGTGGGGAAAAATACTGAATATGGACTCAGAAGTTGTAGATATAAATCCTGGGGTCCAGTACTTACTACTTGAGTGACCTTGAGAAAGCTGTCACAAGTCAAATCAACAATACTTTAAGTGCTTTGTACTGTGGATATTTCCCCCCCCCCCCAAAAAGCAAAAGGTAGTCCCTCCTCTTCAGGACTTCAGTATAATGAGAGATTCTGTCTGAACAAAGAGTTATCTTTAACTCTTTGGGCCTTAGTTTCTATATATGTAGAACCAAGGTGTTGGACTTTCTTAAGAAAGCCTCTAGTCTAGGGTCTCTTGCAGTTCTAAATGCAAGATCCTGAAACCACTGGTAATGAAAAGCATAGTATAGTACAAAGAGCACTGCATTTGGAATCAGAGAGCAAGGTTCAAATCCCACTTCTATCACTTATTATACCCTTGGGCAGTTTTTTCATCTATAAAATGAAAAGGCCCATCTAAAATGGCCTTTGAGGTCCCTTCCAGCTATAAATTCACAATTCTCTGGTCACAAAACTAATCCACAATCAATGGAGAATAATCCAAATCAAATGGAGTATTTAATAAAGATCACTCTCCAAATTCATAACAGATATGTAATTCTAAATAAAAAAATCACAACAGCAAAAGCTGTAATGAACACATATAACCCAAGTAAAACATTTCCTTAGGCACCAGAATCTTCCTCCAATGCTTTATCATGTTATGGAGCTAACCAGGGTTTCTCCCAGATGAGTGGAACTCTGCCAATTAATGGAAAATTGGCAAGCTTCAAGTATGGCTTTCTCTCATCAGATAAAAGCTAAGTACAAAGACTCTTTTTTTGTTAACATCCTAAGCACTGGGATCAATCCTTCCCAAACTACCACTCATTTAAAAAAAATAGACACTCAATTTGTTGTCTATGTGTTTATTAACTGTACGTTAAATTATATATAGTTTTATATTGCATATGAGGCAGCTGGTGGTGGTACCATGCATGGCTAGAGCAGTGAGCCTGGAAGTAGGGAGTCCTGAGTTCAAATCCACTATCAGAAACTTACTAGCCTGTGTAACACTGAGCAAGTCACTAAACCTCAGTCTCGGTCTCCTCATTTTAAAGTGATGTTGGTAATAGCAAGGATCAAATGAGGTATCTGTAAAAAGCACTTGGCACAGTGCCTGGCACGGAGTATGTTCTATATAAATGCTCACTGCTTTCCCAATCCCTTCCCCCCTTGTCTCCCACACTGAAATGCAAACTTACCTAGAGTGGGGATTATTTCATAATTCTGCTTGCAGTCCCAATGTCTAACACAGCACCTAGTAGAGAGTAGGCTGCTTGACTGATACTTTACTTACCAAGAGTTTGGCCAAATGATTAATTTTTTGACCACTTTATGAAACCATCTACAAAATTCTGAAGTGACTGGTATCTACATCTTTCCTAGATGCATGTCAATCAATGGGTTACCTAAGAAACGCATAGACACATTTTCACACATGGATGAAATCATAAGTATTAAAGTAAAAAGCAGCCTATGGAGGCACTATAAATTCCACCACTGGACGAATCTTCAAGATACAACATAACACAAGCATGAACGGCAACGAGTCAAAAGCAAATCTATTCGAGGGCTCCCCTTTCGACCTCCCATTTCTCATTACTTGCATTTAATTTGTATTACGGTTATCTGTATATTAAGTATATGCTCTGCAAGTACTGAAGCAGGGTAAAGAGTATCACCCAAACGACAGACGACCATGAAAGGAAGCGGGTGGTGACTGATAACTCACTGACACCTACATGCTCCACTTCTATCTATGAGCTACCAAACGATCTAGAATCCGGTGCCCTTTGGTGGGTCCCCCGTGAAGGATAATCACAAGGTAAAGGATGAAAACTCATGGATACGTTGAGATCTGGAACACTGGGAGGAGTGCTCACGTGAAGGAAATCACAATCTGTCCCAAGTACTGTAGCAGTGCTCCCGTACTGACAGCCAAGTCCCCTAAAGTCAGACTGTGCCTCATCTAAACTTTCCCCCACATTCTCCAGCTCTTAGATCACATGCTGCAAGCCGCTGACAATAAATGATGGATTTCTATAATAAAATGTCAAGTGTAGCATATGTTTACAGCAACAAAATATATTCATAATAACAGCTAGCATTTATATAGTGTTTTAAGGGTTGCAAAGCACTACAAACATCTTTTGATACCCACAACAACCCTAAGAGGGGGAGGCTATTATTATTCCATTTTACAAATGATGCAACTCATCCGTAAATACAATGGACAGAGGATAAACAACCTGCCCAAGGTCACACAGCCAGCAAGAGTCTGAGACTAGATTTTAACGACAAGTTGTCATATGTGGTTCTAAGCACAAAAAAGTTAAATCCAGTGAAATGTCCAAATATTATTGTCAGTAGCAATGTTTGATGTAAGCGCTGTTTTGTTTTCCCTTCCAATGGAATGTTATTAAAACACCTTTTCATCTCAAAGGAGGTCTCACACACTGACCAATTCGGAGGCGTAAAAAGTTAACATTTCAGACCATTTTCTCTTCTACTAAGTCAACCATAGACTATACTTCAAAATATGACTTATTTCAGATACAGAAAGACTTAAATAGATACTTGAGCACCCACATCAGCTGTAAAGAAGGCAGTTTGCAAACCTTAAACACTATGTAAATGCAGGCTGTTAGTACAAGTTCACGCTTTTATTTTTAAAGTAAGAACTTTATCAACTGTTAGTCTTAAAACTCACGAGATGAACTCATTTCTTGAAACAACTATTTACCGCGTGAATAATCACATGTGAATTTTTAGAAAGTTCCTATCATTCTACAAAATTACTAACCTACCTTAAAAACAACACTTAATGTCTCTATAATCTGAAACATGGCTAAAGAAATAACACAATTTTGATAATATTTTCAAAAATGGCCCCCAAATAACCTATTTTTACATCCCTCAGTGAGGACTGCAAAATCTCTGTAGGCAATAGATAATGTTCAAAAGACTAAATTTTCATCCAGAGACTCAGCATCATTTAAATACTGGCTTTTCAAATTATACAAATATACACATACCAAAAAACGGTCCTTTGCACTCAATTTTGTACTGTTCACTTTCATCTGTATGTATTCTTGGGTTGTTATGACTACTAAAGATATAAAACTGACAACTTAAAGCCACAGTGATGTAGCAGACTAGTCAGACAGCATGAAAAACAGTTCATATTTTTGATAGAAAGTGGTCAACATTCTATTTGGACAGGGAAAAGTTTTTAACTGTATAAGAGGATTAGGAATCCTGGTTATTATTCCTACCACACAAATTTGGTACCTGCTAACCTGCTATGCTAACAATATAAAATTTGATCTTAAAACTGAACTCTGTACTGGGTAATCAGAAATATAACTTTTTGTCATGGCTTTATAAATAGAATTTAATTCTTTATTTCTGCCCTAAAAATCAGTACAGGCACCGACAAAAATGGACTAAAAGAATACTGCTTTAGTGTGCTGAGCATTACAGCATATTTTCCTAATTAATTTTAAGAATAATCCACTAAAACTCTTCTAAAATCTTCTAAAGTAGCTTAAAATCAAAATATCATAAGTCATGTGTTCCAATTATTTCATTGCACAGATTTTTAAGTAAATCTTTTTGGTTCTGCCACACATTAAGCCTAATAAGATTCAAAGCAACAATTTAAACAAACACAAAAGAGTTATAAAAATATTTAGAATACTAGGATATTACACTCCTTCTGAAGTTTTCTTCCCTAATCCCAATTCCCGTACCTCTTTAAACTCAGAATATATCTGGAGAGGAAATGGGATTGCTAATCTAATTTTCAGGTGATTATTGGAATACTGCAATCTACCAATATATTTTGGTTGATGAAAGGAAGCAAAAACTTTTCTCCCTCTCTTCCCAATTCAACAAGAATAGGTGTCATTAAAATAAGAGTAAATGGGAAGGGAAAAAAAACGCCACCACTGCAATAATTCAAAAATCTGAATCACTTACAACCAATGTTAGGCATTGCTTCCTTAAATTATTCCTCTTATCCAAAAATTACAAGTCTCTTTCCCTGCCTCACTCATACTCAAGCCTTTGACGTCTGCCTAATGTACGCTTTCAGTTCAAACTGCGGTTTCGGAGGAGCCCTGCAGTTCGGGTTTGCACTCTTTTAAAGTTATCATTTCAATAACCGAAGAAGTTTTTTAAGTAGTGGCATCAAGCACTAATTCGACACTTAACCCATTTCAAACCTGTCCCCCAGCACCCCGAACAACCGAGTTTGGGGGATGAAGGCGGCTGCTGCCTCCGGCTCCTGCCCGCCCCACCTGGGGCTGTCCTCCCCGAATCCAGCCCTTCAAACTCTGTGCCTTCCCCAATGCACCAAGCAGGGGGGCATCCACTGCCCCGAACACCCCCCGAACGGTCTCAGTTTCGGGGCAAGTGCTAGGCGAAGGGGGGGAAGCTAGTGGGGGAGGGATGCTGCCCCCCAAGAGGACCACCCCCCTCCCGCCCGGCTCCGGACTCACTGGTTGGTCGGGGGTGCGTTGAGAGGGATGGCCACCTCCTCCTCCTCGTACTCGGGTCCATCCAGCGAGTCGCCTTCGTCCACAGTCCCCGGGCCCCCGCCTAGGAGGGCAGTCAGCTGCTGCGGCGGTGGCGGCAGGGGCGGGAAGCCCCCCGGGCCGGGGGCGTCGGCGGGCGCCGGGGCGACCTTGGAGGGAGCGGTGTCCCCCTGGGAGCCGGTCGTGGCGGCGGGAGCGCCCCCCGCTCCAGGCCCGGCTCCCAGAGCCGAGCACAAAGCGGGGGGCCCCACCCCGGGCGCCGGGCCTGGGCAGGAGGCGGCTGGACAGGGCAGGGCCGCCGGGGTCCTGACCCGACACGCAGCCGCGCAGGGGCCGGGGTCGGCGGCCGAGGCCGAGCCGCCTCCGCCGCCTCCCGCCCCTGCGGTCGCCGGACCGCCCTCCTCACTCCCGGCCGCCTCGGCCGCCATCATGTTGGAGCCCGCTCGGCCCTGCCCTGCCCGGCCCTGCCCGTCCGGGAGCCCCGGGGGCCACAGGGCCCCGGCTCCTGGCCGCCCCTCCCCGGCGGGCCTCCCCTCAGCTCCCCGGGCCACGGAGGAAACAACAACAAAAGAAGGGAGCCCGTCCGCCCTCCGGCCCAAGGAGCCCCTGGGGCTGCAGCCCGGGCGCCCCGGAACGGCCCCGACCGGCTACGGAAAGAGAGGAGGGGAAAAAACACCCGAACGCGACCCCGGCCCCCGCCGAGGCGCGCACACGCCCCCGAAGGCAGACTTTACACAGACAGACACACACACACGCGCGCGCGCGCACACACACACACACGCACACAAAAGACACACACCCCCAAAAGAAAACTTCCCGGCTCTGTAACTAACGAGTACGGGAAGAAGGGGAAATGAGCCGGGGCCGCCGCTCCCGCCGCCACCACTACCACCACGGCTGCCTCTTCACCGCCCCAGTTCTGGCCACCCCCACCGCAGCAGCCGCCGCCGCTGCCGCTGGCGCTGCTGCAGCTGCCGCCGCGGCTTCATCCTCCACGGGGCCGGGGGAGGGAGGGATTGGGGGCGGGAGAGAGAGCGAAGCAGAATCCTGAATCGCGATTCCCCGACCTGGAGCTCGCAGTTAGAGGAACTACGGAGAGAGGAGAAAGGGTGACGGGGAGGGGAAACCGGAGGGGAAAAGGAAGGGAAGGGGGAGAGGAGAGGGAGAGAAAAAAAAAAGAAAGAAATACAGAGGGAAGATTCTGCGCAGGCGCACACTGGGAAAGCTTTGGGCGCGGGGAGAGTCCGGGAGCGGAGCTGATGGGAGGAGGAAAAGGAAGGGGCGGGGGAGGAGAGGGAAGGAAGAGGTGGGCGCGCGCGCGTTCGCGGCTCGGCCCCCACTCCCGCCAGCCGGGCGCGTGGCGGGCGGCCACTCGGAATTGTCCGCTTCGTTCGCGGCGGCCGCGGCGGCGCGCGCGCCTCCAGAGGCATTGTTCAAAAGCTCCGGCGGCCCGCGAGTCGCTTTGTTCCCAGACTTTCCCAGGGCGCTCCGGCCGACGCTGCGGGCTGCAGGGGGCGGGGACCGGGACGATGCGCCCGGGCCGGAGCGCTGGAAGGGACTCGGGGCTTGGGGATGGGGAGCACCCCGACGCCAGGGCCGGCGTGAAATGAGCCACACCCCGGGGTCTCCTGGCAGCCCTCGGAGGAGGGAGGACATTTTTCCCTCGCGCTCGGAAGCCAAAAAAGGAAGGCGTTGGAAGTCAAATCAGTAAATACACATTTATTAGGCACCAACTTTATGCCAGGCACCGTGCTAAGTGCTAGTATTGAAAAAAAAAAAGTAAAGGCAGCCCCTGCTCTCGAGGAAGGCACAGTGGAAAAGCGAAAACAGTATGCAGATACCTGTACGAATGGGGAAACCCCTCTTGAATTAAAGAGGGGGGGAAGCTTCCCGCAGGAGGTGCGTTTTTAGCTGCGACTTCCAGGAAGCCAGGAGGCGGAAATTGAGCTCTCGGGGTAGAGTCTTAAAGGATCCGAAGGGTGCGGGGGAAAGAGCGCCAGAGGTAAAGCGCCAGTTTGGCCCGGTGCCTGCCACCTTGGGCACTAAATCACCTCATCTTTTCTGAGCCTCGGTTGTCCAGTCTGTGAAACGTGTGATTCGTGCTACGTCAATTTCCCAAATTCCCTTCCAACCCTAAATGACTGTGATCTCAAATGGCTAAAAATCGCCCAGGTGTGTCCCATGCCAGGAATCCTCTCCCTCCTCATCTCTGTTCCCTGGCTTCCTTCAAATCCCAGCTAGTCACGCACCCCTTCTACAGAAAGCCTTTTCCTATGCCCTTTTAACGCCAGTTCTCACCTCTGTTGATTATCTGCGTTTAATCTTGCATATATCTTGTTTGTACACGGCTGTCTGTATTTGTCTTCTCGGTTTAGACTGAGCTCCCGGAGGGCAAGCCAGACTTTGTTTTAGTTTGTTTCCCCCCTCTGTTGTATCCACACAAGACCTGGACTGGAGCATCAGCTTTAAATGCTTATTGACTGATTGATTTAGTGCTCTTCTCTCTCAGTCCGTAGCGCTCAATTACTTTGTGCCTTTTCTGATCAGATTAAGGAAGACGCGTATCAATGGTAGCAATGGGAACATTCATAACAAACGTTGGGAGGGAAAGAAGCACCAAGAGTGCAGGCAAAACACTCAACTCAAGCACTGCTTACCTTAACCCCTGCCCTAAAGAGTGCTAGGCATGCACCATTCTATTGGATGCCAGGACAGAGTGAAAATCAGCAACCTCTGCAAGCTGAAACAGGCCAGAAAAGCTAAGAGTGAAAGGTATCTTTGCATACCACCACCAAAGTTCTCCCATGCCTCATCCTGGCATGGAGAGGGTCTTGAACGCTGTGCCAGATAGCACAAGTTCTAGCAGGTCTTACCAGGCTGGAAAGGCTTAGAGAAGGGGCCCAGCAATTGACTATATTTGCATTGTGCAAGGACTAACCTAGCTAATTTTGAAGAAGCTCACCACCTAGTTGGCATAGGCAAATGAATTTTTCTGCCACAGTCACTAAAGGTACAGGGGGGTTGTGACATTACTTAGATGAGGGAAATTTACTGATCCTTAAAGTTTCTTTGCATAGCATTTCTAACAAATTTTCCAATAAAGTTTTAAAGAAACTTTTAGTCTCTTTATATAGCAAAGGATTTTTTTTCCTATTAGTAGTAAAAGCTAAAAAATATTAACTCACTGGTAGGAAGAGGTGTGTGCATGGGCAAAATAGGCAATGCCTTTTGGTAGGGAGGAGGAATATTTGAGCCATCTCCTAGGCTCTGATAACTAATTGTTATATATGCATACATATATACATATATATATATATATATTCAGTGTGAGCATTGACACTTAAGAAATCATCAAATACTACATATTGGATTTGATTTATTGTTTTGTTCATTTGTAGGCTTAAGAAAAATAATTATGCAGATTAAACTTAAAAGTGCTTTTTAACACTCCATTTTTTGAGTCAATTGTTAAACATACCAAAAAATCTTTATGCATTCATCTGAAATTACACCAGCATTTAATTCATTCAAGTGGTTTAAGCTTTACCCTCTACTTACCTTTCTTCCCTTTTTAATGAAGACACCTTTGAGAACAGTAACATTAAATCCCTAACAATTTAGTATGAATTGGCTTTTTAGATAAATTTCCTCGTTGAATGGAGTCCCTGGCAGAAGAGTACTGACACCCTGGGTAGCAATGGGGAAAGGACCCTAAGGGAGGGAAGGATACAAAGGAATCATTGGAGGCACTGAAGGAAAGGCCACTCATTTCATTAATTTGCCTACAGCACACTTTGTACAAAATAAATCTGGAGCAACTGGGCCAGGTACCATTCTGGAAGGGATGGGAGTAGGGAGAGAGGAGGAGAGAAGAGGATTAAGGCTCAGGCCATTGAAAGGTTATTTGGGAATTCACTGAGAGAGATTGACATTGAAACCAGCAAGAGCTGACTCTGGAGAAAAGGATCTGAAACAAGGCAAGTTTGGCCCAGTACTATCACAGTGAGGGAGCGGAAGGAAGCACATTAGGAAGTAGTGAGCTGCTGCTGGTAACTGGGGACCACCTTTGAATGCAGGAGATGAGAACAGTGATCAGAGGGGGGAAGCATCTCTATGACACGGCACACACATGTCCCACCTCCCCAGTTGCATAGGGTAGAATCAGATTTTTTTCCTCGTTGAAGTTCTGGCAATTATAAACAAACCAGAATTTAACACTGCTGCCTTATATTTTTCTATAGATGTTTTCAGATACATTGCCATGCTGTAAGTAGAAAAGGTTGTATTTTTTTTTACCTTCTACATAATACCTAGCATGCTACTGTTGAAGTTATAAGAAACTCAAATAGAAGTGCAGACCTCTAATTTGTACATAAAGATCCCTCCAGACCACATGTTGACATAGTTTAAAATGTAGTATTATCTATATTTTATTGCATTTTTGTTTGTTTTTAAAAAATATTTCCAATTACATTTTTAATCTGGTTCTGCTGCCCTCAGGAGTGACTTCTTCTAATAGTGACTACCAGCCCACAGATTTAAATTCCTAATATATATTTGTCTCTCACAACTGTCTTGTGTCACAATCTCCATTATGAGAAACACTGGATCAGAACAGTTTATATTTAACCCCTCAAAAATATTTTTTAAGCCTTACTCCATAGCTTGTTTCAACAGAAAAACTGATACTGCACATCTTGTTCTAAAAAAAAAAAATCACAAAAATTTTTTTCCTTTGGGTGATATTTTGAAATGTATGCTAAAGTTTAGGAGAGGCTTCCATCTTGAATGATGAGGAGAAATTCCATAAGATAGATTTTTCTTCATCTTGTACTTCTCTTACAACATGCTTCATATTCTGAACATTTGGGGTTTTTTCTGTGATTCTTCATGTACAAATCTTTTTCCTTAGTTGTGTTTATTTTCTTTGTTTCTTGGTGTTTGTTGTTAATTTCCTCCTTTTCTTCTTTTGTCTTTTCAGAAGCTTCTGAATCACTTGGCTTAGATGTAAGTGATGCTGACAGGAGAGTAGAAAGTCAACCAAGTGACAACATGCAACTGTGTGTCAGTACCTAGTTAAGAGAGAGGTGTCCTGGAGTATAGGAAGAGTGAGTGTTAAGTCTGTTCTTTTATAACATCTGTTAAAACAATCTGTTAATGAAATTCACAGACAATATTAAATAGGGAGGCGCTAAGACATAAGACAAACCAGAAATAGTAGGAGAGAAATAGCAGAATGAGATTAAAATTTTAAGTGAATAATTTCCATGTTATATACATCCACCAGACATTGTTTAATGAGGAGGAAAATATCTAGATATTATATTAATGAAAAGAATCAGCTATAAAAGAGTCTATAATATGAGTTATTCTCTATGCTCAGTGGCATCTTGAATAATGGGTTAATTTCATCCTGGAACAAAACATATACTGGTACCATTATGTACCAAGTTAAAGAGGTAATTTCATATGCAATGCTGTCACTACAATTTTCATCATCTCTACAAGGTTAGTAATAGATGACAAATAAAAATCAGATAACGTTCTTGAAGTCACATAGGTGGTACTTACCATAGCCAAGATTTGAACCCAGGTTCTCAGACTCCAAATCCAGTGGTCTTTCCACTAAATCATTCTTAAGGAGATGGGTAGGATTTATGGTGTTATATGATGAATATGAAATAGTAGAAAAGTCAATTTTAAGAGATTTATATCAATGTCTGAGGAACACAATGCCTAGCTCTAGAGCATAGCCCTATACAGACACATTTCTAGGTTTTCATAAGTTATATTTATTAATGTTAATATAAAATTATTATAAAATTATTATAATTTATTAGTTTAACACTATGGCCAGAATCTTAAGCTCTTTATCTCCTAGAGGCCCTTTTTTCACTGTAACTTTTATTTCACTTTTTTCAGAGGCATAAGTTTGAAGGACCAATGTATTTAGAAGGCATTCAGATTGGGGGAGTGGGGGAAATGATGAGAGGGAAACGGCAAACTAATTCATTTAATTCAATTTAACTGATTTCCAAGCATTGTAGAAAGGCATGAATCCCAGTACTGGACATACACCTGAAGGAGATTAATGACAGGTTACATACATGCCAAAATATTTATAGCAGCACTTTTTGTTGTAGAAAACTGAGTGGATGCTCATTGATTGAAGGAATGACTAAATCAATCATGGTATATGAATGTAATGGAATATTGTTCTGTGAAAAATGACAAATGCAAGGAATTCAGAGAAATGTGGGTAAACTTGGATGAACTGATGCAGAATGAGAAAAGCAGAACCTCAACAACATACATTATGACTACAGTAATATAAATGAAAGCAACACTAAAGGGCAAGCTGAACTTCTTTTAAATGCAATGACTAAAACTAGTCTTTCACTAGAATTACAAAACATGACAAAATAAACCTATCTTCTCTCAGTAGGGAGAGGTGCAATACAGACACCGAAAGCTGCCTGTACTGATTGCTGTATTTTTTTCTTTTTGCTTAACTGTTTTCCTTTATTACAAGAAAGGTTTCTGAAGGGTGGAGGGTGGAATAAAATCAGGATATTGGCACAAAAACACAAGAAAATAACTATTTTTTTTAAAAGAAAAGAAAGAAGATACCTTCATTCTGGTGGCAACCAGAAGTCTGTAAAGGGGCTTATAAAGTCTATTAAAAGGAGCTTAAACTATATGGTTGACTCTCAAAGGTAACAATCTGAAAATGCCATTGCAAAGGATTCTAAGGAAGAAGAGAATAAAAGGAATATCTAAAAAGAAGGATGTAACTGCATAGGAAACAACTTAAGTTAGCACTGATTTTTAAAAGGCTCTTTTAAAAAAATAATCATATATAGAAAAATATTTGCAGAAAGGTAACACTGACCCATAAGGAGAGTCTAAAGAAGACTCTAGTAAGAATACCTGGAGGCTTACAAAAATGCTAAGAAAAAAAAAGTGAGAGGAAAGCTTTTTTAGACTTGCTTTTATTGGGGCAGGAAGAGAAATCGCCCAATGTTAAAAAGGTGTTGGCTATTTTACAGAGAAATTTGGTTATGTGTTAATAACACCATTGTGAAAAGGCATTCCTTCTGGCACCATTATATGCATAGGGAACTGCCCATAGTGGAAGATAAATTTGGATGTAGGAAGTGAGGCCCCTTAGGGGTGAATTTTAAAGCTAATAGGAAGAGTATGGGACTAGCTTTATGGTGATATAAAGCCACTCTTGTTTTTGAGTGGCTGGGGGACAAGGTGAAAACCATGTTTTGGAAAGTGTAATCTTAAATCAGTCTAACAACCTAGATTAGATATATGGATAAATGATATATATTTATACAAATGCTATATGGATAAGTGATAGGACTTGACAAGTGATGGAAAGTAAGGTGTTAAGGAAGTGAAGAAATTTTAAAAACATTTTTTTAAATTAAAAAAAAATTGGGGGAGGAGGGCAGAGCCAAGATGGTGGAGTAGAAACAGGACTTCTGTGCAGCTTCAGATCCCATTACCTCCAATACATGTAAGAAAAAAATGACTCTGAACAAATTTTAGAGCTACAGAACCCACAAAGAGACAGAAAGAAACACATCTCTTACTGAAAGAAGCCTGGCAGGCAATCAGGAATGGTCTTTCGCAGCGTGCTGGGAGTCAAGTGCAGTTCCCCCCCCCCCCCCCTTCGCTCCCAGAGCCCTGCTGTTCTGGCCCCAACCAGCTCAATGGAACAGATTTCGGGAGAGTGAATCACCAGCAGCTGTGGTGGTTTCCACACTTCTCAATCCATAAACACCAAAGACAAAGTAAAAGGTCAGTCAGGAACTCTGTTGGTGCTGGGTGGAGAAGAGCATAGTCTAGGCCCTGCCTCTGGGGCAAGAAGTGGCCAACTCCTGTAGCGCAGCATGGCTGTCTCAGGAGCACCTGGCCTGCAGATTGTAGAGGGACCAAGGGACCATTCAGAGGGTAATTGCTCTTGCTTTAACCTGCTTGGATCTGGATTGTGATCTTGGGTGTTGGTCCTAGGGTGTGTGGCCAGTGTGCTAGAGCTTGTGGGGGCTGCATAAAGGGTGCTCTCCTAATAGCTCCAGCAGCTGTAAAAACCCCAGTGATTTGGGACATAGCTCTCTGCAATCTGGAAGCAGAGTTCTACTGTGGCAAAGAGCTCAAAAGTCAAGTAATAGGCTGACAATATGAGCAAGGAGAGGGGAAGCACAAACCATAGAATGCTTTTTCGGGGACAAAAAAAAAGGATCAAAGCATGGAAGGGGAGGAAGACAACAAAGTCAGAACTCCTACATCAAAAGCTTCTAAGAAAAATATAAACTGGTTATAGATCATGGAGGAGCTCAAGAAGGATTTTGAAGATCAAGTAAGAGAAGTGCAGGAAAAATTGAAAAGAAAAATGAGAATGATGCAAGAAAATCATGAAAAGTGAGTCAATAGCCTGTTAAAGGGGACCCAAAAAATTACTGAACAAAATAACACCTTAAAAAATAGACTAACCCAAATGGCAAAAGAGACCCAAAAAGCCAATGAGGAGAAGAATGCCTTAAAAAGCCGAATTTGCCAGATGGAAAAAAAATTTCAAAAACTCACTGAAGAGAATAATTCCCTCAAAATTAGATTGGAGCAAATGGAAGATAATGACTTCATGTGAAATCAAGATATTATAAAATAGATCCAAACAAATGAAAAAATAAAAAATAGAAGGCAATGTGAAATATCTCACTGGAAAAACCACTGACCTGGAAAATAGATCCAGGAGAGATAATTTAAAAATTATTGGACTACCTGAAAGCCATGACCAAAAAAAGAGCCTAGGAATCATCCTTCAAGAAATTCTCAAGGAAAATTGCTCTGATATTCTAGAACCAGAGGGCAAAATAGAAATTGAAAGAATTCACCAATCACCTCTGGAAAAAGATCCCAAAAACAAAACTCCTAGGGATATTATAGCCAAATTCCAGAGTTCCCAGGTCAAAGAGAAAATACTGCAAGTAGTCAGGAAGAAATAATTTGACTATTGTGGAAACACAATCAGGATAACACAAGATATAACAGCTCCTACACTAAGGGATTGAAGGGCTTGGAATATGATATTCTAGAGGTCAAAAGAGCTAGGATTAAAACCAAGAATCACCTACCCAGCAAAACTGAGTATAATGCTTCAGGAAAAAATATGGCTGTTCAATGAAATAGAGGGTTTTCAAGTATCAATGAAAAAACCAGAGTTGAACAAAATATTTGACTTCCAAATACAAGAAGCAAGAGAAGCATGAGAAGGTAAGCAGGAAAAAGGAATCATAAGGAATTTATTAAAGTTGAACTATTTACATTCCTACGTGGAAAAACAATCATTATAACTCACGAGACTTTTCTCAGTATGAGGATAGTTGAAGGGAATATATATGTATATACATATATATATGTATGTATAGGAGGGTGTATGTGTGTATAAACATATGTGAGTATGCATATATATATGTGCATGTATACATAGACAGATGGCATAGAATGAGTTTAAAATGAAGTGATGATATCTAAATAAAATTAAGAGTTGAAAGAGGAATATAATGAGAGGAGATAGGGAGAGACAGAATAGGGTAAATTATCTCATATAAAAGAGGCAAGAGAAAACTGTTACAATGGAGGGGAAGAGCAGGGAGGTAAAAGGGAATGGTTCAACCTTACTCTCATTAGATTAGGGAGGGAATATCATAACACACTCAATTGGGTATCTTACCCTACAGGAAAGTAGGGGGGGAGGGGATAAGAAGAGGTCACAATAGAAGGGAGGGCAGATTGGGGGGAGAGGGTAGTTAGAAGTAGACACTTTTGAAAAGGGACAGGGTCAAAGGAGAAGACAGAATAAGTGGGGGCAGGATAGGCTAGAGGGAATTATACTTAGTCTTTCACAATACAATTGCTCTGGAAATGTTTTGCAGAACTACACATGTTCAACCAATATTGAATTGCTTATCCTCCCATTGCGGGTAGGTGAGGAGGGAAGAAGGGAAAAAATGTAGAACTCAAAAGTTTTAAAAAACAAATTTTTTTTTTAAAAATTGCTTATTACATGCAACTGGGAAATAAGATATACAGGCACTGAGGTATAGAAATCCATCTTGCCCCAATAGAAAGTTGGGGGCAGGGGGGATGAGGGAGGATATAAGAGAGAATAGATTGGGAGAAGGGGTATTTAGTAGGCTCACTATTTCAGGTTGGGGGGGTAGGAGAAAGATGGGGAGAAAAATTTATAACTTAAAATTTTGTGCAAATGAATGTTTAAAACTAAAAATAAATAAATTTGGGAAAAAATTAATTAAAAAAAATTTTTTTAAAGTAATTCCAAGATTTTAAACCTGGGAAATTGTAGTTCAGAACTTGAGAGAAGTCAGCTTCTGATGTTCCTGACAGAAAACTCAGAAGCGGGTATAAACCAAAAAGAGAGATTTGTGTGACAGTCCTACAAGATGAAACCCTTGTAAACCCAGAACTTTGGTCCTGGGCCATAGACCATGATTACTATTTGGCATTACAAATTTAAGACCTTAGAGATAATTTTTTCCAACCCTCTCATTTCATAAATGAGGAAACTGAGTTACAGAGAGGCCAAGAACTATACCATCAAATTTAGACATGCCAGGTTCAATATTAAAACCATCTCACAAACTGCTCTTGAGAGTTTTCCCTAGGAACATTACATATAGTTTATGTCTAGATTTTTAATAAGAAGAAAATGGTGACCTCCCCAATATATCCAAGATAGATTGTTTTATCTCACGTGACAGAAAACTCAGACACCAAGGCCTCATGTCTTTTTATCATCTTTAAACAGTCTCTGTTGAGCGCTACCTCCCTCAAGGATCTGTACATTTCTGTAGAGTTGAGGCTCTCCCACAGGAGGAAAGAACTAGAAAAGAAGAGAGTCCGTTTTCTCTGAACCAGTTTAGTCCACAAAATTTACAGTCCCGATGAAAGGCAAAGTCTAGGTTTGTTGTACCACAAAGTGGTTCTGCCTCTTCCTGTTTCCTGGCTCTGGTTCCTTCTTGGTCCCACAATTCCTTCCTTGACTTGGTTCAGGAATTCAGCATCATCTAGGAACTCAGCTTCTCTGTCTAAGGGGTTCTCTATGAGCTTCTTGTAGCAGTTGCCATCTCTGTGGCCATGTGGTTCTTCCTAAGACCACACAGTACCCTACGGTGTGTGCTTTCTTCCGTAGTCCTTATAGACACATAGTCTTCTCCATAAGGGAACTAAGTTTCTATAGCCCATTTCATATCTAATTCTAACTTCTTTGATTCTCTTAGATCCCAGAACTCTATGTTTGCTCTTCCTTTTAAAGCCAGCTGCAAGGAATGACTCAGGTGTATGGCTAGCCATGACTCACGCAGTCATCCTTAGAATGAGATCAGTGGTCAATAAGTATCTTTTAAAGGAGACATTGTCATTACTAGAAGTATTTCAAACGTGGCATCAGGAAGGATGTTAACCTGAACCAGGCTTCTTCTGGTCTCTGTTGTCTCTATGTGGTCTTCCCTCCCCTGCCCCAGTTAAAAATCTGTAGTCCTTGCCAATCACAGCAGAGTACCTTCATGTACAGTGGTCTACATCTTTAATTTGGGATTCCTTTTAATCTAGGAAACTCTGTAGTGTCCAGCAATTCACTTAATGTAGCAGCTATGTGATCCTATTTTATGAACATCTTTCCAGGTACCTTACATTCCACCTAAGGGTCTTGCTATGTGTAAAGTCCTTTCCATAGTGCCTTAATCACAGTTAAGCCTCCCCAAATTAAGGTTTTTTGGAAGGATCCAGACCTTCTCTAACTGGAAGACCTGATTGCTTGAACTCGCCACAACGCGTCACTGTTCACTATCCCTCTCAGCTCAGAACTATCTTGATACCTTGCAAGGCTGTCATATAATCCTGGTTACACTTTAGCACAAAGTCTGGGCCCAAAACAATAACACTCTTCTCTTCTTCCTAATAATAACAATAATAATAAATAGCATAAAAATAAAATAAGATTAATCACTTTAATCCCCCTTTCCCAAAGGGAAAGAGTTATGCCTCCTTTTTAATGCTCCTTTCTGGTCACACTTTCTTGATGCACTTAAGTACTATAATTACTAAGTGCCTAGAAAAGTAGAGATGAATTTTGATTGTGAGGGAATTAAAGACGAGTTAAATAAAACATGAGAAATTCTGAGAGGTAGGCTTAAAGTTTAAATTCCCTAAGGGTTACTTGTGACATTATTTGTCTGAAAAAAATAGCTAAACTAAATAAGGGAATAGACTACTTCTGAAGGAACAAACTAGCTATTTAGGGAGAGGGTCACCACCAGTAGACAGTGACTTGGTAGTCATAGAAACCCATAAAACAAAGGGAATGCAAAATACTGTAGTCCTCTATCCTATGCCTCCCTCTCCTCTCCCATCTACACCCCCACCACCAGCACCCCCACCTTAGGGACAAAATGTTAGGAAAGGAGACAGGTGAAACTAAGGATTGCATAGTTTTTGAACCATCTACAAACATTCACTTAGCTTTTTCTAAATGTAAGGTCCTTGTCCAATGATCAACACTTACATAAGCTACTGGAGGAACTAAATCACATCTATCAAAACATTCTCACTATAACCCAAACCAGAAGACAGAAGTTGGAGCTAAATGGAAGGAGGACTCACAGGTTCTCCTTAGAGAAGCAAATAAAGGCCTTGATGGGGTTGGTTTTTTCCTGAATCTAAAAGCAACAAGAAACATAATTTCATTGGACATTTGATCATTTCTTAGTTCAGTGCTTATGATAAATATTTGAAAAATTACAATCACAAAAACAGTCACAGCTTATGTGCATCAATACCTGTTGTAGAAAATGAAGATATAGAGAAATCCCATGAAGAACTCATTAGGACACTTCAGTTTAAATCAACATATACTTTGATATTTGTGACTTCAGTTTAGGGGAGGGAAAATATGAAGATAACAACAACAACGAAGAAGTTAGAAAATATGGTTCAAGAGTAAGGGATTAAATGAACCAAAGACTTGTAGGCTAAATATAAACCCTATGCCTGTATCATAAACTCTCTCTTAAAGAAAATAATTGATAGGTAGCAGATATGGCAAATACCAAATACTATCATAAAAAATGAAATTGATTATATTTTATTGAAAGGGAACTGATATGAGTCATTTTAGAGTTGTGTCTGTATATAATCAGTTCATTGAGTTATTAGAGCAAGAATTAAAATTAATCCTGACCTAGAAGACTAAAAATATGAAAAAGATAAGGCATGAAAATAAAACCACTCTAACATGATCAATGTAAATTCATCTGTAAAATCTTACTGAGAAGGATAGTGAAACATTTTAAGTGGTGTTACCTCATAAAACAGTGAAGAGCAATGAAGGGGAAAACAAATTTAAAGAAAACTTGGCAAGAGACCAATCGAAGTAAAGTTGTTTGAGGATAAGCCTAAAAAGAAAATAACAAGCAAAAAAAATGGTAAAGGTATATAAAGATTTTTATAACCAATTGCTACATGTGGACTCTAAATCGCAGTCCAGAATGTACTGCTGGCAGAAGAAGAAATAACACTAAAATTAGCAAAGATGGGAAAAGCAGGTGAACTAGGTAGAGGAGGTCTAAAATGAAGGTAACTTAAATTTGACATTACTAAAGGTTCAATTCTGAAGGTATGTGAAGAGGGGAGGATGCCAAGTGGCATGGAGAAAAAAAACTTAGAATGTATTATTATTCCACCACAACCCAGAAGCGACTGAGAAAAGAACATTGATGACTACTACCCCTTATACCTACTTTCCTGTCTGTCCAAAAATTTTAGAAGAATAATCAAAAGACACATTCAAGGCATCCTTGATGAAGCAGGCTTTTGCAAGTGATATCCCATATAGTTTCAATCACATTTGATCAAAAGGTATAGAAAATGCATGACCCGACTATACATATTGTTTGTTTACTATTAAAAAGCATTTGATTCTATAGAACAATATGATGCCTTATTGGCTTTTTTCTTGTATCTCCTTAACATAAGACAAAGTCATATAGGAGATTTCGAAAGGTGTAACAAGAAGAAGTCTTAGTTTCCACATTAGTGGTTAATAATGATACTATAGACTGCAGTGGTTCTCAACCTGTGGGTCATGACCCCTTTGGGGGTCAAACAACCCTTTCACAGGTGTCACCCAAGACCATCAGAAAACACATATTTCCGATGGTCTTAGGAACTGAGACACTGCTCCTCTATCCATCTCCAGGCGGGTCTACCCACATGCAGACATACCCACATACGAGTATCAAAGGGTCCCGGCATTAGGAAGGTTGAGAACCACTGCATAGAGACAACTAGGTGATATAGTAGATAGAGCATTGGGTCAGTTTTAATTCAAATCCAGCCTCAGACAGTTACTAGCTATGTGACCCTAGGCAAGTCACTTAACCTCTGTTTGCTTCAGTTTCCTAATCTCTAAAATGGGGAAGATCATAGAATCTACCTCCCAGATTGCTGTGAGGATCCAATGAGATAATATTTGTAGATCACTCAGCACAGTGCCTGGCACATAGTAGGCAGTTTCTAAATGTTTGTTATTATTATTAATGTGTACTTTATCTACTTTATAGAGTTGTTCTGATCCCTCTTAGATCAGTTAGAAAGAATCAAAACCCTCTCTAAACTCTTACAGTTCTCTTTAGTTCTCATATATTTACTTTGAATTATATTAATGTGCTTCTTATTTGTCCCTTGCTAGATTATATACTCCTTGAGGGGAAAGCACCCTCATGAAAACACTTGATGAAAAATAAAATAACAAACGAAGTAAAATAAAGGTAAATGAATTGATTTTAGCTCAACATTGTTCATTTTAATACAATTATTTCTCAGCTCTTCTCTTTGCTTTGCCTATAGAAAGTCTATAATTCTGTTTAGAATTGCAAGTCAGGTTCATCCTAATGTGATTTTTTTTCTGTGCTCACCAATGAAAATTAATTTAATTTAATTTCCGTATGTCCTTGTCTTTGCACAACTTGAAAAAATATGTCAGAGTTTTCTTTTTGCAGGAAATATCAAAGCTCCAGAATGTTCTGGTAGTTGACAAATAACTCCAGTGTTGTTCCATTCTCTTGATCGCCTAAGCAGATAGGAATTCTAATGTGCTATTCCCTTATTCGTTTACTATTGCCCTTTTCTCAAGTAGGTTTCAGAGTACAGTGAAACAATCAGGCTTTCAAAGCTTGGCATTACTAAAAGTAAAAGCTAATTTAGGCCCGAGGTTGCTAAAATGCAATACTTATATGTACAATTCCTCCTTCTACAGTTGACACAAAAACATATTTCAACTCCTAAGCAATATGCTGTTTTCCAGTTCAGTTCAGATAGCGCCTCTATGGTTTTTTCCCTAGCACCTTTATTTCCCATAGCACAGGAATAATTTCAACTAATCATATAATTATTAACTGTGTGCTTATGCTTGCTATTATTAATTTTCATTCCTGGATTTTCAGATGATTATAATAACTCACATGATTGCAAAGCATTTTCATATAGAGTATGTAATTTGATTCTCACAACAATCTGGTAAGGTAGGTAAGACAAAAATTATGGTTATACAGATGTGGAGAATGAGACTCAGAGAGTTGCATGTTCCGTTGTGTCTTTTCACAAGAAATAGGAACGGCAGGAAGCATGAGTCTTGAACCAAGACCTTCTATTTATACCCCATCTGCTGCTAGTTGTCTCAGGGCATGGTCAGACTGCCAAGCAGTTCAAGGTGGTAGTAGAAACCCCTACTCTCCCTGGAGGGGTCAAGCTCTCCCTTGCCCCTACTTCTTATCTGTGTAATATCCCTGCTCTGCCATTTTCTAGAAGCTTCCATATCCCGTGTTTGTACTACCTATTCAGTTCATCCAGATCTCTGCTATCAGCCAATACCTATCATTTCTCTACCTATGAAATCAGAGACAGGAAACCAGACTTGCCTGAGCAAGAACTCCTCCCTCCCACCCCCTGCTTCCCATAAAACCCGTGACCTTCAGCTACCTCCAGGAGCAACCATGATATGCAGGTGATTTTGACTTAGGAGTAGGTATTGCCGAGTTGAATGACCTTTTTGAAGTACCATTGCTGACTTCTTCTTTCTCCTGCTGTAGCCTAAAGGTCAGCATATCCACATTCCCTGTCTTAGGTATTTCCTTCCCTTTTTTGCCCCTGCCCTCAACCTTCTTTGTTTTGCTTTAGGCCCTCGTCTTCCCTTGCGTTAGTTAAAATTCACCAAAATAAAAGGCCTGTTGCTTTGTGTATTATTGATTCATCTTATCCTTTTAGGAAACCCCTCCAGGTAATATGAGTATTGTAATGACTGGGGGCAGTATATGAACAAGTTTGATAGAGCGGAAAGAAGACAAGAAGACGGGATGTGAAATCAGCCGACTTGAGACCTGGTTCCATGCTTATCATGTGACCTTAGGCAAAGTACCACACCTACCTAGGCTCCAGTTTACTTGTCTATAAAATGGTGATAGGAAGGAGTGAGGGAAAAGAATAGACTAGATGATCTCTAAGACTCCTTATGGCTCTAAAATTCTATCATTCTTTTAATTGATACTGATCTTAATTTTCTCTCATGTGTCTAGGAATTGAGGCTGTTTATAAATCCTTACCTTCCTAAAAGTGTAGAGAATAAACCATTTCCTACTTGAGATTATCTCCATTAACCAAAGAGAGTGTCCTAGTTTAAGGCAGGAGAGATTTGATGCATCATTTTTTTCAAAATCAGTAACTCATTTCCCTGCCTTTTAGTCTCCTGTGAAGGGATCAGCAAATTTGAGGGTAGGGCTGACAAAAGAGTTTCAAATAAATCTACAGGTAGTTGGAGTAGGGGTGTCTAGGGATATATACCAGGGCAAGAGGAAGATAGAAGAGTTCTGATTCCTCCTTCAGCAGGTCTTTCCCTATTCCCTGGCTTAAGTCTATAATTCTACCAGCAGGGCTTTTGTCTTTTTAACTTAAGCCTTTGATCCCTGTTAAAATGAAAATTCCTCTGAGAACAGTAAGATTTTAAGCCCTCATGTATATTTTAGTGTAAATTAAATTAATCATCTCCACTGAATTCCTGCTCCATGACTTTTCCTAGTGTAATGGTGGTCCTGGTTCTTAAAGATAATACCAATGGTGTGTAAGCTCAAGGGTTAGAGTAGAAGGCCCTTTAACCAACCAAGTGTCTATTGTTTAAGGAGTAGATTGGCTCCAGGATGATTAATTTTTCAGCCACAGCAACATCTAGAGACCATCTATTGGGTTGTAAAGGGGTAGGTAGTGCTCTGTATCGGTGTGAAGAATAGCCACATGAACAAAATAATGGATCCTGGGACCATTGAAACTGAAGCGAAGCCAGAAAGCAAATCTTGATAGGGGAAGAAGGATGTCAGTGATATCACTGAGGATAACATTGACTTGCTGAGGCAAGGGAGAGAAGTTGTCATGAAGGAGGAGCGAAGGCAAAGAAACTGGGAGCTGGTAGGAGGAAAAGGCACAGAATATAAAACTTTATTTGACTATAAAACTGCTGGCACCAGTTGCCTGAGATGGTTGGTGTCAAGTCTATTCTCCAGGCTGCACTCCTGATTTGCTGGACTTTATCATGCATGCCACAGAAACGTCTTGACCCTGGAACTCACTTACCCCTGAACTTCTCAAACTATTACCCCTGCAGCCTCTTCCTTTGATTGACTAGTTCCTCCCACAATCTCCAATTTAAGGACTCTCAGGCCAACCATATCTTCATTCCCCTCCAGGCTGCCCTCCTGACTCTCCAGATTTTTCCTGCCATGTCCAGGTAGGACCTCCCCTCCGCTTTCTGGATTCCTATTGTGTGCCTTTCCCCATTAGAAGGTAAGCTCCTTGAGGCTAGGGGCAATTTTTCTGCTGCTTGTATTCCCAGCACTTAGCACAGTGCCATGCCTAACAATGTGAATGCTTAAGAAATACTTATTCACCTGACTTGAAAAGGCCCAATTGTACTTCCCATGCACTTGGTTGCAGCTAAGAAAGGAAAAGACAGTGAGAGAGAGTATCAAATAGATCTTCAGATAGTCATAATGACACAATGTCTTCCCACTACACTACATTCCATTGATTTCAATTCAGTAAGTGTTTCTTTTGCTTGCATCATGGCACCACATTGAGGTGACATTCCTATTGTGGTAATGAGTAAGTGTCACACCCCAAATTTCCGGGTATTAGGTCATAACTTTGGGACTGTTGATTCTTCTTTTTACCAACAAAGATGTTCTTTGCCTGTGCCGTATTATTTTATGTTGCTAAGACAGAGTAGATAAATGAGAATTCAAATTAATTGGCTAAATGGGGACATAATTAAACAAAAATGAAGGGAACATGAAGTCTGAAACAGTCTGCCTGATGTTCACAAAAGACATATTTGCATTCAATACTCTCTAAAAATTACTCTCATCCTCAAACTTGACATACACTCATTTTAAAATAGTTAATATGTTAGCAAAATGTACCCTGACTTTAACATAAACTGTGCTATTTTTCTTGAAATTATTGAGGGTGCCAAAGAGAGTTTCTTAAAACAACTACCAAGCATTTCCTAAAATTGACAGATGAGTCATTTCTAAGTCTGTAATACTTTTCTATTACTCTAAACCTTTTGCTTTTTTAAAAATTGAAATTAGTCTTCAGGATAGAAACATTTTCTCTGAAATCAATTCAACAGACATTTGTTCAATACCTACTATGTGTAAAGAACTAGGCTAGGTACTAAGAACATAAAGACAAAATGAAATATAAATGAGCTCCATATTACTTGAAATGGTTTTTATTTTATATTAGGTCATACCATTATTATGGTATAATCTTATCATAGTATGGCTTATTGTGGCCCTAAGATATGGCAGATCCCAACTTCAGCCCATAATTTGGGCTCCAGATAAACAAGAAGGAGGGGGCTGGTCTAACTGATACTGAAAAAAAGATATCCAAGGGCTTAATACACACAACTAGCTTCAAAATTCCCTCAGTGGATTTTACTGGGTGCCTGGTAACAGCCTTCTTCTTTCTTGCCTTCATGATTTTTTTTTTCCCTTTTGAATCTCTCTCAGATTGTCATTTACTTTGATATGACAGCAAGAGTAATGAGCCCAGGGTCAGACCTCATTTCAAGTGTGGCTCTGACACTATGCCTCTGGGCAAATAATTTAATATCTCAGGACCTCAGTTTCCTCATTTGTAAAATGAGGATTACCACAGTTGAACCATGGATGTCAGAGGGTTATAAACTGTACAATACTGTAGAAATGTAAGTTTTCAGGGGCGGAGCCAAGATGGTGGAGTAAAAACAGGAACTCTGCACAGCTTCCACTCCAAACACCTCCAATACCTGCAAAATATGACTCTAAACAAATCTTAGAGCTACAGAACCCACAAAGTGACAGAGAGAAACAAATCTCCCACTGAAGGCAGCGCAGCAGGCTGACAGGAAAGGTCTGTCACACTGGGCTGGGAGCCTAGCACAGTCCTGAATGAAATGCCCATGACCAGACCCAGGGCAGCCCCAAGCCACAGCACAGACTGGCCAGAGAAGATTTCAGGAGAGTGAATCACCAGCAGCTGTGGCAATTTCCAGTCTTTTCAACCCATAAACACCAAAGAGAAAGTAAAAGGTCAGTGGGGAACTGTTGGATCTGGGTGATGGAAGAGTGTGGTCCAGCCCCTGGGCCCAGGGTGAGAGGTGGCAGAGGTGCAGAGGCTGCCTCCAAAGCTCCCAGACTGCAAATAGTAGGGAGACCAAGGGACCATTCAGAGGGTAATTGCTCTTGCTTTGACCTGCTTGGATCTGGATCATGGTCTTGGGTGGTGGTGCTGGGGTATGTGGCTAGTGTGCCAGAAGTTGGAGTGTCTGTAGAGATGGCGCCCTCCTCATAGCTCTGACAACATCTGTGAAAACCCCAGTGATTTGGGACGTAGCTCTCTGCACTCTGGAAGCAGAGCTTTACCATGGCAAAGAACTCAAAAATCAAGTAATTGGCTGGAAAGATAAGCAAGCACAGGAAGTGCAATTAGACCATAGAATCCTTTTTGGGGACAAAAAGAATCAAAACATGGAACCAGAAGAAGTGAATGAAGTCAAAACTCCAGCATCAAAAGTTTCCAAGAAAAATATGAACTAGTTACAAGCCATGGAGGAGCTCAAGAAGGATTTTGAAAATCAAGTAAGAGAAGTGGAGGAAAAGTTGGAAAGAGAAATGAGAATGATGCAAGAAAATCATGAAAAGTGAGTCAACAGCCTGCTAAAGGAGACCACAAAAAAAAATACTGAAGAAAATAACACCTTAAAAAATAGACCAACTCAAATGGCAAAAGAGGCCCCAAAAGCCAATGAGGAGAAGAATGCCTTAAAAAGTCAAATTGGCGAGATGGAAGAGAAATTTCAAAAACTCACTGATGAGAATAATTCCTTCAAAATTAGACTGGAGCAAATGTAGGCTAATGACTTTATGAGAAATCAAGATACTATAAAACAGATCCAAACAAATGAAAAAATAGAAAGCAATGTGAAATATCTCGTTGGAAAAACCACTGACCTGGAAAATAGATCCAGGAGAGATAATTTAAAAATTATTGGACTACCTGAAAGCCATGACCAAAAAAAGAGCCTAGAAATCATCCTTCAAGAAATTCTCAAGGAAAATTGCCCTGATATTCTAGAACCAGAGAGCAAAGAAATTGAAAGAATTCAACGATCACCTCTTGAAAAAGATTCCAAAAAGAAAACTCCTAGTAGTATCATAGCCAAATTCCAGAGTTCCCAGGTCAAAGAGAAAAATATTTCAAGCTGCCAGGAAGAAACAATTTGAGCATTGTGGAAACACAATCAGGATAACACAAGATCTAGCATCTTCTACACTAAGGAATTGTAGGGCTTGGAATATGATATTCTGGAGGTCAAAGGAGCTAGGATTAAAACCAATAACTACCTACCCAGCAAAACTGAGTATAATCCTTCAGGGGAAAATATGGTCATTCAATGAAATAGAGGGTTTTCAAGTATTCTTGATGAAAAAACCAGAAAAAACAAAAAAAAAACAAAAAAAAAAAAGAAAATTTGACTTTCAAATACAAGAATCAAGAGAAGCATGAGAAGGCAAGTAGGAAAAAGAAATCATAAGGAACTTATTAAAGTTAAACTATTTCCATTCCTACATGGAAAAATGATAATTGTAACTCATGAGACTTTTCTCAGTTGTAGGGAATATAAATGTATATATATGTATATATGTATATATGTATATATACATATATATGTATGTATACGAGGGTGTATGTGTGTATAAATACATATGTGAATGTGTGTATATGTATGTATATGCATACATAGACAGAGGGCTCAGGATCAGTTGAATAAGAAGGGATGATATATGAAAAATAAAATTAAGAGGTGAGAGAGGAATATAATGAGAGAAAGAGAAAAGGAGAGATAAAATAGGGCAAATTATCTCATATAAAAGAGGCAAGAGAAAACTTACAGTGGAAGGGAAGAGCAGGAAGGTGAAAGGGAATGGATCAACCATACTCTCATTGAATGTGGCTTAAGGAGGGAATAACATACACATTCATTTGGGTATCTTACCCTACAGGAAAGTAGGGAGGAAGGGGATTAGAGGGGGATGATAGAAGGGAAGGCAGACTCAAGGAGAGGGTAGTTAGAAGCACATACTTTTGAAAAGGAACAGGGTCAAAGCAGAAAATAGAATAAGTGGGTTGCAGGATAATATGGAGGGAAATATAGTTTTTTCACAATATAACTACTATGGAAATGTTTTACATAACTACACACGTATAACCTATATTGAATTGTTTATCTCCCCAGAGGGGGTGGGTGAGGAGGGAAGAAGGAAAAGAATCTGGAAATCAAAGTTTTAAAAACAAATGTTTAAAAAAATTGTTCTTTTGTGTTTTTTTACGTGCAACTGGGAAATAAGATATACAGGCACTGGAGTATAGAAATCCGTCTTGCCTGACTAGAGTTAGGGTATGAGGGAGGAAGTAAGAGAGAGCAGATTGGGGGAAGGGGTATTCAGTAGGCTCTCTATCTTGGGGTGGGGGTAGGGGAAAGATGAGGAGAAAATTTGTAACTCTAAATCTTGTAGAAATGAATGTTGAAAAGAAAAATAAATTTTAAAAAAGAAATGTAAGTTATTTTAGTCAAACAACTACATATTGATTTATATACATATTTAAATATTGTCAGGTGGAAGAGGGGCAAGTTTCACACAGTGCAATTTATGCTTAGCCCAAACACATCTAAGATGACTTTAGCCACCTGTAAAGTCACAAAATCACAGAAATCTAAAATTGAAAGACTCCTCAGAAGCCAAAGAGCCCAAACAAGAATTCTCATTATGATCTCCACAATAAGTGATATATCATCTTTGCTTGAACCCCTCCAAATAGGGGGAACCCAATGCTTCCCAAAGAGCTGATGGTCATGACCTCAATAATTTGATAGTGTTATAGCAATATACAACACATATCTGACAGCACAAAAAGTATTGTGGTTTGAAAAGATCTCTCTCTGGACTAAAAGCCAAAAAGACCTGAGTTTGGATTTTGGCTCTGACACCAACTAGGTGTCTGACCTTTGGACAAGTCACTTAACTTCTCTGAGCCTATTTAACTCTTTGGTAAAAAATGGAGATGATAAAATTTGTCTGGTCGGAACTATTTGATGATCAAATGAGATCATATCCTCAAGCTACTTTATAATTGTGAAATTCTATGTAAATATGGGTTTTTATTATTGCTTAGTCAAAGAATACATATCATCAGTATGGATACTCCCTCAATTGGTGCAGAAGACAAACCATCGATGTCTTCTCATCTTGTATGATTCTTGGCCATGGGTATTCCGTATTTATTTTCCATAAATCCTGCACAAAGAAAGGCCCTGGAGAGCTTATTCTGGTTCTTTAAATATTTCGTGGATGCAGGGGTCACACTCACCCTGTACAGCTGTTCTCCTCTGTTCTCATTAAAGCACTACTCCACCTTCTTTAATGCTTGCATGTGTGCTTCAGGTCATCTATTAAGCCACTTTTCTCATGAAGATCATTGCTGGCAACATAATATGTTGTAATCTATTTAAATCCACCTTGCCCATTAAAAGATTACCTGAATTTTTAAAAAAATTTTGAGCTCATGACACTATGTAATTCATAGCTATATAGATGGTATCACCAGGAGAACATTGATGTTACGAAAGGTGTTTTTGTTTGTTTGTGACAAAAGATAGATTGGGATTATTGAATAATACCAAGAAATCTTCCAAATGCAATCTGTCTCTATTTATTTGGCAACCAGATGGGGTGAAGGATAAAATATTGAACCTGGTATCAGAAGACTTGAATTTAAATTCTGCCTCAGATTCTTACTGACCCGGGGCAAGTCAACTAACCACTGTTTGCCTGTTTCCTAGTTTATAGAACGTAACCTTCATGACAGAGTTGTGACGATCAAATGAGATACTCTACGTAAAACACTTTTCAAATTGTAATGGCTCTGTAAAAATACTATTACTATTATGATTTAGTTCTGTGCCATTTGTTATCCATCTGTAGGTTATATCTAAGAGATAAAAACTGATGGACTTACTCAATGAAATATTCATCTAATGCTTATCGTAATCTGGGAAGTAGGTATTCTTCATTCACCTGATTTATCCAACGTGGAACAGCCGGCCAATTTATTTTGAATGATCCTGGAACTTATTGAGAGGCACCTGTGAGATTCTGTTGGGAATAAAGTTTGATCATAGTCCCAGTGTGGTCATGCGAGGCCAAAAACCAAGGGCTGTAATGTTTTAGGCATTACTTATTCTGCCTTAGTTCTGGCCTTAGGGACAGTTTAGGCTGCATGGTCTTCCTTTAAAGTGTGTGCAATAGCCCTTAGCCATGGAGATCCTGAACTAGAATAGGCTAAATTAAAAAAGCCCCACTTTTTGGAAACTCCTATGTAAATCAGTATCAAGAAGGAGGTGTAGCTCTTCAGGACAGACATTGTTCTCACGTGGGCTATTATTGTTGTTGATCTGGGTATATCCCCATGGATAGGAACCTGAAGAGCTCTCTCTCTCTGTCTCTGTCTCTCTGTCTCTCTCTCTCTGTCTCCTTGCTAAGTGTATTTAGTAAAAGGGTTTTGTTGTTTGTTTTTTTTTTAATTGGATCATATGCCTCAATGACAAAGTCTTTCCAAATCCTGATTATATGTTTGGAGCCAACATGCACAAGACCTAAGACACCCACTAATAGAATGGAAGTTCCTTAACTATTACATTTTTAAAAAATCTTTAGTACTTTGCATAGTGCCTGGTTCATATTAGATGATTAATAAACACTTGTTGAACAAATGAATTAATATAAGCATTATATATGAGCAACACCTTGATTGGGCAAAACCTGTAAGGATATATTTTGCTTACCATATCAAATGTTTATTTTTTAAGATGGTCAACTAACAGTAATCACAGAAGGGTCTTGTGCCTTCTGTACCTTTCAGTCCATTGTGTGACTGTAAAGATGTAATCTGCTTCAGAATATCCTGTGTGAAAGTCTGCTTCTTCCTTCCTCATCTTTTCATAAAGGATGCCCTTGATAGGTATGTAGATTATTCTTTAAAATATTTTATAGAGGTGAGAAAGAAGGCATACAGGTTGGTGGTTAATTGGTTTCTACTGATCACCTTCTGGGGTAGTAATTTAACATAGTTTTCCCCAATTATTTGGTATCTTCTCCATTTACAGATATTTTGAGAGTTGGTCCTTTAATGTCCCTTAAATTTGGTTCACTCCTTCATGGATCTGCTCTGGCAATATTCATTCTGGACCAGCTGTTCTTCCTATAATTTTTAGTGCCATTTATACTTCCTCATGAAACAGTTGGGAACTTTGATGTTATAGTCCAAATGTGGGACTCTACAGTCATTGATAATTTTTTTTATAGAAATGTTGGCATATTTTTCATTTTTGTTTATTTCTTCCTTTCAATTTCATCTTTAAATAAGAACAATCTGACTGTAAATTTATTTTTCCTTCACTGTTTTCCTGTATTTACATAAGGTGTTATTGCTCTTAATGTTATATTTTTAAACTACTGTTATCTTTGGCTTCTATTTCTTCCATTTCTGTTTGGCAAGGATATCAAATGTTTGCTAAGACGTCTTCTAAACATTTTTTGTCTCTTCTATACACACACACACACACACACACACATATACACACACACACAGATCAACATGTGTATATAAGCATATATATGTATGTATATATCCATAGATTGATTTACCTGCTTGTTACTTTCTTATCTCTTCATAAAGCATGCCCTTCATAGATATGTAGATTATTCTCAAAAGTATTTTATAGAGGCAAGAGAGAAGGTATATACATAAATGTTTATATAGATACAGACAAGCTAGCATTTATATGGTGCTTTAAGTTTTGCAAGCATTTTACAAATATTAGCTAATTTGATCTTCACAATAACTGTTGGAGGCAGAGGCTATTATTATCCCTAATTTACAGATGAATAAACTAAATCTGACAAAGGTTATATAATTTGCCCAGGGTCACACTGCTAGGGAGTAATTGAGACAGAATTTGAACTCATGACTTTCTGACTCCTCATCCGACTCTCTGTCCACCTAATGACCTCTTACATTAGTTAACCTTCCGTAGGAAATGATGATGGTCTATGACAAAGTCAATTCTATTATTCATTTTCTGTTTTTCACCGTCAATAGCATGGAATGTCTTACTTTTCTAATTATATTTCTAGTACTTAGTCAAATTTGATAAAGACCATCCGTGGCTTTTCAAGTCATTGATAAAAAATTTTAAGCAGCACAGGCCTAACACAAATCCCTGTGCTACCTCCCTGAAGACTTTCCAAACTGACATAGTTTGAATAACGAATTCCATTGTGTGGGTGCATTATTTGAATTCATACTGCATATTTCCATTAGGCTAGAACCAATGATCATATTCTGCTTAATTATGACTTTGAATAGTGCCAATTTGAATTCGTATTACCACTTTATAGGATTTATTATTCATTATTTAAAACCTAGCTATGTTGACTGCATAAAGCAAGTGCTTTCCTCAATTCTAATTAAAACAACCATTAGGTTTAGCTGGTGCATGGGGACTACACAACTTGTTCAGTGTGGGGTATTTATGCAAATACATCATGAGCCCCCATCTAGTGCGTTCTCTACAAACAGCAACAAATCAAATAGAAAAGCTATTATTTAGGACAGAATAGTAAAGCAAATATCAAGTTAAATCCCCGTCATTTAGGGGGTACAATCTCACATAAATTCCCATGCCACTGATGGGGAGAAGCTGGAATTTTTCGTGGTTACCTCTGGTAACTCATGCTACAACTATCCAAATTACCCTGGAGGTTAGACCAGCCTTAAGGAAGCACTTAGAAACACTGGAAGCAGGGGAAAACTGGCAAACTTTGGCTACCTTTCTTGCCGCCACATCTAGGCTACTTCCTTCTTAAACAGGTAATTAAAAGTAATTTTAAAAATTCTACTTTAATTTAAGATTAGTGATAACTAATATTCTTGCTATGTGTTTCATTAGAAGAAAAAATATAACCAGAAGAATATTAGCTCTTCTTTGAAAACATGGTTTTGAATCCAAACTTTTTAGAAAAAGAATTGAGTTCTATTGCTTTAAATTAGTTCTTAAATGGATGTCTATTCACATTAACAAATTATCAGTCTAACACAGTGATATGTCAGCTCTAATAAAGAAGAGGCCAAGTTAAGAACAGTACAAGAACTTCCAGCTCACAGCAGCAAAGTTGCTATGCAAATCTAAAGTATTATTACAGGACTTAATTAAGGAATGGCAGTTGAGTAGATTATGAAAAAACTTTCAGAAATGAATCAGTCCTGAGAATGGACTAAAATAAGAAATTTGCATTTATATGATCAAATTCAGTGCATTTTAGCCATGAATTTCACCAAATTACGTGGGTTTGTAAATTCAGTAATTGTTCAGACTTAACAAATTAGGCCTTATCTTTATTTTCAGTGATTTTATTTTAGCTTTAACAATTATTCATTGAGAACATATTATATGTAAGATATCCGTATTTTATACTTCTGTTTATACATAAGCACAATCCCTCCTTCAATGAGATTATAATTTATTTAATAATATAATACATATGGAAAGAGAAATAATAATACAAGTCTGCATATGAAAAGCACTGACTGAATTGTAAAGAAAACAGGGGATCAGAGAGGGGAAAATCCCCTTTTTTGTATAAGAAAGGGGCAGCTGGGTGATGCAGTAGATAGAGCTCCAGGCCTGGAGTCAGGAAGGCTTTAGTTCAAATTCCACCTCGGATACTGGCTGGGTCACTTAACCCTGTTTGCCTCAGTTCCCTCTTCTAAAAAATACAGTGGAGAAGGAAATGGCAAACCACTCCAGTATCTTTGCCAAAAAAACCCAAATGGGGCCCTTAAAAACCGGACATGCCTGAAAACAACTGAACAACTTGTGGGGAAAGGGAAGTTTAGGCAAGGAGATATTCTGAAAGGCAAGGGATATCAGCTACCTGGAAAGATAGATGGAATTAGGTGGGAAAGAAGATTGGTCTTATGTAAATGTATACAAAACTTCAGTTTCAGTTCAACTAAAAGTATAAAGAAATATTTCTCCAGCATAAAGCCCTTTCTAGACTTTTACCTTTAGGAAAGGATATAAAAAGTTAAGAATAAAAGCTAAGGCTTGGAAAAATAGATTAAGGGTAGTAAATAAACTTGGAACAAGAAATTCCTCTTGCCTAGTTAATATTACCTTCCACATCTCCTGAAGTGATTAGAGTTATGACTAAACAAAGGGGAAAATCATTTTTCCTCCTATTTTGATGGAATTGGGATATTAATCACAGGATCTCTTTGACTATTCCAATAGAACTCTTGAAAGGTGTAGTCACATAAGGAATTTCGTTTTAGGAGATTAAGCAACATGGTTCCATTAGATGGAGTCAAATGTTAACCTATGCCTTCCTTGTCCTCCCTACAACAAGGACTGGCTTTCCCCAGAAGGAGACAAAGCTGTCCCCAGGACTTGCTTGATTCTTACTCCTTTTGATATAATTTTGTTGTGATCTAAGGGCACAAAAATTTCACTCACATTAAATCTAGGTCTCTCAGACTTGATGGGTGCCTGACATCATGAAAGTCATCAAAACCTGCCCTAGTGATCAGACATGTTTCCATAAGGAGACAAATGCAGCCACATCTACCAAAGCTGAGGTTAAGAGCCACTCTATGCTTTTTGTATGTCTGTTAGGGCAGAAATAACTTACTTTTGTTAACTTTTCAATGACTTTTGAGTACCTTACTTCATCCCAAAATTGAACCTGAACTAACAGGGCTAGTATCTCAAGGGAGATAATTAAGAAATTTAAGTATGAAGAGGAAATAACACTGTTAGAGTTCTAATTATGTTATAAAGCAAGCATCATCAAAACTAGTACTGGTTAAAAATAGATAACTGGAATAAACTGCAACTAAGGAAGAATCAGAAACAATCAAATTCAATAATCCAATGTTGGATAAACCTGAGAACATACATTACTTGGGGAAGATCTCCCCATGTGACTAGAACTCTTGGGAAAACAGGAAACTCATCTGGCATAAATTAGTTTTAGGCCAAAAACTTAGACAATATATCAAAATAAATTCAATCAGTCAATCAATATTAAAGGTGATCTTATAGAAGACAATGGTTTCATGGTGGAGAGAGAGTTCTTAAACAATGGAAAGAGTCACTTGAAAAAAAAATCATTTCAATTACATGAAATTGACAAGCTTTTGCACTAACATAATCAATGCAACTGGATAAGAAAAGAAGCTGTTGATTGGGTATAAAAACATGCATCAAATATCTCTGAGAAGGGTCTGATATTAAAGATATAGAGAGAGTTGATATAAATATATATACTATATCAAGAGTCATTTTTCAATGGATAAGTGGTCAAAGGATACGAATAGAGTTCTCAACATAAAACCTGCAAATTATTAACAAGTGTTAAAGATTGCTCCAAATCACTAGAAATAAGAGAAATGTGCATCAAAACAATTCTGAGGTTTTGCCTTTGTTAAAGGTAGACCTAATGTAAGCACCTTGTTTTGGTCACATAGGGAGATCTTTACCAAGTAATATATGCTCTCAGGTTTATCCAATATTTTGAATTTGATTATTTCTTATTCTTTCTTATTTGTAGTTTATTCCACTAATCTATTTTAACTGGTAACCATTTTTATGATTCCTGCTTTATAATAAAATTATAGTTCCAAAAGTGTTATTTCCTCTTCAAACCTACATTTCTTAGTTATCTCTCTTGAGATACTAGCACTTTTATCCTCCTAAGTGAATCTTTACTGTTTTGTATAGTTCTATAAAGCAATCCTTTGGTAGTTGAATTGATATGGCCCTGAATAGGTATATTAATTTGGGCAGTATCATCATTTTTTATCATATTACTATGAGATTTCAGTCATTTTGAATGCCACTCAAGATGCTCCTGAGATATTTTTGTACTCATGATAGATGTAAATGTTTATAATTATTCATTGTATAGCATAACAGTTTTGGCTTGACTTCTCTGTCTGTCTCTGTCTCTGTCTCTGTCTCTCTCCTTGTGTTTGCATATGTATGTATATATCCTGTAAAAGTGATGTTCGAAGTCTACTATCATGCAAAACTTCAGACCAGGGTTCAATATAGATATCTTTTGTACAAGGACCAGACAAGTTTGACTACTTTTCTAAAAGAGTTGTACCTCTAAAAATGATTAACTAAGTTAATAATAATAGACATATAATATTAGTAAAATTATTACTATTTTTATTTATTTAGATTGTATGATGCTGTTGAATTTCCCATTTACTTCTTAATCCATTGCAATCTAGCTTCTGACCTCACTCCTACATTGACACTATTTTCTCCATGGTTACCAATGAACTCATATTAGGTGCTTAATAAATGTTTTGATTAAATCCAATTAACCCAATTACTAAATTAAATAAGGTCAACTGTCTTAGCCTTCTTCCTTTTAATCTCAATATAGCTTTTGTTTTTTAAAAATATTTTATTTTCTCCCAGTTACAAGTAAAGATAATTTTAACATTCACTTTAAAAAAATTTTTGAATTCTGAATTTTCTCTTTCCCTCTCTCCCTCCCCTGTAAGGTTATACATGTTCAATGACCTAAAACATATTACTATATTAGTCATGTTGTGAAAGAAGACACAGCTCAAAAAAAATACAGAAAGCAAAAAACAGTATGCTTCAATTTGCATTCAGACTCCTAGATATCCTCTTCTCCTTGAGCTTTTATGACGCTGATCTCTCCCAGTTCTCTTCCTTCCTGTCTGACTATTCCTTCTGAATCTACTTTTCTGGATTATCATCCATGTCCTGGTTTTTAACCTAGGTTTGTGTCCAAAACTGTTTGGGTCTTCTTATTTCTCTGCATTCTTTCTTGGAAATCTTAGGACTTTCCATTGGTTCAGTTATTATCTCTAAGAATATACTCTCAGACTCATGAATCCATCTCTAATATTTCTCCTAATCTGTAGTCTTTCATCACCAACTGGTTACTAGGCATTTCTACTTAGATGTACCATAAGCATCTCAAAACTCCTTAAGTCTAATGTGGACCTTATTATTTTCTGGAATAAAACCTGTCCCTCCTTGAAACCTCCCGATTTCTATGCTCCCAGTCACCCAGGTTTGCAATGTCAGAGCCAACTTTGACTCATAGAATCATAGATTTAGATGTAGAATGAAACTGAGAACCTACCTACTTCTACTTCCTCACTTTACAAGTAAAGAAACTTCACTGTCACTTCCTATTATCCAACCACTCACAAAGTCTTATTAGTTCTATCTCCACATCTCTTTCATCAGTCCTATTTTCTTCACTTATTGGTAAAATCAAAACTGCACTGGATTTGGAATCAAAGGATCTGGTTCAAATTCTTAGTCTGCAATTTACTACCTTTGTGATCTTAAACAAGTTACATAACTTGGTCTGAATTTCCTTATTTGCAGAATTAGGGGACTGAACCAAAAGGTCACTAAAATCCCTTCCAATTCAAAATAAATGAAACTCAAAAGATCTAGAGAATCAAGGGAAATGATGGAAAGCAGGGACATGGGGAGAATAACATTTCTAGACCCCAAACTATATTATAAGGCATCAGTCCAATCATTTGATATTAGTTAAAAAACAGAGAGATCAATGCAACAGACAAGATGAGGGGGAATCAGAAACAACAGAACTCAATAACTCAGTGTTGATAAAGTGTGAGACATAAATTGACTAGGAAAAAACATATTTGATAAAAACTGTAGGGAAAACTGGAAAGCAGTATGACAGAAATTATGCATATTCTACAATACCTTCTATATGAGTAAGCAACCTTAATATTAAAAATCCTACAGCAAAAAGAAAATTAGAGGAGAAACGGATTCCATACCTTCCACAACCATAGCTAGAAGATGTATTCTTAGTCAAACAGGAGGTAGAGGCAATTATAAAAGATAAAAATAGATCACTTTGATTATGTCAAGTTGAAAAAGTTCTGCACAGACTAAATTAACATACCTGGAATAAGAAGGAAGTGGTGAAATGGGAAAAAACATCTTTATATCAAATTTTTCTGATAAGGGTTTATTTTCCAAGATATACATACAATTTATATATATATATACATGCAAATATGTATATATACATGGATATGCGTATATATACATGGATATGTGTATATATGCATGTATACACACGCAGAAAAAAATATATATATATATGACTAATAGCCATTCCCCAATAGATAAGTGGTCAAAATTGTAATTGATTGTGTGACATGGGAGACTTTGGAACAGGACTGCTCAGCATAGTGTGCCCTCATCAGAGAAGGTGCTGTGCTCTATGAGCAAAGCAGAACTAAAATAGCTTAGAAGATTCATAGAATGAGCAAACTTAGACAAAACCCCAAATGTTCACACGGACTACTTGTGCCTGACCTATGGGAGAACATTCTGAGCTCATATTTGTTTGATCTGCCACAGTCAGATACACTGAAACTTGACTCTAGCATAGTGATGTCATTTTGGTCCTCAACCAATTGAATAGGAAGGGACAATATTCCAAATGGTGAAATCCTGAGGTGAGAGAGGATTAGATTGAGAGGAGACAGGGAGAGTCAGAATGGGGTTGAGCATCTCATGGAAGAGGCAAGAGATAATTGTTACAATAGAGGGAGAGAACAGGAAGGCAAAAGGGAAAGAGTCAACCTTACTCTCACGGAATTTGGCTTAGGGAAGGAATTACATAAACTCTAAACTGGGCATCTTGCCACATAGAAGAGTAGGGGGAAGGGGGATGAGAGGTAGGGTGATGGAGGGGAGGGCAGGGTGG
>CM053580.1:232106247-232135612 GCA_028627135.1 Pseudochirops cupreus | reverse complement strand
GTGGGGATGGGTGGTGAGGGAGGAGGAGAAAGAATCTGGAATCTGGCGTTCCATAATCAAATGTTATATCTATCTATCTATCTATCTATCTATCTATCCATCTATCTATCTGCAATTATTATTATTATATTGACTACATCCAACTGGAACTTGAGATACACAGGCACTGCAGTTGGGAGATCCATCCTGCCCTACCAAAAAGTGACATAGGAGAGAATAGACTGGGGGAGGGGGGAACACACCGGGATGGCTGTTTTGGGGCGGTGGGCGGGGGAAAGACGGAGAGAAAATATATAACTCAAAAAAAAATTTAAAAAAATTTAAAAAATAGATATAAAATGTCAAGTACAAATGTACTTATTACATTCATTCATTCTTTGATTTTTATTATTGATTTAAAATATGAAATATCTGGGTGTGCATTCAGTATATCACACTTTGTTTTGGTGACTATTTCCTGGTTCTAGGAGATGCTGTCACCATGCATATTGGGGTCCAAGGACATTGCTATGTCCACATCTCAGCCCTTCTGTTTACTATCTGTGTCATCTCAATGAGTCATTCAACCCCTCTAGGTCTCAGTATCCAACTCTGTGAAATGAGGAGTTAAGACTGAATATAGTTCCTTTCAACTCTAAAACCCTATAAATACCATGAAATATTAGACTATTATGAATATTTAATTTAGATAGGAGGTAAATAAATAAAGGAGGTAAATTTAAAACTATAAAACAGGACCTTGTTTTTCCTGCTTTAAGATTCAGTTGCCGTGATCCTAAACATCAGAATGAAATGGAAAGAACACTGAATTTGGAGTCAAAGGACCTGGATTTGACTCTCAGTGCTGTCACTATCTCTATGACTTTGGGTAGGCCACTTCACCTTTCTCTGTTTCAGTTTCCTCATCTCCACAAAACGAGGAAGTTGAACTAGATAAACCCTATGGTTCTGTCCAATCTGGTGTCTTATGATTCAGTACTAATAGAAGCTGTTGGCACCAAGGAGAGTTATTCGGTAAGAAGAAAGAGACTCCAAAGGCAAGTGATTAGAGGGTCCCAACCCTGGGTGACTGCACACTTCATATTTTCAAAAGTGTTGGCCTCGCAAATACAAGGCAATCTAAATTTCACTAAATAATGTCAGAGTCAAGTCAAATCAACAAAAATTTACTAAGTCCCTACTATGTCCCAGGCACTGGAGACTTTAAAGAAAGGGAAAACAAACAAACAAAACACAGTCCCTGCTCTTGAAGAGTTTACTGTATAAAAAGTTTTAAGAAAAGACATATTTCTGAATCTTCTGAGCTTTATATATCTATATATATATTTATGTCTTAATATTTATCTTTTATATAGTTTTTAATATAGTGGTTCTCAACCTGTTGGTCGCAACCCCTTTGGGGGTTGAATGACCCTTTCACAGGGGTCACAGGGGTCACCTAAGACCATCGGAAAACACATATTTCCAATGGTCTTAGGAGGCAAGACACAGCTCCTCTATTTGTCTCCAGGCAGGTCCACCCACATGCAGATACACCCACATATGAGTATTAAAGGGTCGTGGCATTAGGAAGGTTGAGAACCACTGCTTTCATATATTAGATGTATTTTGTATAGTCTAATATAGTCTATATATTATAGACTAAGCAAATATGAAGCTTCATCGGAAAAAGCTAATATGTTTTAAATTCCTATTAGATAGTTTGCCAACATTAAGTGGCCTTTCCCCACATATAATCCAATGTATTTTTTTTTCTGTCTGTGCATTTAAACATGTATTCACTTAAATGTTAAGATATATTAAAGTTTCTGAGTTTGCATATATATAATTTTTGTCCTTATGACTCTACTACTGTCCTCTTGTCTCTTTTGGTAGTTTTTGTCTCTGAGTACAAAGCAGCAAAAAGAGGTCAATTTCTCCTTAGAGCTAATGAAACATAATGTGCTTCTTTTCATATGATGACAGCTGTGACCATCCCTGAGGAGTGTATAACTTGAAACAGCAGAAACTGAAATAGTTTGAATAGGCAAGATACCAAGAAAACAGACTAACTAGGCAGATGGTGATTATTTTCTTGAGAAAATCTTAGTAAAACTGTAAATCTGGAGCAACGGACTGAAAACAAAGGGACATTTGTGGGCGTTTATAACTTAATTTTTCTCACGAACATCCTTTCTGTTATGACCAGTTGTTGTACCAATACACATACATTGTCATTCATAGTAAAATTTCCTTATTTTCGTTATATAGAATTTTCTTTTTTATATTAGAAAAAACTATTTTAAAATACCAAATTAGAAGAAAAGATAATGATGAGAAAGAAAACATTACATGTGATTGAAGCAGCTTCATTCCTGTTTCCATTTTACCTTTTCTATTTAACAAATATTTGGAGAGATACAGAATTAAGATACAGGCATACCTCATTTTATTGCGTTTCTCAGATTCGGTATTTTTACAAATTGAAGATTTGTGGTAACCTGTGTTGAGCAAATCTATCAGCACCATTTTCCTAATAGCAAGTGTTCATATTGTGTATCTGTGTCACATTTTAATAATTCTCACAATTCAGACTTTTTCACTATTATTATATCTGTTATGGTGATCTGTGATCAGACTTTGATGCTTCTATTGTAATTGTTTTAGGGTGTGGCTATGTAAGATGGCAGACTTAATTGATAAATGTTTTATGTGTTTTGAGTGCTCTCCTGTCTGGTCTTTCCCTCATCTCTCACCCTCTTTTCCTGCCTCCCTATTCTTCAAGACACAACAATATTGAAATTAGCCAATTAACAATCCTACAATTGCCTCTAAGTGTTCAAATGAAAGAAGAGTCAATAGATGTGGCAAACTTCATTATTTTAATTTCCTGTTTTAAGAAATTGCCACAGCTACCTCAACCTTCAGCAGCCACCACCCCCGATCAGTCAGCAGCCATCAACATCAAGGCAAGCCTCCACCAGCAAAAAAAGATTATGACTCGCTGAAAGTTCAGATAATAGCATATTTTAGTAATAAAGTATTTTAAAATTAAGGTATGTACATTGTGTCTTTTTTTAGACACAATACTGTTACACGCTTAATAGACTACAGTATAGAGTAAACATATATGCACTGGGAAATTAGAAAAAATACGTGACTTGCTTTATTGCAATATTCATTTTATTGTGGTGGCCTGGAATCAAACCTACAGTATCTTTCTCTGAGTTTTGCCTGTATACCACATTCATGTCATCATGGAGCTTTCTGTCTATTAGGGCAATTAAACAAAAACACAGGTTATTATAATACAATATAATACTATTGGATAGGTATATTAGTGAGATACAAAGAGTGCTATATAAAGTCTAAGGAGGAAGGTTATTATTGACTATGGGATCAATAAATCCAGAAACAAGCATTTACTAATCACCTACAATATGCCAGGTTTTGTACTAAATTTTTGTACTTTAAGAATATTATCTTATTTGATCTTTACAACAACCCTGGGAGGTCAGTATTGCAATTTTTTACTGCCATTTTGCAGGTGAGGAAACTGAGGCAAATGGAGCCTAAGTGACTTGACTGATGTCACACAGCTAGTAGTGAGTAGTCTGAGGCAGGATAGCCTCACCTATCACCTAGCTGCCTCTACATGGAGGAGGTAGCATGTGAATGGGGGCTGAAATGAAGAACAGAAATCCACTAGATGAAGACAAAGAGGAAAGACATTGTAATTGATCAACTCTTGCTTCCTAAAAATGGGAAATAGACACAAGTAGACATTGACTTTGATATTGCTATTTTTTAGAGAAGTTCAAGTGATAGAAAAAAAATCTCCACAAAAGAGTCTGAGAGAGCCCAGGAACCAGCAAGTTCAGCAAAAATGACCTCATGAAGCTAAGAAGCATGGTGTACTGGTGATGGAATTTGGAGATGCTGCTGTATTGGCTTGGGTTTTGGGCTGAGTGTTAAAACCCAGAGCTTGTAAATCCCACTTGTGGGATGGACTTGTTGATGTGAAGAGAGAGGGCTGAACTGGACGGAGCTGTCAATTGGGAGAAAGGCCCAAGCCTAGAGAAAGGCAGAAGGACTTTGGGAGAGCAACATCCAGTATTGTGGAGCCTGAGTTGCTGAGAGAAAGACTGCTAAGAGCCCGTGGGAGCTGCCCAGGACTTTTGAGAACTGCCACTTGGAACTGCCAAGAACTGAGGAGGCATGGCTATGATGCTGGTATTTTGTCTGTCTGTTTTGATATTGTTTTTTGCCAGATTCACCTGATGGTGAAGGACAGTGCTGCTGTTGTAGAGGGTCCTGGAACCGGGCTGTTGGTTCAGAAGCCCTGAAGGAGGATTTTCCTGTTGTATGTTTACAGAAATCCTGGAAGAGGGCCTTGCTGATGTTTTCAGGGGTTCTGGGACTGCCTCTACAGGCAGAGAGTGACTTGATGATATGGCTTTGTTGAGCCTTGTCTCCCCAGGAACTGAGATTGCTGAGGGCTTGCCTCAAGTGAAGATGAAAGAAGGACCTTTCCTTGAGTATTCAATGTTGAGCTTAACCTTGTAACTTAAGGGTGGATGGCCTTTTGTGCTCTCCTGCCCCTTTTGAGATTCAGGGGTGGGAAGCCTTTGAGTTTTTTTGTGCTCTGTGATTGACCAAATGAACGTACTTTGTTTATGGTTGGAGACTAATCTCTATTTGAGAAGAGACTTTTGACTAACTAAATGAATGTACTGCCTAGGTGTAGAGTAGTACCTGGATTGAATTGAGAACTTACTTCCTAAAGGAACAAGCTACACTGTATTTTGACTTTCTCGGTTCTGTGAATGTTTGCTGAATAAATGGGGTTTACTATGCTGGTAATCTAAACCTTGGAAGTTGCCTTTGCTTAGCATTACACATGGTAGCTACAAGTTACCCCTATTTCATGCCCTGAATGTACTTTCTACTTGCCTCTACCTCTCAGGATCCTTACAACTGCTTCTTAACATACTTAACTTCCTTCAAGGTTCACACTCATATGCCACCGCCTATGTGAAGCCTTCCCTGATTCCCTTCTCTTCTGCCCCTCAGCTTAAGGTCTATCATATATTTTTTTTAAAAGCATTTGACTCAGTACAGAAAGATGAAATTTTGAAAGCTTTTGTTAGACAAGGCACCACCAAGGCCCATATTAAAATTATAGAAGACTGACAGGTGGCAGATCCCTTTACTGCAAATACAGTCCTCAAAATATTTTGGTGATGTCACCCAGTAAACTGTATTGTAATCAGATCATTATCACAGACAAAAATCTTGCCCATAGTCACTCAGACATCATGTTGATCCCATGAAAACTTGGCAACAGTGTTTTAAAGAGACATTGTCATATCAAGTATTCATAGTCTCTAAGTTCCAGAGAATGAAAGAATTCCAAGCTAGAGATACCTGACCTAGGAGATCAGAATTATATGATAACATATCACCCTTGTTTGTCTTGTCTGCCGCTAGAGCTGTACTGAGCATCCTTTCCATAAGCCTAGAAGGATGAGTGTACATTCTAACACTTTAATCAACAAAAAATGAAGTTAATTATCCATCTGTACAATAGTCTGGAGAACATTAAACATAATATAATAATAGCAAGACACTGACTAGTGCCAGGAGCATTTCATCTGAACATTAAAAAAAGAAGAGAAGAGATGATACAATAATGAGCGACATTTATATAGCTAGGTGTTGAAATGAATAAGACCCCTGGGTTTGGAATCAGGAAGATTCATCTTAGTGAGTTCAAATCTTGTCTCAGACTCTTAGTAGCTGTATGACCCTGGGCAAGTCACTTAACCCTGTTTGCCTCAGTTTCCTCATCTATAAAATGAGCTAGAGAAGGAAATGACAAACTGCTCCAATATCCTTATCAAGAAAACCCCAAATGGGGTCCCCAAGAGTTGGACATGACTGAAAAACAACTAAACAAGAGTTCAGAACCAAATTCAGACACTTGCCGGCTATGCAACCCTTGCTTAACCTCCTTCAACCTCAGTTTCCTCATTTCTGAAATGGATATAATAATTGTACCCGCAGTACAGGATTATTATGAAGATCAAATGAGATAATATACATACAGAACTTCGTAAACCTTGGAGCATGATATAAAAACCATCTATATCTGTCATCATCGTCATCATCATTATTATTATCACTTCAAAGTTTTCAAGCTGGCCCCAGCAAACAAGTAGCAATTATTAGGTTGGAGGTGCAGGATGGAGTGGGGTATGACTGAATCAGTAGCAACAGCAGCTGCTTCTGAAGCTTCAGTCTACAAACAGTAAGGGGGTCAGACAGTCAGTCAGAGGGAAATTATAGAGGTCACTCTGTTGGCACTGGATGCAGGACTCTATTGTGTTGCCCACACACAGATCCAGGTTGCAATCCTGGTTTACAGTCATAGTCCTGGGTTACAGTCCCAGGGTGAAGAGGAGCACTAGCACACCAAAGCTTGCAGATGTAGGGAAGTAGGGACCCTGTTCACAGTTCCAGGGCAGAAAAGTGTGCTTGTGGTCATTCACAAACCAGAGCACAGGCCACAAGAGTGGTAAAATACACCTCTCCTTAGATCATACCACCTTGGAAGAACTGAAGCACACAAATCCCCAGAACTTGCTCTGAAAACAACTGCACAAAAAATTAAAATCTTGGAACAGTGCTTTCTCCATCCAGGAGCAGAGCCCAACTTTAACATAAATTTAAGCAAAGAAATAGATGGAAAAATGAGCAAACAACAACAACAAAAAGATTCTGATCATAGGATGTTACTGTAGTGTTAGGGAGATCAAAACACAAACTCAGAAGAAGACGACAAAGTCAAAACTGCTGCATACAAAGCTGCAAAGAAAAAATGTGAATTGGTCTCAGGCCCAAAAAGAATTCCTGGTAGAGCTCAAAAAGAATTTTAAAAATCAAATAAGAGAGGTAGAGAAAAATTGATGGAAGTGCAGTGAGGCAAGAAAATCTTAGGGAAAAGAGAGTGAATAACTTGGTTAAGAAGGCACAAAAATACTGAAGAAAATGGTAACTTAAAAAGTAGAGTAGGCCAAAAGGTAAAAGAGGCACAAAAATCCAATCAAGAGAAGAATACTTTCAAAAATAGAATTGGCTAAATGTAAAAGGAGGTACAAAAACTTAGTGAAGGAAATAATTCCTTAAAAGTTAGAATTGGGCAAGAGGAAGCAATGACTCAATGAGACATGAAGAAATAATAAAACAAAATCAAAAGAATGAAAAAAAAATGTTAAATATCTCTTTGGAAAAACCACTGACTTAGAAAATAAATTCAGGAGGGATAATTTAAGAATTATTGAAGTACTAAAATTCATTATCAGAAAAAGAGCGGAGACATCATCTTTCAAGAAATTATCAAGGAAAACTACTCTGAAATTCCAGAACCAGAGAGAAAAATAGAAATGGAAAGAATCCACTGGATTACCTCCTGAAAGAGATCCCAAAATGAAAACTCCTAGAAATACTGTAGCCAAATCCCAGAGCTCCCAAGTCAAGGAGAAAATATTGCAAGCAACAAGAAACAATTCAAATATTGTGGAACCACAGTCAGGATAACCCAAGATTTAGTAGCTTTTACATTAAAGGATCAAAGGGCTTGGAATGTGATATTGTAGAGGGCAAAGGAACTAGGACCACAACCAAGAATCACCTCCCCAGTAAAACTGAATATAATTCTTCAGGTAAAATAATGAACTTTCAATGAAATAGAGGATTTTCAAACATTCCTTATTAAAAGACCAAAGCTGAATAGAAAATTTGGTTTTCAAATATAAGACTCAAGAAAAGCATAAAAAAGTAAACAGGAAAGAGAAATCATAAGGGATTCAGTAAGGTTGAACTGTTTACATTTCTATATGAGAAGATGACATTGTACTCCTAAGAACTTTATCATTATTAGGGTAGTTAGTGCTAAAAAAAAAAATGCTACCCACACCCAGAGAATGAACAGATGAAGTCTGAGTACAGATTTAAGCATACTTTTTTTAAACTTTATTTTTCTTGTTTTTGGTCTGCGTTTGCTTTCACAACATGACTAATATGGAAATATGTTTCCCATGGCCATAAATATATATATGAAACCTCTATCAAATTGCTTGAATTCTTGCTTAGGGGAGAGAAGAGGGAGATAAATTGGATCTCAAAATTTTTAATAATTAATTTTAAAATTTGTTTTTACATGTAATTGGGGAAAAATAAAATGACAAATAATGATTTATTTATATTATATATTACTTATATATAATATATAAATATAGTATTTATTTGTTTTAATATACAGATACATTATTTTGATAATAATAATAAAAATAATAAAATAAAATGCATGTTAAAAATGAGAAATAACCCAAAGAATGATGAAAGCTGATAATGGGCACAAGTAGGCTATCAAAAAGTTACATGCTAAAAGTAATATAAATCGTATTGTTGAGGAAAATGCATGATTGGGAAAGGAGGCAAGTTGGTAATACAACAAGGAGGACAGACAACAGAGACCCAGTATAACTGGTATCCCCTAGTACATTTAGACAGTTTGAGGAAGTTCTTCAGCATGTTATACTTCTAATGTACAGGTACTTGCAGCAGCTCTCATACCAACTGACCTCTTTTGTACCTTGCCTTCCCCAACCTCTCATCTAAAACCCAGTACTCTTCTTCAAAGCAGGGGTGCTGACAGAAAAGGAAAATGAAAAAGTTGGAGAGAATTGGGAAAATTGAGACACTATGGCATTGCAGATGAAGTTGGAAACTGAGTCAGTCAATCTGTAGAGCATTTTAGACCTATGTCCATAAGGCTTTCAAACCATATATTCACTTTGTCCCAGCAATACCACTATTAGATCTGTATCCCAAAGGGAAAAGAAAAAGATCTATATAACAAAAATATTTATAGTTTCCATTATATGTAATGGAAATAAAATAGACTCCTTTCTAATAAAATCAGGGGTAAAACAAAGATATCCATTGCCATCACTTCTGTTTGATATAGTATTAGAGATTCTGCCTAGGGCAGTAGGGAAAAAAAAAGAAATTAAGGAAATATGCATTAATAACAAAGAAACAAAATGTTCACCTTTTGCAGATGGTATGATAGTATGCTTAAAGCACTCTAAAAAGTCAGCTAAAATTAATTGAAATGACTTCAGCAATTAATAACTTATGGAATACAAAATAAATTCAAACAAATCATCAGCATTTCTATGTGATACTGATAAAACCTCTCAGAAAGAGATGGGAAGAGAAATTCCATTTAAAATTAGTACAAAATATATAAAATACTTGGGAGTCAACCAACCAAGATACACTAGAACTAAGTAATAAAGCCACAAATCACTGTTTACAGAAATACAGACCTAAATATTTGGAAAAATATGAATTGCTCATGGATAGGATAACACATTATAATAAAAATAATAATACTACCTGAGTCAATGTATGTATTCAGTGCCATACCCAACAAATTACCAAAGGCTTACATTATAGAGCTAGAAAAAGTTAAAAAAAATTCATGGGGAGGCAAAAACTGTAAAAAGAACAATCTCAAGGGAAACAATGACAGAAGTAGGAATAGAGGGTGCCTGACAGCTCCAGATCTGAAACTATGCGACAAATAGTAATCCTCAAAACAAGCTGGTACTGGGGTGAAAAACAGATTGGCCAGTGAAAATAAAAATATAAAAGCACATTTATCTAGAACCCTAGTGTCTGACAGGCACAAAGACCCCAGCTACTGGGATAAAGATCCATTATTTGACAAAAAACTGCTGGGAAAATTGGAGGGCAAGATGGAAGAAATGATATTTAGGCAAACACCTCACACCTCATACTAAGATAAGCTCAAACTGATATGTGACCTAGATTTAAAGGTCACATAATAACTAGGTTAGAGAAACATAAAAAGATACCTGTCAGATCTTTTGAAAGGAGAAAAGCTTATGAAGCAACAAGAGATACAAAGGATCATAGAAGATAAAGGGATAATTTTGGTTACATAAAATTTAAAAGTTTTTGCACCACAAATCCAATGAAGCTAAGTTAAAAGAGAAACAACTAGACAAAAATCTTTGTCTCAATTTTCTATGATAAAGATATAGTTTCCAATATATAAGGAACTAAGCAAATTTATAAGAATAAAGCCATTCCCTAATTAACAGATGGTCTAAGGATATGAAAAACGTAGCTCTCAAGGGTAAAAACCCAGGCTATCCACAGTCACTTGGAAAAATACTCCAAAGCATTACTAACTAGAGAAATGCAAATGAGCAATTCTGAGATTCTACTTTACACTCCTCAAACTGACAAAGATGAGCTAAAAGGAAAATGATAGATATTGGAGGAGATTTGGGAGAAAAGGCACATTAGGGCCCTTGTGGTAGACTAGATGGTTTCATTTGTTCTGGATTTTCTAAGTATTCATAAAACATTAAACTGTTCATGCTCTTTGACCCAACTATACCACTGCTAGACTTACACACAAAAGACATCAAATGATAGAAGAAAGTTTTAGATGAAAAAAGATTTACAACAGTTCCTTTGTTGCCAGTTTGGTAAAAATTGAAAACTAAAAAGAAGCTCATCACTTGAGAAATGACTGAATAAGTTGTGGTACATCAATGCCATGGGATTCTGTTTTCCTCTAAGACAGTGGTTCTCAACCTTCCTAATGCTGCGACTGTTTAATACAGTTCCTCATGTTGTGGTGACCCCCAACCATAAAATTATTTTCGTTGCTACTTCATGACTGTAATTTTGCTACTGTTATGAATCATAATGTAAATATCTGATATGCAGGATGTATTTTCATTGTTAGAAATTGAACATAACCCACAGGTTGAGAACCGCTGCTCTAAGAAATGAGGAAATAGATTATTTCTAGACTTAGATGAATTGATGCAAAAACGAAGCAACCAGGAACAGGACAATTTATAACATCAATATTAAAACAGAAACAATTTTAAGACTCTTGTAGAATGCTGAAGAATGAAATGAGCAGAACAAGGAGAACAATATATAAGATGACAACGATATTGTACCAATAGACAACTTTGAAAGCAAAAGAACTATCCTCACTACAGTGACCATCTATGATTATACAGGACCAATGAGGAAATACATTGTTTACCTCCTGACAGAGAGCTGGCAAATACAGGATGCAGAACGAGACACAGAAATTTTTGTAAGCATCCAATGAATGATTTTTTTTTTACTTGAGTCTGCAAATTTCTTACAAGGAATTAGTTTTTCTTTTCTCTCTCCTCCCCCCTTCATTTTAGTGAGGTAGGGGCATAGGAAATAGATTTCTTTTAATTAAACAAATTTAAAACAGAGATCTAGGCATATAGATGTAGAATGCTACCTGCACTTTAGATGAGGTCGCTGTCTAATTAGTTTTTCTTAGTTGTTTTTTTTTTTACTTTGTTACAATATATATCTCATAGAATGAGGGTAATCTATAAATGTTTGTAATGTAAAAACAAAATACATCACTAAAATTTATTTTAAAAAAGTAAATGTCCGAGGCAGGATTTGAACTCAGATGTTCTTGTATGTAAGACCAACACTCATTTAAAAAAAAGATTACTGAAGAGTGCCTAGCATTATTCCTGACACACAAGATTCACACAAGGCTGAATCAAAACAACACAAACTCTTCAAGGTCTTCTATGGAAGATATATGGAACTACATGAATAAAAATCACAGTCAAGGAAGGCATGCAGGGATATTAATGGTAGCAGGAATTGATGAAATAAAGATTCCATCAAAGTATTGTTAGAAAAATGTCCATCTTCTCCTCCCTTCAAAGCCTTAGTTTTTTATTGTATAGCAATGGATTTTCTTTTTGAAAGACATTTTGAATATATATAATAACCTTATCTTAGAAATTATTAACAGATAAAATTACTGAAACAAAATTGTTAACAAGGGTCTCAGAGCATAAGGGGGTAAAGTCACACTTAAGTACTTTAGCTACACAATTAAATGTTGTCCACAGAAGACAAGCATCCAAATACATCCTAGCAGGAAAGCAGGAAGGGAATCAAAACGCAGAACAGTATCCTGGGAAGCATGCCCTAAAGCTTAAGAAACACAGGTCAAGACTATAAGGTAATGCCAGAAATTTAAAAAAAAAAATTCTGCCTCTGATCCTTACAGTTCAAGTCTGAAGACTTGCCTGGATATTTGAGCTTACCTTAATTGTTGGGAAAGTTGGGCCACAAAGATAAAAAAGAGCATGGTTCCCAGTCTTTGACTTCTCTCTGCCTAGTACCTTAGGTCAAATTTCTTCTAGCTTTATTGTACCTGTATGCTCTCTTCCATATACTAAGATGTTACCAATCCAGCAGTGCTCAGAAGGGCTCAGCTTTAAATTATTTTCCAGAAGCAGTGAAAAGTATGCACAGTTTTATCCAAACTCTCTTACTCAGTCCCCTTTGTTTTCTTGATTGACTTGAATAGGGGGACAACTGCTTGTGGTCAGGGAACAAAGTGAAAGTCAAAGTTCATTTATGGCAGTGGCTCTCAACCTGTGGGCTATGTTCAATTTGTAACAATGGAAATACATCCTGCATATCGGATAGATTCATAACAGTAGCAAAATTACAGTTATGAAGTAGCAATGAAAATAATTTTATGGTTGGGGGTCACCACAACATGAGGAACTGTATTAAAGGGTTGCGGCATTAAGAAGGTTGAGAACCACTGATCCATGGAGTAGAATTAACAACTGGCTTCATTCTAACCATTCTCATTGGTAGAGATGACAGTACCTCTAAAGATCAAGCTTTGTTGGGGAAAGATAAAAGGAGATGGACAAGGAAAAGGTCACCTATTTGAAGACTGGAGAACCTAGCTATAATGACTTCAGAAAGAGGGTTTTTTTTTATGGCACAGGACTCAGAACTTCCAGGGAGTGGTGAAGCTGAGTGACCTGGAGCCCAAGGGGCATCAGCTGTGGGAATATGCTAGAAACAACCTAGCAATTTTGAGACTTTAGTATTTTAGTAGTATAGTAATAATATGATATGATACGATATTGTGTAGGGTACGGGAACCCCAAAAGCCCTCTACCCAAGAAAAATCAAAAGTCAGAGGTGTCTTGAGGAAGGAACAGGAAGTTTTATTCTCTTCCCTCACAGGAAGAGGGTGGTCTTCTCCATGGCAGGGACAAGGAGAGGAGGCATGTTACAAAAGACAGAAGAAGAATTTATACCCTAATGCAGTCAAGCCCCCTCTTCCTGGCTGTACCTTCTCCCATTGGCTAGGAGGTGGGCTCTCAGTCTTGGTACAAAATCTAACCCAATGGCGGATAACAAAGAAACCCACCACTATCTCCTATTAGCAGGGAAGTGGGACAGTGAGCCAAGGTATCATCCATGGCCTTATTTGGTAACCACCAAAGCAAGGGAGGGGAAAAGGTCACAAGCAAGGGTAGAAGTCAAAAACTCCTGAAAGGGGCCTAATGCTGATGACAACAAGGGAAGGGGGGGAAGGGTCCTAGGTTGTGTAAACTCAAGACTCAGTTCTGTCCAGTCTTACAAAAAGTCTATCTCTGGTTTCCAGACAGTTTCTCTCCCTTTTTATTCTGAGGAGTCTTCACAGAGGCTGCAGAGAGTGTACCCCACTGAATATGATATTTAATAATATGATATTATATAATATGATATATGATATATCATAACATAACATAGTATAGTATAGTATAATATAACATAACATAATATAATATAATTAATATAATAATAGTTGTATACAACAGAGATCCCTTAATAATGGAAGCAGACTTAAGGCTCACCCCGTATTCCTCACCATTCACAGTACATTTTATTAGACTTATACTTATTAAAAGTGGTGCCTTATATATCTTATTTTACAATAATTTACTTCACAGTCCATTAGGTAAAAGCCACCTAACACCCATAGAGCCATATAACAAAAACTCCGCGTGAGTAAACAACTCTTTGAGGAGATGGTTTCACATTTATTTCCATCCTGTCAGAGAACTCATGCTGAAATGACATTAATACGGTATTTTTATAAATAAAGACATGAAAAATTTATGTAAAATGTACCCACAGAGAAAAAAATGTAACAGAATGCATAGATTTTTAAAAAGACTTCAGTGAGGAGAGTAGGTAGCTTTTCTGATGATATTGTTAACTACCAAAAATAGCATTTGCTTTAGGACATGTGTAGGATGAAGTGTGGTCTCTCATCTGCTAAAGTCCATAAAGCCTTAGGCCTCAGTGTTGATTTACTAGAAATCAGGTGATTTTGGGAAAAATGAAACTGTGGAAATCTCCTGCTTGAGTTTCCTTGTTCTTTGTCACCCCACCTGCCAAATAAGGGAAAGTAACCGCAAGTGCCAATCAAAAATAAGAGCTTTGCATGGGAAGGGGGAGGGGGGTACTCAATATGAATTTGTAGCTATTCCATGATGTAAGCAAAAGTTAACATTTGTGACTGAGTGTATATGTAAAAGATTCGATTTCTGAAGTATCTCTCTTCCAAAGTGAATATAATTAGAGGATAGATAAGCTTAGTGAAACAAGGATGTATGTCTGCTATTCAGTTGTGAGATTCAAGTCAGAAACCTCTTTTGTTTAAGGCAGTACAGTTATGTTAGTGAAGAATATCTTATGAGGTACCTAGTCTATGTAGCATGTAGAAATAGAAAGGACAGTTAAATAGTCTGAGTAATGGATTACACTAGCCCATGAGCACTCTACTTCTCGTCATTTTTCTCCTACTTCTTTTGGTTCTTGTTTGTTTAATCTCTCTGCCAGATTTGTCTCTTCTAGGCTCAGCAACCCTCCACTTGCTGATGATGGCTCAGGCTGAATATCAACCACTGCCTGAAGTCACTACCCAACACCCTTTTGATCTGGTGTCTGCCAAGTTCTGGACATTGGCCGCAGCCTCCCATCCCCTTGACTGATGGACCCCTGTGAGGCAGGGACAACTCTATGACCTTTCTCAGCATGAAGCAGCTTGGGAAGCTGAGACCTTCATCCCTTGTCCCCAAATGAATTTGTGTCTCATCTGTTTAAAGGGGGAATTGTGGAGTCTGGGATGCTTTTGTCTGTAACCTCAGTTTGTAAAAATCTCACTTGTGTTCAGGTACCTACGTATGTAACATCAGTCTGTAACAAGCCTGTGCAATTAAGTTGTAAAAGTTACACTTTCCCCCAGCCATAATGGCATTAACTCTGCCTCTCCCCGGCCCCTAGCCTAAAAGTCTTTTCCCTGAGCTAACAGTCTGCCTAGACACAGTTACCCATGAATATATCACCCAAGTATTCTTTAGAGAAATACATAGCTCCTTTGTTCTAAGTGGCCAGCTGCATCCAAAAACCTTGAACAACATTATCAAAGAGATAACTCCCTCCCAAGATGGCACCTCCTGAATCCCTAATCAGTCTAACTTCCAGACTTGGCACCTCCTGAAACAATCAAGCCTATCCTTCCAACAGCCATATTGGACCTATATCATTCATCCTTGACCAAAAAGTAACCTAGTGACATGTCAAGGCAAAAACCACACCTCTCCCTGGCCCCCCTAAAGGGGATTTCCCAGTGAATTATGGGTAATATGCCTGCACAGTTGATGAAAGTGCATGTCCCTTTAAGCACTGATCACTCCTAAACTCCTCCCAAACTCCTCCCTTACTCCACTCTTGCCCACCTAGCTAGCATAATTAACCCTTCTGCTTTTGCACGGTGGCTCTCTTCCCCCTGGGTGTTCCAGTGGTTGGACTGCCTGCTTCTTACGAGATTCTAATAAAGAAACCTTTCTACTTTCACCTTGAGACGTCTCTGAGTAGTCAATTTGGGGTAGGGTCTTTGTGTCTCACACAGACAGGATTCTCTTATGTGCACAGAATATTTTTACTTTGCAGTCCTTGAAATCAATCTGCTTTCTGGTCCTCTTTTCCCAGATGCAGAGATCATGTTTAAAGAGTGGCACAAGGTTGAACCTTCATAAAATTGTGAAGTAGACAACCTCTTTTGAGTGACATCTCTCCATCTCTAACATATTTTTCCCAATATTTCCCCTCTCGCTGCCCAGAATTCCTCCTTGTGGTTTCTTACCTACAGCAGCACATAAAACTATGTACCCATAGCCCAACAAAAGGGCAGGGCAACTGACCCATGAAATGCAAAAGTCATGCTTTGGTCAGATGAGAGCTCAAAGTATCCTTTTAAGATAAGTGTTCTTTGATCTGTGTTGATTACCAACACTCTTGCCTAAATCCTGTCTGCCCTGTTTCTGCCCAGTATTTGATTTTCCTAGTGTCTCAACAGCTTATTGACTAGCTCCTGGGTGGGTCTTTGATAGGTAGCCTTTGCTTTTTCCTCAGGCTTTGGCCTGTGACATCACAAGGACAGCAGCCTTAGCATCCAAACCCATGGCTCATAGAGACTGATGTCTCAAGTAATATGTGAGTCAGTTGTACTAATGTACAACAGAGATCCCTTAATGATGGACGTAGACCTAATGCTTGCTCCTTACTCCTCACTATTCACAGTAAATTTTGTTAAACTTCCATTTATTAAAAGTAGTACTTTACATATCTTGTTTTGTAATAGTATCAAAATTTTGGGGTTTGGGTTTTTAATAGATACTACTTTTTACTTCTATATATTTAAATCAGTGTTGCAAAATTAAATTCTAGGTGTGGAGTGTAAGATTTTTTAAACATCTTCTCTAAAATTTGTTAAACTTATAGAAATATCCTTTTTTAAAACTCTCAGGCAATTTGGGGGGGGGGGTTCCCGGCACTGAAGAGATCACTTAGATAACAGTAATACCCATATGCATTTTGAATTGTTATTGACATCCAACAGTCTTTGCAGAAAAATGAAAGGAATAGATCTGGTATTTTGTGGTATCTGGGCCTTCAATAAATAGTTTGTGAAGATTAATTCTTTCCTTCGAGTTCAGGAGCATCATAAGAGACATATAGAAGAGAGGAGAGTCTTCCTTTGATTCTTTTCTAGAATTTTGCCCTCATTCAAGTTCATAATGGAAGAGGGGATAATTTGGACCAAGCCATCTTTAGTCTCTTTGTCTATTGAATTCATGTAACATTCACAGGAAAAGAATCTGTTTCATAGAAGTGTGGGACATTTCTGGGTGAATGGCAGGATTACTGTGTATACTCACAGCACTGCCAGTTTTTTCTGAAGTCTTGTTGATTGCTATGCTTTGATGGCACCTAAATCAATGTCTTTACTGTGGTGTGATACTCAGAACTGAACCCAGTGCTCTAGATATGGCCTGACAAGGTGATGATCAAATTATCATTTGCCTTTAGTCACTAAACTTTGTTTAATGTAGTCTATGATGGGAAAATAACACTGTTGGAGATGGGAGTACCAAATTCTAGTAATGGCTCTATAGCTTATGAGCAGTGTGTCCTCAGGCCTCTAAGCCTCCATTGCTTCATCTGTAAAATTGAGGATAATATTTTATCGACTAGAATCCAGGAAATGGGCACATATGCTATCTTTGCATTCCTTCTATCTCCAAGGCTTTGCTGTCCTGATCATCTCATTCTCTTTGTTTAGAATAAATATTTCTGCGTCAGCATGGGAGTCAGACTCTTCTGTTTGCAAATATACGTCTTGAAGATCCCACAAATATCTTAGGTGGTAAGCATACCCTCCATCTGATCCCAGCCACAAGCAAAGTTTGGTACCTATGACACACTGCTGACACTTACAGGAGACACACCAAAGTTTTATTCCAAAAAAATTTTTTATGGCATAAGTTTTATAAGTGTTTATGTAGTACAAGTTGCCAGTGGTATAGATAGGACCTTAGACTTCCTCTGATTCTTTGTTCTTCATGTGGTATTTACTATGGTGCCCTGGATCCCCTGGATACCAGTGAACGCTTAATTTACTGACTTAGGGCTTGCGTTTGCAAAAAAAAAAAAAAACAAACTAAAAAAACCCCAACAAAAACACCCCCAAGAATACCTTAATTTCCTATTAAAATTATGTTATATAATGTTGTATCTTGTCTTACTCTATCTTCCACTTGTACAAATAATAGAACTCCATGAGAAGTAGCCACCATATTCATGTAATATAGGATGTTGAGTAGTGGGTGGTGAGTGAGAGGACCAAGGGGAGCCTCTCTATGTATTCTTTTACCCACATGTAAAATATAGAACAGAGAAATAAGTATAAGGGAATATCTACATGCAAACTTAAGTGGAAGCTAAAAGGAGACTTAGGTGATGCTTATTATAAGCACTGGTCCTCCTCTTTCATCTCCAGGTGGCTTCCTGTTCTGAGGGATGATCTTTCCTCTAGGAGCTTTTTATTTCACTCTAGGTTATTGATCTCTCTTGGTTTAAACTCTCTCTGATAAATCAACTTTGAGCTGGTTAACTAAAATCATTTTAGAGTGAGCTAAAGTTTGTAATCTCCTGTTGGAGAAATATTTACTCTGTCGCCATCCTCCTGCTTTTCCCAAACTGACCAGTTTCCCAGATTCAATCTCAATATAAGATTATAGTACTGATTATGTAACAAGGGTTAGTGATCACTAATTTATTTTTTTTAAAGTGAATGGACAATACAATAAGAAGGAAGAAAGCCAAGAATAAAGGAGCAAAGTTGGTTGGATAGAAGAGTAGCCAGGGCCAGTCACTTCTGACCACATGAGCAGAAAAAAGGTTTTCTGCTTAGATTCCTTTCCTCTCGTAGGAAGAAGGGGATGAAAGCTCTCAGAAGAACTGCTCAGTGAGGGGGGGGAGTATGTTTCTACAACTGGCTGGCAGGAGAGAAAGATAATATCTCTGAAGGATACATCAACTGTCTCACCAGTCATTGATTTTATCAATACAAGAAGCATCCTTGTTGGCCTCAGTGACTACAGTTTAGTGAGTAACTTGCCATAGGGAGGGAAGAGTTGGGAAAGAAAAGCTCTTGGCATATTCCCACGTGGTACCAAGATGGAAACTGCCACATAAACTCCACACTTGCTGACTCGTTTTCCTAGAAGTGTACATACATGCATGCATATAAACACACACTTTATAATTTTTCCACTCTGAAACACTAGCACCGGTGAATTCTGGGGCAACTCCAAAGCTACATTTAATTTTTAATTTTTTGTTATTTAGAACTTTATAAGCACAAGAACAAACATTTCCATATAAAAACAAAAGAAAAATTGCATATGAAACTATGAATCTTTACTATATACAGCTCACTTTTACAAATATGTGATAAATTAAAGTTTCAAAAATGACTCCTTCACCTACCCTCTGTTCTGTTTTTGTGTATACTTTTTTAAAAAAAGGGTTGATTGATGCTACTTCTATATCACTATCTGCTAACCTGTCTCCGTACCTCAAATCCCACCCCCTACTCCAAAATAACAAAATGAACCAAAACAAACAAAAAAACCCAAATAACAAGTAACAATTGATCATAGTCAAGCAATCTCTCTTTGAATAGGAATTGTTTCTTTTTTGTTTGTTTGTTTTTTGCTTTTTGGAGGGGGGAAGGCAGGGGAATTGGGGTTACATTGTGTATTCCTGTGTATTCATCTGACTTGCCCAAGGTCACATGGCTAGTGTGTCTGAGGCTGGATTTGAACTCAGGTCCTCCTGACTCCAGGGCTGCTGCTCTCTTCACTGTGCCACCTAGCTGCCCCAGGAATTGTTTCTTTCAATGCATTTGCATTCTCAGTACTTAGCGCAGTACCTGGAAAGTAGTAGGCACTTAAATACTTGTTCATTGATGGATTGATTTGGGCTTATCAAATATTATGCTATTATGTGCATTTGTTCTTTGGTTCTGTTTATTTAATTCGTGCCAATGATAATTTCTTCCCATTTTTTAAACTAGCACCAAATAATTTTAATAATTACTGCTATATTTTACTTTTATTCTTTTTGAAAACTTCTTGTTCATTTTTGTATTGGGAAAATGGCTTTTGTTCTTATACGTTCATTTCCTGTATTTCTTGGATGTCCAACCTTTATCGGAGAAACTTGCTGCAAAGCTTTTTCTTCCTCTTCTCCAGTTAATGGTTTCCCTATTTTTAATTTCTAATTCTAATTTTAGCCACATTGTATTTGCACAAAAAAATCTTAATTTAGGTTATACCTAAATTGCCCAGCTTTTTCCTCTGTGATTCTCTCTACCCCTTGTTTAGTCAAAAACGCTTCCCCATCCTTCTCTGCTCTAATGTGCTTATAATGTGACTCTTTATATATATATATATATATATATATATATATATATATATATATATATATATATATATATATATATAATGTATGCATTTGAAGATTATAACAGTAATGGCTATGAAATATTGGTCTAAACCCAATTTCTGCCACACCGTATTATAGTTTTCCTGACAATTTTTATCAAATACATAGAATATCAAATTGAGCATCAAACATGGAACAAGCCCTGAATTCCTGGGCTAAATCCAACATGGTCATAGTGTACAATTCTTACAATATGTTGCCATAGCTTCCTTTGACAACATTTTATTAAATTTTTTTTGCGCCGATGTTCGTTGGGGGTACGGGTACCTAGTTTTCTTCCTCTGTTTCCACTCTCCCTGTTCAGGCGTCAGGATCAATGTCTTATGTGGTAGAAAGAATTTGACAGACTCCTTTCTTTCACTATTGTTACAAATAACTTATATATTACTAAAATTGGTTGTGCCGTGAATATTTGATAGAGTTTTCTTGTATATTCATCTGGTCCTGGTTTTTTTGGTGGGGGGGAGGGGAAAGTGGAGCAGGGGGAAGAGTAATTCATTTATGACTTTTTAAAATTTCCTTTCCCTGAGACTGTATTATTCGACTTAACTATTTCTTAGTTTGTTAGTTTGTATAATACACATACACATATTTCATTTATCAGTTTTGTTGGCATCTAATTAGGCAAAATAATTTACAATAATTTCCTTTATTTCCTCTTCAATTGTCATGAGTTTTTTCAACTTTAATACTGACAATTTCTTTTTCTTCTTTTAAAAATAGGTTAGCTAATAATTTATTTTTTTTCCAGAAAATTAATTTTATTTATTGATTCAATAAGGGAGCTTTTTGATTTTCAATTTTGTTGACCTTTTCTTTGAGTTTCTGAATTTCTGTTGTAATGTTTAGTTGGAGTTCTTTTCTTTTCTAATTTATTCTAGAATTAATTTACATTATTTAATTCTCTATTGTTTTATATATGTGTATATATATGCATATATGTATATATATGCATATATAGATATAGAGATAGAGATAGAGATAGATATGCATACACACACATGATTTTGAAGGGCAGTATGTCATAGCAGACAGAGAATTGGCCTTGAAACCAGTAAGACCTGGATCCAACTATTACCTCTGGCATAATGACTCTAGGGTTCTACATAAGTCATTAATCTCTCAGTGCCTCAGGTAACTTTCTTTGATTATCAATTGTAGAGAAGATGTAGATCTGCTCTGGTAGAGAAAGTTTCTCTATTTTAGAGATTTCAATACAACAACTGGGAGTCCACAGACTATGCTTTGAGGACATTGACACAGCGAGATCAAGGGAACTGAAGGTTAAAACTATTTTCATATTAATACTAAGATGTTTTGATGTCTAAGATATAACATACATAAACAAAAGCTCTTTTTGAGGGGAGGTGTTAGATTTCTCAACAATTTTTAAGAGTGTAAAGGAGTCCTGAGACCAAAAAGATTTGCTGTTGTTTGTTAATCGGATCCCAGGTCTGGCCCTCTCTCTTCTCACACACACACACACACACACACACACACACACACACACACACACACACACACACACACACACACACACACACACACACACACACACACACACACACAGCATAGTCTATATAGAACTAGCTTCAATATGAGAAAGACCTAGGTTTAAATCCCACATCTGACACACACCAGATGTGTGAACCTCGGTAAGTTACTCAGCTTCTCAATGGTCCAGCTGTCTGAGACTAAGTTGTAGAGTAGATGACTTTGGTAAAGGAAGTTTCCTCATTGGTTGCTCCTTATGACAATTAAATCACAGGCATGGTCCCAAAAAGGTGTGTGTGTGTGTGTGTGTGTGTGTGTGTGTGTGTGCACGTGTGTGTGTGTGTGCACGTGTGCATGTGTGTGTGTGATTCAGAACCTCTAAATGCCATGATCTGTATTCTGTAGTCATCTTGTTTTTAGCTTCAGTCACCGCACAGACAAAGAAATGGTCTGGAAACCATGCCATACAAGGATAGATGGAAGGAGCTGGGATTGTTTGGCCTAGAGAAATGGAGAATTAGGGAGACTAAGCATCTTCAAATATTTAGATATCCAACATACCTGGTGAGACTACATTAGGTAGCAGTTACAGGGTAGCATATTTTGACTCAAAAGAAATCTAACCTTGAGGAACTGCTATGAGAACCCAGGCATACAGTGAGACTAGGTTCAGTCTCAAGAAACCTGGCTTTAAATTGTACATCGCCTCTACCTGCCCTCCTGACTCCTGGGAAGTAGCTTGAAACAGTTCTAACAGGATTCAAAGCTGGAAAGTGAAGAGATTAAGGGGGAAAGGGAAGCCACTTTCTTTTGTACATTCACTGAGTCATCAACTTTCCTAGCTCAGCCATCATTTAGGGTACTCCTCTCCATATCAAGCTCCCAGGAATGATGTCTTCACACAGGAGAGGGCCTCCAACACATAAAGAAAACTTCTTAACACTTAAAACCATTCCAAAGTGGAATGGGCTGCCTCAGTGGGTTTTGAGTTCCCTGCCATTAGTCATGTAAGCCGGGGCTAGATAGCTTTGTTTTAGGAATGCTGTAAAAGAGATTGATGATTTTGGGAGGGATTGAATTAGAGGATCTCTGGGGTTCCATTCCACTCTAGGTCTAGAAGACTATGTGGAGAAGTTAGAACAATTCTCTTTGGCACAGAAATATGTATCGGGTGCCCAAAGTACCTGAATCATTATCATCTACAAGAAATAGGGCATGGGGAAGAGAGAGAATTAATCTTAAAAATTAATTGTTTAAAATTTCAAAGGACCCATAATTTATGATTCACCTTACTGATTTATTTATCTGAAGACTTGCTTAGCTTGGGCTAAGGAAACAATTTTGTTAAATAAACATTTTAGAAATGTGTGGTATCATTCTGATTTTGTTAATGACATATTTATTAAGCAACTATTGTGATTAACTTTGGGTGTGGAGAAATATGCTTTTACCCTGAAGGTAGAAGATCTGGGTTAGTTCTTATCTGTCCATTTTTAATGAGCTGAGTTAGTCCAAGGAGCTACACAGAAGCTAGAGATCTAATTGAGGTTTTTTTCAGTTGTTTTTTGTTTTTTTTTTACTTAAGCTTTAATTTTTGTTTCATTTCCAAAACTGTTTGGCCTTGGGTAATAGGACGTTCTTTGTTACTCTTGGAAGACCTACTTGCATGACGACTACGTTTCCTACATTGCTCAATTTTGAAGTTGTTAAGACAATCAGTAGACTCCTATGTGCCAACTTATTCTTTTTTTCCTTGAATTAAAGAAAGAAAATCCATTTTAAGCCTCACATGAAGACCTGTTTTGGCACATAGGAATAATAGAATAAGTTCTGAAATCCTTCTAACTAGCTAGAGAGCCAACTCCATATTCAGCAAGCAGCCAGCTATGCAACCAAAGGGAAGTCAAGATTTTCACCATAGGACTCAGCAACTGACTATACAACCAACTGAGAGGCTTCTGAAAAAGGTACATCTTCCTACCCTGCTGCCCCCTCCCCCTTAAAATGTGACGCAAATGGGTTAGGTGGAAATCTCTAGGCATTTGAACAGTAATTTTCCAATCCAAAAATCCCACAAAAATTTATTAAACTTGTACTATTTGGCAGGCACTGTGCTAAGTATTAGGGATATAATTAATTAAAAGAAAGATAGTCCCTGCCCTCAAGGAGCTTAAAATTTAATAGTGGAGACAATACATAAGAGGGGGCAGGGAAGAGAGTAGGGAAGGAGAAGGGAGATCAGGGAGGATCTCATCCAGGGAGTTGAAACTTGGCAGAGTAGCAGATGCAAAGTGGAGTGAAATGAGAGAGTCCAGTTCCTTCCCTCTATAAAGGAAGGTATTGGGAGGAGTTTGGTACTCCACCCTTTAGTTCTCCAATCAGAGAGGAGAGGAGGCAGAGGAAGGTGGTATCAATCAAGGCTTGAATTAAGTGATGGTGATGAGATTAGAGGTAATGAGCTCAATCTGGGAGAGGCATCTTGTTCCATGGAGTGGCAACCAGGCAGAACAGCAGATAGAGAGCAGATGATCCTGATGGGAAGTTAGGGACTTGCCCAAGGGACTGGGCAAATGCCAAGAAACTGATTGACAGAGAGACTGATGTTGATGGCAACAAGCACAGTGCCAACAACTTAAAAAACATTGCTGTCTTTGTCCCCGATGATGCCACAACTGGGACATTAGTACTTTCATTCAAGACTGGGTAGGGGTACTAAATAGATATGCCCTTTGCAAATGCTACAGGGGCCCACTCTATCCCTAATTTTGCATAGAACAACATTAATGGGCCAGTGGTTGGTTTAACCATGTAGGAGGAGAGCCATAGCAAATAGAGAAGAACTGGAGTGGTTTGTAGTAGACTTAGTAGCAATGCCTTCTTGTCAGTGGATAGCATTGCAGTTGGATTAATGTTGAGTCAATCTACTGACTGAGAAGTCTTGATGAGACTGAGAAATAAGAATTGAAAAATAAAAATTTTTGAAAAATTCTTAAATTGCAACCAGCAAGACATAATTATTTTCCAAGTCAGCAGTAAACACACACACACACACACACACACACACACACACACACACACACAACCCCAGTCTCTTCCCCTGAGCTTCAGGTATCATCCTAATGGATACCTACTGGACATTTTAAAATAGATGCCCCAGACACATTTCAAACTCAACATGTCCAAAATTCAGCTCATCATCTTTTACCCTGATTCCTCAACCTCTTTAGAAACTTTCTTACTTCTGTTGAAGGTACAAACATCCTTCTATTCTCCCAGGTCCATAATGGACTTGGCCTCCACTCTTCATTCTCCTTTATCCTGCTTGTCTAATCAGTTGCCAAATCTTACTTTTTTCTAGCTTCACAAAATTTATCACATCCAGTCCTCCCCCCACTTCTTTTTCCTCTCCCTCTGCTGCTACCTTACTTCCGACCTTCATCACCTTTTGCCTAGATTATTGCAATCGCTTCCTGTTTGATCTCCCTCCATCAAGAGCCTTACTACTCCAGTTCATCATAGATACCATTGTTTAAATCACTTTCCTCAAACAGATATCTGACCATATGACTCCCCTCCTCAATCAACTCTGCTAGCTTTCTATTGCCTCCAAGATAAAATATAAACTTTACCACTTAACTTTTTAGTCCCTTCATGACCTCACCTCAACCTGTTTCTAAGCTTTGGGAAATGATTGAACATTACTTCTCTCACGACACCCCACAACACCCGCACAATCACCCCACGTGTGATACTCCATCTTCCGCTTCTATGCATTTGCTTTGCTCCCCCTCTCTTCACTTAGGATGCATTCCCTACTTACTTTTCGCCTCATAGATTCATTTTCGTCCTCTGAGGTTCAGCTCAGTTGCCAGGCTCTCCCTTCCAAACTCTTTCCCTCCCAACATCCTACCTTGTATTTATGTGTATCTCTTCACCTTACATTTGTGATGCTTATACTTACGTGTGTCTCTCCTGTTGAAATGTAAGCACATTTGGAGTAGAGATTGTACCTAGCACAGTTTCCATCACTTAATAGGCTCTTAAATACTTGTTGATTGACAGAGTTGTATAATTTCTGCCCATCATCTCCTAAAACATCTCCCTGTCTGCTCAATGACTGATATGTTACATACCTCTCTACATATTTATTAAGAGAACAATGTCATTCATTCTTAACTCATAATTCAAAATATGTTTTATTACTTTGTTTGACATGTTCTCAATGATATTTACATTACCATCACTCACGCAAACCGTTGTCCATCTACCTGTACTTTCCTGTTCTTTGTGCTACTGGTCCATGCTCTCTCCCAGACACGCTCACTGAGGATCCTCCTACTGTGATGCAGGCTTGCTACGCCAAGGTCTTTTTTAATTTATTGGGCACCAGCGCAAAACACACCAGCCTTTTATCTGTTATTTCCTAGGTCCCTCCACACAACTGGCTCACTTCAATTTCCCGTTTTACATTTCCTTGGTGATATGCCTTCTACCACTTCTTGTCAAAAGGCACAACTGGAAGTGGGTCACAGCCTACTTGCACTCACATCATATTTTTCCAGTAAAGATAAAACCAATAAGACATTGACATGTCTGAGAGGTAATAATAATAACAGAATAACAATAACTAGCATTTATGTAGTGCTTTAATTGCTGGTTTGCAAAGCAACTTGACAAATATTATCTCGTTTGATCCTTACAGCATCTGTAAAAGACAGATGCTGTTATGTCCCCACTTTGTAGGGGATGAAATTTAGACAGAGGGCAAGTGAATGATTTGACCAGGATCACAGAGTTAAGTAAGTGTCTAAGGCTAAATTTGAACAGAGGCCTTTCTGATACTAGGTCCAACACTTTATCTAGCAGCCATCCCATATATTTCATGCAAAGCCTAAATAAAAAATCTGTGTTCTAGGAGGAAATTAGAGGCCGTCTAGTCTAACCTCCTCATTTTGCTAATGAAGAACCTGAGACCCAGGTAATTTAAGTGAGTTATCCAAGGACACAGGTAGTGTATTACAGGCAGTAATCATCAGGGGTGGGTTCTCTTACTCTAGGGCTTATTTTTATAATTTTTTGCTTTTTCTTCTTATTATGAACTTAACCATCATCAACTACTGTAAACATTTAAATATATAAAGAATAAAAAGAATATTGTATATAAATCATGAATTTCTCTTTCACATAGTATTTTAAGTATATATTAAATTTAGCACAATTATAAATAAACTATTATTTATCTCCCTACTTTTCTTTCGTGTATTTTAAAATTGCTGTATTGGTGCTTTTTCCTTTTTTCATCTCTCTCTCTCTCTCTCTCTCTCTCTCTGTCTCTCTCTCTCTCTCTATATATATATATCTGTATCACTACCCCGTAATTCATGGTTATCACAAATAGATGTTCTCCCTTATAACAAGTGAGTGTAATCCAGTGGTCCTCAACCTATGGGTTGTGACCCCTTTTGGGGTTGAATGACTCTTTCACAGGGGTCACAGGGGTCACCTAAGACCACTGGAAAACATATTTCTGATGGTCTTAGGAACCGAGACACAGCTCCTCTATCTGTCTCCAGGCAGGTCTGCCCACATGCAGACACGCACACATACAAGTATTAAAGGGTATGTTGAGAACCACTGGTATAATCCAACAAGACAAATGAACACATTGACCATGTCTGAAAATGTGTGTCACTCTCCATTTTCTTGTCATTCACCTCTCTACCAAGAGCTGACCAGGTAAGGTGCTTCATCATCAATCTTCTGAAGTCAAGATTGGCCATGTTTGCTTGGGATTCTGAAATCTTTCAAAATTGTTTTCCTTTATGTTATTGTTGCTCGTTCAATATCCTCATTACCCTGTATCTTCAATTTATAGATCTTCCTAGGTTTCTCTGGATTTGTGATTTTTTTCTTTTTTTACGGTATAATAATATTCCATTAAATTCATATTCAGCATTTAATTTATCTATTCACCAATTGACAGGGACCCACTTTGTTTTTAGTTCTTTATTATATCAATAATAACAGCAATAAAAAGTGGTTCTATAAATATTTTTATGCATATGAGTCTTTTCCCTCTGTTTTTAACTTCTTTTTTTTGGGATCACACTTCTTTTATTTTACTTCTTGTGTACATATCATTAATAGTATGATGTCATAGCCTACTTATACCCACCATGCATGTTTCAATTGTACTTTGAGTCACCAACAATTACAGTTCATCAGAGATCATGATCTTCATTGATTTGACCGTCAATATAATAGAAGCTTCCTGAATTCACATATTGGAAATACTTAATAAGTGGTTATTTAATTTTTGATTGGTGGTATTACTGGGAAAATATCAGTGTTAAAAAGTCAGACTATTGTGGAAGGGACAGCTTGGGAATCATTAAATGCTCATTATTCCTGATAATTTGCCTTCCTACTCCATATGACTCATACCTTGTTTCTTGTCCCTCACAAGTTGAGATTTTACTGCTCTGACTTTCCTAACCCAACCAGCTTGGCCCTGACAGCATCATACTTGCAAGATAGCTGGTTGGTTTTGTCCTTGCCCAACCTCTTAATAGAACCAAAAGGAACAGTATTGGTATACACACATATAGAAACTCTTTGGTTCAGGTCTAGTCATGAAATATTCTTCTATGAATTAGGTAAATTATTTCGGGAGAGCAACATAGTATGAAGGACCTGAGTGATATGCTTATCAAGAGACAGATCTTCATAAAGTCTGAGTTGAAATCTTTGAATTCTAGATCCATATACAAGTGACTCCAATCAAATTTATAAAAAGAATCAGGCCAGGAATTTATTGCATATGGGCACAGGTTTGTGTTACTTTGAGGATACACCTCTACAGTGTATACCTGCACCCACACCTTTACATTCTCCCCTACTAAATGTCATTATCTTTTGAGGGTAGAAGTGTCCCCTTCTACCACAGGAGATACTACTGGAAGGTACCACCTGTTGTTGGAGCACTGTATACAGAGATGCAGGCCTCCATGGTAAGGGGCCCTATACTGCACAATTGGTTTGGAACAAGTTGTTTCACCCAAGTCAGCAAGGGTTATATAGTCTCAATATTGTCAGTCTGAACTATAAAACACAATAGGCAAGGGAATAGAATGTTTAGACAAACTAATAAAGTCACTATGAAATCGTGTAGCAGGGCAAGGGTCATTATTATTTTTTTTTTCCAAACTTTGGTCCTCATTGTCTAGAAATGCTCTTTTTTTTTTAAAGTTACCAACCTTAATTTTATTTTATTTTTTTTTTTACCAATTAACAGATTTCTTTAGTTTGCATCATTCATTTCCACAAGATTTTGAGTTATATATTTTCTCCCCCTCTTCCCCCCACCCACCACCCCAAAACAGCCATCCCAGTGTGTCCCCCCTCCCCCAGTCTATTCTCTCCTATGTCACTTTTCGGTAGAGTAGGATGGATCTCCCAACCACAGTGCCTGTGTATCTCAAGTTCCAGTTGGATGTAGTCAATAATAATAATAATAATAATTGCATATATGTACACATTCATAACATTTGAT
>CM053580.1:232072150-232105747 GCA_028627135.1 Pseudochirops cupreus | reverse complement strand
CCCCCCCCCCCCCCCGTTTTTAACTTCTTTGATTTATATACCTAGTAGTGGCATTTATGGGTCAAAAGGACATGCATAGTTTAGTGACTTTTGGGGTGTAGTTCTAAATTTCTTTCCAGAATGATTGGATTGGTTTACAATTCCTTAAACACAGTGCACAAGTTTGCTTTACCTCTGACAGCCTCCCAGCAATTGCCATTTTCCTCTTTTGTCATCTTTGCTAATCTTATAGCTGTGAGGTAAAACTTCAGAAGTATTTTAACTTGTATTTCTGTTATTGTTAGCAATCTGCAGTATTTTTATGGGATTATTCATAGCTTGCACTTCTTAAAACTGCTCCGACTTGTCTTTTGACTAACATAATTTATTGGGAGAATGGCCCTTGTTCTTATTTATATGTTTCGTTATCAATTTCTTATATATCTTGAATTTCATACCTTTATTAGAGAAATTTAGTACAAAGATTTTCCCAGTTAACAATTTCTCTTTGCTTATATCAAAGTTTTTCAGTTTTATGTAATCAAAATTGTCCATTCTGCCTTGTATTGCTGGTCTAATGATAATAATAGCTAACGCTATGTGCCAAGCACTGTGCTAAATGCATTATAAATATCTCATTTAATCCTCACAACAATCCTGGGGGATGATTATATTATCCCTATTTTACAGATGAGGAAACTGAAGCAAATGGAAATTAAATGACTTATTGAGGGTCAGTCACATGGCTAGTGTCTGAGGCCAAAGTTGAACTAAGGTCTTCCTGACTCTGAGCTTGGCTCTCTGTACACTTTACCACTTAGCTACCTGGTGAAGAATTATAAAAACTTAAGTTAATAATTAGCTAAATTCTAATAAAGAATTATAAACAAATTCATATATATTATATGTATAGATATGTAAATATAATGAATATTTATTTTTATATAATACATCGATGCATGACAGTTCCAAAGGACTTATGATGAAAACAGCTATTCATCTCCAGAGAGAGGACTGATGAATTCTGAGTACAGATCGAAGAATATTTTCTCACTTTCTTCATTTTTTTGTTTTTTTTCAACTTGACAAATGTGGAGATATGTTTTATGTGACTACACACATACATTATCGTTCTGTTGTTTTTCATTTGTGTCCAACTCTTTGTGACCCCATTTGGGGTTTTCTTGGCAAAGATACTGGAGTGTTTTGCCATTTATGTCTCCAGCTCATTTTACAGATGAGGAAACTGAGGCAAACAGGGGTTAATGACTTGCCTAGGGTCACAGAGCTAAAAAATACCTGAGGCCGGATTTGAATTCAGGAGGATGAATCTTCCTGACTTCAGGCCCTGCACTCTGTTTAGTGAGCCACCTACCTGCTTTATCCATGTATAATGAATATTATATTTTTTCTTCTCAGTGGCTAGGGTGGAGAGTGGAGGGAGTGAGAGAATTTGGAAGTGACAATAAAAATAAAAAGCCATCCCAGAGCTCTTTTAACATCAAGTGTGTTAAGTAGCATGCTATGATTGCTTAAATAATGACAACAACAAAATAAATATATAAAAATATAAATAAATCCCTAGGCATATTGAGTTTTATGCAAAAGTTGTTTCAGTTTGATATGGCTGAAATTGTCCATTTTCTCCTCGATCCGTCATTTAGTTAGAAATTCTCTCTGGCTGTACGTGTGTGGGGCATCTCCTCCCCTTGCCTTCTTGTTTGTTAATGACGTGATCTCTTCTTTTTTAGACCACACATCCATTTGGTGTTTATCATGGGATGTGTATATCATAAGATGATGGTCAAAGCTTAATTTCTGCCAGACTTCTGCCATCTTGTTAGTCTGACAGATTTTGTTGGTTGTCACATTCTTATTCCAGCGGTTCATATCCTGAAGTTTATCATGCTTGCTTCTGGATCTCTTCACTTAATTTGTTCCATTGAGCAGCTTGTCTCTTTTCCAGCCAGTACCAGATAGTTTTGATGATTACTGCTTTATAACATAACTTGAGATCTAGAAATGCCAGACCCCTTTCACTCCTTTTATTATTATTATTTTCATTATTTCCCACGAGATTCTTGACCTTTTGTTCCTGGGGATGAATTTTGCTGTTATTTTGTCGGGTTCTATAAAGCTACCCATTGGTAATCTGATTGGTATGGCAAAGCTGATGCCTTTTGCACTATACAGAACCATGTCATGATTTCAAGTTCCTTTCTTTTGATAGTATAAGGGAGTGAAAACACAGTGAGGTATAGAAAACAGGAAGGTATAGGTTAAGTGAGGGCAGAGGTCACTAGAAATCAGCAGAAGGGCATTGAAAGAAGCTAGAGGATCCAAAAGAAAAAGTTGACTTACTTAAGAATTTAACCTGCAGTTTCCCATTTACCTTCCACTGAAAAAATGGAAACTCAGTGAGTAAGGATGGATTTCATTTTTTTATATGCTGTAGCCTCTTGAAGCCTGCTCTTAAACTACATTCATGCTCAGATTCATAGAGTGTTAGATGTTAGGGGTTATCTAGTCTAACCACTTAAAACTAAAGAAGGTTGAGATTTTCTCAGGGTCACATAAGCCTGCTTAGTAGCTGAGCTGGGACTTGAACCCAGGTTTCTTCTCTCCCGTTCCAAGGCCAATTTTGTGCTACCCTATTTCAGTAATGTGAAAAGAGCTCTGGTACTTATTTATTTTAATTAATTTAAATTTTTTTGTTTTCAATTCCAAATTCTCTTCCTTCCTCTACTCCCTGTCTCACTTATTGAGAGGCAATAAATATGATACCCATTGTACATATACAGTCATGCAAAATATATTTCAACAATTAGTCATGTTACAAAAAAAAAGCAAGAGAAAAAAGGAAGTGAAAAACTATGCTTTACTTTGCACTCAGAGTTCATCAGTTCTGTCTCTGGAGATGGATAGCACTTTTTCATCATAAGTGTATTGGAATTATTGTGGATCATTGTATGGATTTGAATATGCAGATGACTATCATCACAATATTGCTGTTAGTATGGATAGCGTTCACTTCACTTTACATTGAGCTCTGGTATTTAAACCCACTATCTTCTTCCTAGATTTCATTGCCTAGCAACATCTATACATGTTATTGTAGTATATTTGACAAAACGAAATAACAGATAAGGCCAATTACTGAAACAGCAAATCCTTGAATGACAGAAGGCCCCAATAACATCAGCTAGAAGCACAGCAACTGGCTGAAGTCCAATAAAAATCTTCGTATATTAGAACAAGCTCGTGTTAATGGAGCTGTCCCTAACCAATATAATGATAGGTTTAGGGCTGGCTGGCATCTTCTTTACAGCCTCTTGGAACATGAAGAATTTGTTGGTTAAGAATAATTTCTTGCCAGATGTTAGACAATGCTAATATGTTCAGAAGTATTGGGTAAATGCTGTTAAGTAACATATACAATAGTGGGACCTTGGTTCTAGGACCAGGATGGTCAATACCAGGCACCAAAGAGTGAGAAGTCAACAGCAACAACTCCACAACGATTTGTTTACCATATGCAATACACCCTGCATCCTCGTGGATATTTGCTCCATCTTTGCTGGAGAATTAATCAGACACTTGGTTTTTTTCCCCTTCATTTGTTCTGGGTTTTGTTTATTCATGTGTTTGTTTGAATTTATTTTTGTTTTTGTAAGATTTGTGATTTCAGTGGCATAGGGAACTCGCAGTGAAGAAATTCTCTCTACTAATTCAGCTCAGTCTTTGTCTGGAGCACCAAGAGGTTAGGTGCCTTGCCTGGCCAGTGTTGAGTCAGTCAAGACTTAAACACAGATCTTTCTGACTGAGACCAGCTTTTTAGTCACTACCTGATCCATCTCTGTCTTTTTGATGGTTGATAAATGTTAAATGTAATTATGGCAAGAGACTTGCATATAAGGAAGCTGTTTCCCATGGTGAGGAGCTATCCCCCATGCCTGTAGCATGGGGTGGTGTCATTGTGTGTCTCAAAATGAGGCAGAAAAGACATGTCTAGCCTCTTCTCCTTCCACCCTTCTTCAAGGGAGACTTTAATTCCAGTCAGGAGGGGAAGCAGCAAGTTGGGGCCAAAGATCACCACTCTGCTTTCCTCAGAGAAAGAGGGGATACTAAGCTAGAAATACATCTATCTAATCCCTTAAACATTATTAGTTTAGGGAATATTATCAGGTTCAATCTAATCTCTGATCGCTCTTTTTGCATCATTACTGGAGGAACAAGGTCCCCAATCTCTGTATCTAAGACTTGACCTCTTTCCTACTAAATACCAATGAACACAAATAGCAAATAGCAAAGGAACCCGTTTATCCAAATCATGGTAAAACTGAAATCAGAGAAGGTATGCATAGAATATCTACCAGACAGTAAAGAATGAAGGAGCTCTCCCAATGGGAATGAGATAAGTCAGCTCAACCGAGAGAGAGAGAGAGAGAGAGAGAGAAAGAGAGAGAGAGAGAGAGTGAGAGAGAGTGAGAGAGAGAGAGAGAGAAAGAGAGAAAGAGAGAGTGAGAGAGAGAGAGAGAGAGAGAGAGAGAGAGAGAGTTCTAGATCTCACCCAAGAGGAAGTTCCTGTAAGTCTCTAAAGGAGTTAGCTGGAATAGGGATATGATGGAAACTGCTGGCTTCCCTCATGTCTTCCCAGAGTCAGCTTGAAGTGGGGTTGGCCTCTTCTATCTTCTCTCTCCAAGTTGGAAGTTCCCAAAGAAACTCGAAGCTTGAAGAGTTCAGAAGAGGACTCAAGAAGGTTGGCATTCTCCCACCAACTCTACCTTGCCAGGCAGGGTAGGGGTTATGTAGGGCAGGGCTTTTATCTCCACCAATAAGGAGAGAGTCCCATTCCAATGGGCTTTGGGACAGGAGTTACATAATAATAGAGTACTAGTCAAAACATCATTAGAGAGGTTATGGGTAAAGATGGCATTTGTTTTGGAGCGATTTTGAATGAGTAAGTTGAAAAATTTCTTTTTAACCTTGACTCCTTGACAGTCTTCTAGCTGATTGAGACAGGGGTGGGGGGATTTTGGGAAGGGTGAGAGAGGAGAGAGATGAGCTAATCAAATGTCTTCTATACATAATAAATTTTTTAAAAATTTGATATTGCACATTTTATTACACTTAATTATACCTGACATTTAAATTATAACCACAAATAATAATTTGATTTACTCTGGGGTTTTGACATTTTGCCAATATGTAATTTATATAAAGTTTGTCTGTTTTCTGTGTTCAAATTCTACAAATTCCTGTACAGTTGACAGTGAATTTCATATGAGGCCATTAATTTCTACTAAATTGACTGTATATTGATACCAATTGTTATATTGCATACAATATATTTTGAGTTTTATGATTATTATTAGGAAAAGTCAAATGAGTCAAATAACAGCACAACAAATTGTATAATGTGGTGCTTTGATTTGCATGTTAAAACCTAAATGATTTGGGCCGGAGATGACTCACATATGCTGGAGGAAAAAGAATTTAAATAGATCCTCTATTTTAAAAACTAGCATATTGCACAATCTGTTTAAATTTGGAGTTGTAGAACTAATTACTGTGCTAAAGAAATGAAGATCAAGTTAGTTTAAGACAGATACCATGCAAAAAAGCCCCACTTTGCTAAATAAATATTTTTAATTGAACTATGATTTAAGATCACATTTTAATATAGAACAAAGAACAAGTAAACTCACGAAATGGGATGGGAAAGAGATTCTATTATTTTAAAAGCTTATTCTTTGGCAGAAAATTTCATTAATTTTCAGAATAAATGAGACTGATTCTTCCATTGAAATCCTACTCTGCTGCCTCATCCTGGACTGGAATTGATCATAGGCATTTGAAAGCTATGCTGGTACAGTGCAAACTCTGGCATGTACTACTAATCTGGAAGCCTTCAAGTCCTGGCCCATTTAGAGGCTGTGTGTTATACCAAAGAACCCTCCTGGGGGCAGCTAAGTGGCACAGTGAGTAGAACACCAGCCCTGGAGTCAGGAGGACCTGAGTTCGAATGCGGCCTCAGACACTTGACACACTTACTAGCTGTGTGACTTTGGGCAAGTCACTTAACCCCAATTGCCCTCCAAAAAAAAAAAAAGCAAAAAAAAAAAAAGAACCCTCCTGGCTAAGTGTGAAAAAGTTCAACATCAGGTTGGTAAAAGAGTGTGAACATTTTGATTATGGCATTTTGAAAATAACATATTTTGATGTTTAAACAGGTTTTAATAAGCCTACATTGATGAAATGATGAATTTTATTAATTTAATTCAATCTAAATATTCCTTAATATGTGCATATTGAATATTACTTAAGTACCGGGGATATAAAGACAGAAGTAAAACAGTCCTAGTATTTCATGTACCCAAGGATATAAATACAAGATAACTTGAGGAGGGAGAAAACAACAACAATGGAAGGAATTAGAAAAGCTTCACAGAGGAGATAGCATTTTAGTTTGAACAAAATCAAGGAGTCTCAGAGACAAAGAGGAGGAGAGAGTACATTTCCAGTTAGGGGAGTATAGTTTGTGCAAATGCAGGCAGGTAGGAGAAAAAATACCTTGTTCAAAGATCAGGTGTTGTTCTAGGACAGTGGTTCTCAACCTTCCTAATGCCGCGACCCTTTAATACAATTCCTCACGTTGTGCTGACCCCCAACCATAAAATTATTTTTGTTGCTACTGTTATGAATCGTAATGTAAATATCTGATACGCAGGATGTATTTTCATTGTTACAAATTGAACATAAGCCACAGGTTGAGAACAATGTGAAAAGAGAATGAAGATTGAGAAAAGACCATTGAATTTGGGATCTAAGAGATCACTGGTAACTTTGGAGAGGTGAGTTATATTAAGTATTCACTCTATCAATGCGCATCATTTGACTCCATGCCAAGGTCTATAACCACAGTGTCATGAGCCCTGCAGATTCTGAGTCCTGCTCCTGATTTCGTGGACATAACTCTGGTTTCCTTGATTTTCTGCTGCCGCTATTCTCTAGCTAATCCTAGCGCTCCATGGCTCACTAGCCCATCTAGGCAAGACTGTTATATAGCTCAGTGAGTCTTTCTAGGGTGTGAAATGGCTGCACAGACCTCTGGGGAATGTAGTTCTCAAAGACAACCTAGTGCCATGTTCAGCCACAGGCATTCTTCCCCTTCTCCCCTCGTCACGTTCATATAATCTCACTCAAAACTTATATCAGCCTGTGTGATAGGTAAAACAAACATTATTATCCCTTTTTTACAGATGAGAGGAAGCTGAGAAACAGGGAAGTTAAATAACTTGACCAAGACCACTTACTTAGCTGGGCCTTGACAGCTAAGTGGTACAGTGGATACCAGAGCTCTAGGGACGTCGGGAAGACCTGACTTCAGATCTGACCTCAGATGCTCACTCATTGTGCCGTCTTGGTCAAGGCTCTTTGCCTCAGTTTCCTCATCTGTAAAGTGGGGATGATAATGCCACCTGCCTCCCAAGGTTGTTGTGAGGATCAAACGAGATAATAATTGTAAAGCACTCAGCCCTAGTAAATAGTGCTGTTATGTTTGTTGTTATTATTATTAAGTGGTAAATTGAGGCCTCAGCTTTGGATACTCTGATTATGGTGAACTTTCTATAATATCAGTGAAATCTCATGATGCCCTGAAATACTTTCCTGTTCTGTTCTGCCTTACCCCAGAAATGTGTATGTCTTTTTTGTTTGTTTTTAGCTATGAAGATAAGGCAAGGAAATTAAGGATTTGGGGAGCATTAAATACCCCTAAAACTCATTCATATATTTTTAAAAGGTCATTCTGAGAAGGATAATTAAGTTCGCCCTTAAAAAAGTGTTCAGCAGAGAGGGCCCTGTCTCTAAATCATATTTCCCTTTCTTTGAACAGTTTATAGTCATGCGTACATTGAGCTTTGGTAGGGGGTCTGGCTTAGGGGCAATACACCATGCAAAGGTGGATAATATTTTTTATACCTTTTTACTAGATTACGTTAACAAAATACTGAGCTCTTGCTTCTAGCAAAATCAATGAAAATTTATCCTTATAAATAATATAAGTACAGCCAGCTTAATCTTTTCAATAATACATGTTAAGGGATTAGAATCTATTACTAGCCCAAGAAACCTATCCACAGTTCTATTGTTGATGTTGGAGAAAGGAAAAGAAAATGCTCCAGGGTGTCATGTGATTTTCAGGTCCCCAGATTTGTGTGTCCATGTGGATCCCTTATGCCATGGTCAGAGGTGGAACACAGGAAAGGTTAGCACGACTCAAAGAATTAAGGCACAACAGTGAGCTAACTGCCGTATATTTACAACCAGAAATGAGTACAGTGCCTTATATTTAATAGGCAGGCTCTCCATAAAAGTTTGAGTAACTGAATTGAGCTGGGTTGCATTACCCCTGAGACTGTTTTCTTTCCTGGTCTTAATGTTTGTGTTTTAATTAGTTTTGCAACTTAGTCTTTGGAGCAAAGCTCCCAGCAAAGTGCCATTGTTGATGAGAAGTTTGCTTCTATTTAAAGCAGAGCCTTCTTCAGTAAGGTTGCCATTCACCCACAGAGTCTGTCTCTGCCCCCTCTTCCTTCCTAGGTCACTTTCTATATAACTTACTTATTGAATTTATTGACTCACTTAAGTTTTTCCAATTGCAATAAAACTTTTAGTTGAACCAAGCTGACCCCCATGTGTTTGAATTCTAGACACAGTCCTGTGGTTGTGTCCCTGAAACAGAGAGAGCTATAGAATAGTCTTCATTCTTCTTCAAAACAATGATTTTTCTGCATCATTTTGAACAAAAAGAAAGACGGGTATAATACACGATCTCTGCCCTCAAGGATTTATTCTTTTGCTTCCTCTATATTGTCACCATCAACTGGATTAAATCCCTATAAGTGAATATGCAGCCTTTTTCTTCACGGAAATCACTCTATTAAAATGACTGATGCCTTTTGTTTTTTATGCCACAGATGCTTCCCAATATAAGCATATCCTATATGGTGTAGCGTGTATTCTCTGGTCTCTTTATCCCAGAGCCAGGCAGGTTCTATCTACCTCTTCCTTCACTACTCACCTTACTTATTCTGTGACATTCTGAGGGCTTTTTAGGCAGGTAGGTGGTACAATGGATAGAATGCTGGATTTGGACATAGGAACACCCGAGTTCAAATTCTCCATCAAACACTTACCAGTTATGTGACCCTGGACAAGTCACAGACTTTCTGTCTCCGTTACCTTATCTATAAAGTGAGAAAAAGAATAGCACTTAGCTCTTAGAGGTGTTGGGAGGGTGAAATGTGTTAACATATATAATGTGCTTTGCAAACTTTAATGCTATATAAATGCTAGCTATCATCATCGTCACCACTATTAATTATTGTGAAGTATTCAGCCTTTGCCGGCTAAATACTTCCCCTCATTGTTAGATTCTGGTTCAACTTAACCACCTAACATTGTTTAGTTTTTTTTATGAGTTTCAAAGTCAGAGCAAAAAAGAAAAACAAAGCCTCAAACATACAAACATCCCCACTTCCCAACATCTTGGGGGCATACTCTCCCCAATATTACCTCCAAATCTAGGTGGAGCAGGCTCATAATTCATTTCAGTTCCTGTCTAATAGAGGTCCCACTGAGTCTTTCCCTGTTTCTATGTGTTAATCATGTACCTCATTTCTTACAGCCCAGTAATATTCCATTACTTTCCTAAAGCATACTTTGGATGCTCTCCAGTTTATGGGCACTTGCATAGTTTCTAGTTCTTGTCTTCCAAAATATAATGCTGCTATAAATATTTCAATTTATATGGAACTTTGACTTCCGTGGATTTTATGCCTAGCAGTGGAATCTCTAAGTCAAACGTCATGGCATCTTACTCATTTTATCTGCACAATTCCACATTTCTTGCCAGAATGGTTGTATTAATACTAACACATCATGAGCGTACCCAGTTTTTGCAGTCTCATCATTACTGACTATTGTCATCTTTTGCCATCTTTGACCATTTACTGGCTGTGGGGCAAAAACCTGGAATTGTTTTAATTTGGATTTCTCTTATTATAATTGATTTGTAACATTCTTTCGTGTGACTTTTAGTAGTTTGAAATTCTTTGGAGAATTATTTGTTCATATCTTTTGATTCCTTGACTACTGAGGATTGGATTTTGGTGTTATATAATTCTATCTAGAGTGAGTGTGTGTGTGTGTGTGTGTGTGTGTGTGTGTGTGTGTGTGTGTTATAATTTCATATAATCCAAATTACCTAGTCAGTTAATAAGCACTTACTAAATACTCACTATTCGTGAGGCATTGTGCTAAATTCTGGAGACACGAAAAGAGGCAAAAGACAGTCCCTGCCCTCAAAGTGCTCACAGTCTAATGCAGGAGGCAACAAGCAACATAGTACGTGAAGGACAAACAGGGAGTAATTAAGAGAGGGAAGGCAGAATTCAGAGGGGTTGGGAAGGTTTTTATGTTTTTGTTGACTGCCTCTCTCCCTTGTTTGGTTAAAAATTTCTCTTCTATCCACAGCTATGAAAGGTTTATGATCTATTTATTTTCTAATATTCTTATGATATGATCTTTAATATTTGGGTTCTCGACCCATTTTGAATTTATTATGGAAGCTGGCATAAGATGTTAATCTGAATGTAATATGAAAGACTGTGTTTTCAATTTTCTCTTATTAAATGTGAAGTTCTTTCTAAAGTAATTTATGTTGTCAGTTTTACTGAAGACTGCATTACTGTCTGGATGCATTGGTAAGTGTTTAACCACCAGCTCTTTGGGAATACCCCACACTTTTAAGTTTACTTGTATTATTAATGTTTTCTCCATCTCTTTCTTAATTCTACACCCTCCTGCCTTAGAGTGAATGTCAATGGTAACTGTTTCTCTTTGGAACAGCAACTCTGAGGGTCTTCCCCTCCTGGTTTATTTTTTTTTTCTTTTTTCTAATTAAAGGGGACATCCCTTGAGTCACTTCTTAAAGAGGCCTATTCCCTGAATGCATATTACCTTACTCTAAGTGAGTACATGAAAAGCCCTCAGCCTAAAAGGGCCAGGGTCTGCCATTGCACCTTGGGTCATCTCCAGTTATTCTGATGAATATCTGGTCACTGGATCCAGATGGCTCTGTAGGAGAAAGTGAGACCGGTGACCTTACACAGCCCTCCCTCACTCAAAGTCAACTGTGAGTCATGTCATCATTTCCCTGATGTCATGGTCCTCTTCCAAAACAAAGGACAAACACAACACAATGCTGTAAACAAAACCATAAATCGAGCCCTAATTTATAGCATTAGCTAGTTTCTGAGATGTAAATGCTCACACTGAAAATTAAACAATCGGCTTCTCCAGGTCTGTAGCAAATGTAGCACATCCTTAACTGAGTTTTGTGATTTCTTATTCTCCCTTGACAAGTTTGTTCCTTTTTTTCTTCTATTTTTAAAAATTAGTATCAAACGGTTTCAATGATTTCCACTTTGAGAAATAGTTTGAGGTCTGGAAGCAGTATTCCCCACTTCATTCCTATCTTGCTTCATTATTTTTGTTGGTATTCTGGGTAAAGGGATTCCTAAGCCGCACTCCTTGGATTTGTTTTTAAAATATATTAATAACTATTACAGTATTACAGTTTCCTTTGTAATCCTATGTTTTTATTTTATGTGTTTAAAAGCGTTATTCTGCTAAGGAGTCCTTGGCTGCCCTGGATTGCCAAAGGGGTCTGTGATGTAAAGGAGATTCCAGAAGCCCTGTTTTAGACCTTTCAGGCCTCTGAATTAACTTGGTCCTTGTTTGTGACTCCGCACCACATTGTTCTGACATCGAGTTGGGGCAGCATCACCAATAAATCTGTGAGTTAATTTGGGTATTGTTGTCACTTTAATAACACTGGCACAACCTTGCCAGGAGCCCTGAATATTCCTCCAGTCTTTTACGTTGCTCTTTATTTCTTTAAGGAGTATTTTGCAATTGACTTCACCTAAGTATTGAACATATTTTGTTGGACTGACTCCCAAGTATTTTACGTATTTCATAATTATCTGGAATAGTATTTCCCTTTCTATGATTATGTTGCATGTCTTGTCTTTCGTATGCCCAGAAGTACCCTGTTTCCCCAAGTTCCACTACCTCTGATTGGTTTCATGACTGGAACAGGCTGTGCCTTTTATAAAACAGGCCACACAGGGGACAGTCTCTTCCTACAAGCTATTTACAGAAGGCACAGACCACAGTTCACCCATACTGTAGGTGCCATGAGCTAAACTGGGAGAAGGAGACACCTTCCTCTTTCTCTTCTTATCCCAACCAAGAAAAGGTCCTCCTGGTGTTTGTCTTGTTCTGTTTCATTTGACATTTTTGATTATAGGTGGCAGTGGCAATCCCCATTGAACTGAGAGTTCAAGTCAGGGCAACTTTGAAACTAGGATTGCAGAGAGGATATTGCAGCCAGTCGACCTAGCAGTGAAGTTCTGAGAAGCCAGGGTACCTGGGACTTGAACCCCTGGTAAGATTTTGTACTTGGAGCTGGGACTGCGTCCTGTGGAAACCAAGTAAGCTGTTTGCATATTTATTTTTATACTTTTACAGTAAATGTTCTTTTGTATAAGACAATCTGACTGTTAGTGGCTAAATGAAATTGAAGTATAGGGGAGCCACCCCATATGCTTGAGGGAATGCTTTTGGCAGGGGCTGGAGCCATTAGCATAGGACCAAAATACCCCCAGCCACCTTATGGATACTAGAACACCCTGGGGAAGGGTCAAAAGGTGAGACACTTGGTCTTTAGGCAGCAAGGAGTCAGGAGTACTCAGTGTTACCTGAGGACACAGAAATATTGTTGATTTCTGTGAGCTTATTTTGCCTCAGAGAGACCTTTCTGATGACCCTACCCACCCTCGTTAACGTTGTATAGAGAGCCATGTATTTAATTTATGTGTTATAAATCTAAGCCTTTCTCAATGCAGGGCAAAGTATGGACTGATAGGTCTGGGTTAGTTCCAGCTGCAGCTCCAGCCCTTCAGTTCCGTTTTGTTTTTAGTGACTCAGGTAAGTCACTGAGCTTCCCTGTGTCTCAGTTTGCTTATGCGTATAAAATGAAGAATTGGACAAAGTTATCTCAGTCTTTCCTACTCATTCTGGAGTCTACAACCTTAAGACCCTGTGGTGTCTGGCAGCAGTTCTCAAAATATGGTCTGGTTAAAAAACTGTTTTCATAATAATAGTTTCAATAATACTGGTGAATATCGACAGTTATAGCCCACATAGACAAAAGTTCTTTACAGGGGTGGGAGCGTCCTCAGGAGGGTGAAGGGATACTGAGATCAGAAAGTGCTAGGGAAAGAATGATAAATTTGGAGTCGGAGGATCCGGATTCAAATTCAGCTCCGCTGTTTATTACCTGGATCTCTTACCTTAGGTAAATCACTTAGGGCTTAGCTTCCCCATCGCTCCGAAGGTCCCATCTGGCTCTGAATCTATGATCCTTGTTTTTCACCCAGACTAGTGAAGCACACGGCCTTATGTTGATTTTAATAGAGACCTGACATTTGGAGTTTATATATCTACAATGGATCTTCAGGACAGTCCCAATACTAATTGGATCTTCTGAGGGCATCCAGATAGTTCAGGTAATTTCCCTTATCCAAAGAACATAACCATGACCATTTGGGAGCCATTTCGGCCTGTAAAAAACATCTCTCTCCCTAACCTGAGCCTGTACAGGTCCATAGCCACACTCCAGATCTAGACCAGGCCCTGGGCAGAAGAGTGTTAAGGTGCTATTCTTAGAAATTTATTCGGGTGTTTCTGGCACTTAGTCAGACCGCACCTCTATAGAACAAACTAAACAGCGAGACAAACCGCCTTTTTTTTACTCACACAGTCATACATTTAACCTGTTTGTTTCTATTCTTCCTTACTTCTCAAAATCAAAGACTGATTCTGTTGTTATGTAGGCCTCACATTAACTCAGCCTGCATTTCTTTCAGAGCAATTCTCTGGCAATACATTTCAACTTAATTTTTGCCTGATTATGCTACGTATGATTGTGTTTCCATTAGCCTAAATGGTGGTTATTCCTTCTTGGTTGGCTTCCCAGTTGATCCTAGTACTGAAAAAACAGGTTGGATTGGTTTAGCCTGTATGTGTCTCAGTCAGGTTCTTTGGGTGGGGAAAATCATCTGAATACATTTCACTCATTTTGAAACTGCTCCTTCAGAGATTGTTCAAATAATAAGGCATCTGAATTTTGAAATTATTCTTCTGACATGTATTCTTCTGATAATGCTTTGCTGTCATCTCTTACTCTTTTCAATTCTTAATATTTTGACTGTTTCTCAACTCCAAATTTCAGTTAGTCTCTTTTATTTAATTTTTCTAGTATAAGAGAATTTAATAACTACCTTTGGATATCAAATTCCATAATTTTTACTTGTCAAAAATGATAGATTTGGTTCACATATCAATTTTATATATTATAATAATAGTATTTATAATAATACTTTTAAGATTTGTAAAGTATTTTACAAATTTTATCTCCTTTTATCCTTACAACAACCCTGGGATGAGGAAACTGAGGCAGACGACTTAAATCATTTGTTCATAGTCACACATAATAGCGTAGAAGCCACAATCTGAACTCAGGTCTTCCTGACTCCAGATCCCATTCTCTATCCACTGCCTTGGCTAGCTGCCTTTCAAGTTCCCTCTTTTAATATCTAAGAAAAAGTTTTTAATAATATAATATATAGATTTGTATATAATATAATATATTTATATATTATATAAGTTTTGAATAATATAACATATTTATATAATATAATATAATATAATATAAATTTATATATTATAAATATAATATGTTTGAATAATATAATATATATTTATATATAATATATATTTATATATGACATATATAAATATTTATATAATACACATATATATAATATAAGTTTTGAATGATATAAACCAGGCAACATATACATTATATAATGTAGGCAAAAGCCTGGGTTCAAGTTCTGATCCTCTATATAATTTACCATTCAACACAGGTGACTGTGAAAGTCATCTCACCTCTGTAAATCTCAGTCTTCTCATTGACCAAATGAGAGGTGTGATGGGCAATGGTGAGGAGACTGGAGGATTTCCTAGCACTAAATCTTATTGTCCTATGATCTCCACTGGTTTATGAAGAGGGAAGAAAATAGATGAATTCCCATTTTCATACTGTGGTACTATGCCTAGCTGTATCACATGTGAATCGCCCCTGGCATAAAGCCTGGTTTAGGAGGATTGCTGGGGAAGGGAGAGGTCAGGTCAGAGACAATATTGCTATAGTGAGTTTGCTGGAATCTTTCCTGAGTCCACTAAGATGCCACAAATCTGGATGTTTTACAGAATGATTTCAGTAGACAGAAAAATCCTTTCTTGGCCCTTTTATGCAGACTAGAGTGTCTGCAATGGTATTAGCTAAAGCCTTCTCCCCATTGACTGCCTACCTTGGGGAGATAAGGAAAAGGGCAAAGAGGGAGAGTCTTGTTATATTTCTTCATTCAGAAAACATTGAAGAATAACAGCAAAAAAGCTTCGTTATGACACAAATGAACACTACAGATTGGCTGTGAGCTTCCACTAAGTCAGATGTAAAAACAACAGCAGCAGCAACATGAGATAAAGGGCCAGGTCACACACTCAAAGCAGTGGAAAGACAGGAATTATCCTCTGATCTGGAGGCAGTTTAGACAAGTAACTCACATGTATGTGTTTCAGAGCCTAACACTTTTTTTTAAAACTCAAATTGCCTCTAGACAATCAAAAAGCATTTATTGATCTCTGATGTTCCAGGACACAAACCATTTACCTCAGCACAGCATTAAACATTCTGGGGAGTCAACAGAAGAATGCAATCTTTCCCTAAAAATGTGGTGTCATCCATGCTTCATGTAGACTCACAGACCTTGTTTTAGCTGCTCTGATTGGGGAAACAAATCTGGTCCTTTTGAGGGGCTGCAAAGTTCCTTTACTACTCAAGAGAGTAGTAAAGTGTCAAAACATGAGATCAAAGTTTTTGATGCATCGGTAAGATTCTCTTCATTGCTTCAAAAAAGGCAGGTCCTTATGAATGTATATTTTCCTCGCTTGCTAGTATAATGCTGGTGGTGATATATCCTGTCATTTTAATTACTGTCATGTAATTGAAGCAACAATTAGAATGGTATACTAAAGATTACAAATTAGCTTTTAAACCTAAATCAGGGCTATAGGAATATATATTACCCCAGTGGTTTCTATTTCCTCCTTTCTAATTCAAAGCTGTTGCTATTTGAGTTTGTGACAATTATATTTCAAAAACCTTGTGGTAGAGCCTTAGTGACACTATTACTAAGGTGCTAGTAACTTATAAAAGCTTATAACTACCTATTCACAGGTTTAGTAGTTAGGAATGGCAAAGAAAATCTCTCTTTAGGACTCATTAACTTCACTAATAACTATTTAGTAGGTGTCCACAGATTGTTTTTCTGATAATAGGATCTAGAAATCCAAATTACCTCCCAATGACAGGATTTAGCAAACAACACCAAACCAGTTCCTTTGCAAGGTATCAGGTGCCATGAAACCTTAGTCATGATCGGGTTTGGCAATGGGGACAAAAGGGCTGACATCTTTGCCTTCTGCTCTCTCTCTCTTGCCCACACTGCACAGAACTTACTGCCTGATAAGTTAACTTAAAAGGCAGTTCAGTGATTTTATTTTTAAACTTGGCATAAAATGAAGACATATTTTTAAAGGAACTTTTGATAAATATGGAACAAATGAAATCAGTACACATTTTAACTGTTTTTAAAAAAAGCAGTATTAACTCAAGTGGTTAAGTTTGGTGCTCAAGGCATATGAATTTTTGAAACATGCTATCTCTATTTTCATAAACATGCGCTTCAGTGTGCACCCATTCACTTGCAAAATGCATACATACAAATACATAAAGTATCCATGAATAAAGATGCGCATATCTTTTTATTTTAGAGTATTAGGAATGTAGAGTGAAATGGGACAACAGATAATTAAGTAATTTTAATAAGGTATTAACAAATACTGTCACTTTGTCAGCTAAAGAAATGATACAGGCTCCCACACTAGAAAACATCTGGGGAAAATGAAATTTCAATGAAATCAATCTTCCTTGTCTCCTAACAATAGAACGTATTTAACCTTCCAAGTCATGTGAATTACAAGTCTTGGGGCCTTTATATTCTTAATTATATTTTTCAGGATAAAATACACTCATTTTCCAACAAACTAATTTTTGTACCCTAATAATCTCCTCAAAGGCAAATATGATATCTTTATTCATTTTTGTCCTCTTCACACATTTCCTGATTGTCCCCTTGCCCACTTTTAGTGAAGAAATAAGAGACTTTTTTTGCCTTCCGAAAAGTTTGCTGTTATCAGAAGCAGCATTCTGAAACTTTTGAAAACCAAGGTAACAATCGTTGAAGAGGTACTCACTGTGGAATTACATCTTAGAACTGGAGATTTCGTAGAATGCTAGAACTGGAAGAGAACTTTCGTCTCTCATTTTCAGATGAAGAAAGAGAGCTTCAGACAGTCCCATATCATAAATTAGCAGGAGAACTGGGACTGGTTTCCTGATGATCAGACCAGGACTCTACACTATCCTTTGGAACCTGTTTGCAGCAAGGGAATGGTAAAATAATCACTGTTCATACTTAAACTTCTAATATCAATTCTTTGGAATGTGTTTTAAAATAGAAACAAGCATTTGAGGTCTATGGACCCAGGACCGTGGGAAAGTTGTGTTCCCCAAAAGAATATAAATTCCTTGAGGGCACTGCTCTCCGTAGACCTGTGAAAGTCCACTTCTGACTTTCTATTTTGAAAAAATGGGGTAATATTTCCTGTGCGTAATCCACCGTCCGGGAGCAAATTTGGCTCCTTTGGAAGCTGTATTAACTCTTTCTGGACACTGAGGGTAAGCCAAGATCACTGATGATCTGTGAATAATGAATAATAACTAAAATAGACAAAAACAACAATAATAAAAACTCAGTATTTCTGGAGCTCCTCAAACGCTTGTTACAAATGTTAGCTTCTCTGATCCTCACAGAGGTACTGGGAGGTGTGTGTCATCATTGGCTTTGTTTAAGAGACAAACTGAGGCCAGGGAGGTGAAAGGCTCTTTAGCTGGTAATCTGAGGCAGGATTCAGACTGTAGTCTTATTAACATCAGTGCCAAGGATTTGGCAATCTCTGTGCTTTTGGTGGCAGAAGTGTGAGAGCCCACAGACCAATATGGGCTTTTCCCAGCTCACGAAAGAACAACGTTCCAAAGTTTCTGAGTCAATGATTTGGCATTCTCAGCATATATTTTCCACATAGACACAATATTAGAAATTGTGGTTAGATTTCTGAGGTCCTTACAGTTGTCTCTCTAACTCATAATGTGGCTAAACTGGGTTTCAAATGTAACATTTATATCCCTCCAATATGATCCCAGGAAGAAACATGGCAAGGGAATGGGTCCATTGCTTGGTGAGGGATAGAGAAAAGCCTAGGCAGCGTAGTAAAAATAGAACAGCACACACACACACACACACACACACACACACACAGACTGAGTTTGAATACGTAGAAAGGGCTTGGAGAAATGGCAGTTAACTGTATGCTAGCCTGTGTTACCTACTCTCTGTCTGCCCCAATGGAACTATGACATCTAGGCAGCTTACATCTCATGGGTATGATAACCCTCTTAGATCTGTCAATCAGATAAAGAACATTTTTAAAGTATCTACTGTGTGCCAGGTAAAATGCCAAAGTCTGAGGAAAGGCAAAGACTTGTTTGATATTAAGTGGATAAAGTGCATGCATCTGACAGAGGGGAAAATGAGAGGAAGGGGAGGTCAGAGGGTGGAAAAAAACACCTCCTAGAAGTGGAACCAATGTCTAGTGTTGTCCTACTTGTTCATTCCATGTTGAGGATAGACCCCTTCCCCTCTTTCCATGTCAACTGCAGAAAATTTTTCAGAGAAAAAAACTCAGCTGAAACATTTGGCTGCACCAAGCTGCAAATGATGGGGAAATGCATTTCTAGAGTTTTGCCTTTTCCTGTTGTTTGAAGTGTAAGTGGGGAAGTTGATACAGGGATCGGAAAAATGATGGGACTATTGCCTCTAGGATCAAACGCAAAAAATGTGAAATGCTCTGTTTGGCTTTCGAAGCCCATTGTGACTGAGCCCCTCCTATTTTTCTAGTCTTCTTACACCTTGCTCTCCTCCACATACTCTTTGATCTAGTGATGCTGGCCTCCTGGCTGTTCCATAAACAAAACACTCCATCTCTCAGTGTGGGGAATTTTCTCTGACTATCCCCCAGACCTAGGATGATCCCCCTTCTCCAGTCTGCCTACTGAGCTCCCTTTCTTCCGTTTAAATCTCAACTAAAATTCCTTTATTTTACTGGACGCCTTCCCCAACTCCTCTTAATTCTGATGCCTTCCCCCTGTTGACTATTTCCTGTTTATCCTGTATATAACTTGCTTTATATTTGTTTGCATAAGCTCCTTGAGGGCAGGGACTGTCTTTTGCCTCTTTTGGTATCCCCAGTGCTTAGCACAGCGCTCGATACCTAGTAGGCACTTGATAATTGTTTATCGATCAATTGATTGAAAGTATGTGCTGGGTATATTGATATTGACCTGCTGTGATTTTATATTTTTAGCACCCTTTCTGGGCTACTCTTTCTCCCAATTTGTACTAATAGGGTAGATCCCCTGGGAGGCAGCTGCCCAAGTTCAAGGTAACTTATGGTTTTGTATTACAAAAGCTATGACTCACAAGCTCTAATCAGTACTTCACTTTAGTCAGCCAAATGACACAATTAGCTGAAGGCAAAGACATTTACTGAAATGGTACAGTAAGGACAGTAGCATAGAGAGCAGATATGTGGCTGACATACATGCAAGGAGGGAAAAGTCCTTTCCCTTGAAGCTCATGCCGCTGATGGTACAAGTTTGCAAAATGCCATATCCCATTACTGCTGACTTTCATGGCAATGTCTCTACTAGATGTGCTTCCATGCTTGACGGTAGACAATTTTGGCTCTAGCTTCAGTCTCAGCTGATGTCCTGGCCTAGTAATATAGGCCTAGATGCTATGTGCTTTGGGAAAGAATTGGAGCCCATACCCTAAGACCAGCAGGATTTCTGGCTCTGAGGCATCACTACCACCACCACCAGGATCCTAGCTCCAGGCTTTCAATTCTCATCTCCTCTCACTGCCTCACTTGACTTGACCAGTAAGCTGGATTCTTATAAGCATAGTCATTCAATTTCTTTGTTACAAGGCCATGATACTGAGAGGGGTTGAAGGAGAATAGAAATGTGCTCTCCCAGCTTGCTATACTTTCCATGAAGTTCAAGGGAGTTGTAAATTGGTACAGCCTTCTAGACAGTAATTTGAAACTGTCCCTTAACTGTTACTAAACTGTGTCAAAGAGTATGTCCCTTCGATCCAGTGATTTCACTAATAGGCTTATACCCTAAAGACATAAAAGAAAACAGAAAATGACTTACATATACAAAAAATATTTATAATAGCTCTTTCTGTAGGAACAAAGAATTGGAAAATGAGAGGATACTCATTAATTGGGGAATGGCTAAATACATTATGATATAGGAATGTAGTGGAATGCTATTGTGCTATAAGCAATGAAGAGACAATGTTAGAGACCTAGGAAGACTTGTATGAACTGATGCAGAGTGAAGTGAGCAGAACCAAAAGAACAATTTATACTTCAATTTCTACACAGTTTATATTGTGTAGAAACACAGTATTCAAAGACTGAAGTCCTTTGATTAACATTATGATCAGTCATGATTCCTGAAGACCAAGATGAAAAATTCTATTTACTTCCTGACTGAAAGGTGATGAGCTAAACAGAAACACATTGACAATATCTACTACACATATTTGTTACTAGATTTTGTTTCCTAACTCCCAAAGGGAAGTAAGAGGGAGAAAAATAAGTGCTTGATAATTTAAAAAAAGTGCTACATAAATGCTAGCTATTATTACTGAATTAGACCAACATAAGTACTGTGTACCAAGTCATGAAGAGGCAGTGTTAGGGAGGGAGTAAGTGGTATTCAGTGATTCCAGAGATAGAGGCTGGACCTGAAGTCAGAAAGGCCTAAGTTCAAATCCTGCCTCAGACTCTTCTGAATGTTTGTCCTTGTCATTTAACTTTGTCTGCCTTGGTTTCCTTATCTGTAAAATGATGGTAATTATAGCACCTATGTGAATTTTTTTAAAAATCAAATGAGCTAGTATTTTTAAATACTTTGAAAATCTTGAAGTGCTTTATAAATGATAGCTATTACTCCTGGATCAGACCAGCATAAAAACTGTACTCCCTATGAAGAAGTGGAATTAGGGAGTGGTAGTCAGTTACTTTCTCTGAGAATATAATATGGACATAGGTAGCTGTGACTAAGAAAGTATATATCAGCTTAGAAATACATGGATAGATATTGGAAGGAGATATAGTATAAAGTGACAATTTATTGTTATTTGGTGTTAAAGTACATTTTTATTATAAATAATTTTGAATATATGTTCAATTTTATAATTACCTAAAATTCATATATGTAAAACCATATTATGCAGAATTCTATTCATCAATTATTTCTCTGGAGGTAGATAGCATCTTCCTTCATGGGTCCTTTGTAGCCCAATTTCTGCCAGATTGCTTTGCAGTTTTCCCAACAATTTTTAACCAAATAGTAAATTCTTTTTCCACAAGTCTATATCTTTATATTTGTCAAATGGAAGTTTATTGTAATCATTTACAGCCATGTATTGTATGCCTCCTCTATTCTACTGATCTACCTTTCTATTTCTTAGTACCCGATAGTTTTGATAAAATTTAAGTCTTTAAGAACTTTGAATCACTTTTCAGTTTTGGAGTAGTTGTTGCTCTTGTATCTGGAAAGAAAAAAAAAGTCAAGATGTGGCTCCCTATACTCCAATGTTTTCAATGAACTATCTTGTACTTTATATTGTCTCGTTTGACTTCTCTTTTTTCTCAGCCTTTTGGAAAGGTAGCCTATCTATTCTACTTCTCTCGGAAATAGAAAGGCTAGAATGAAAACGCTGATGGCTCATTCTCTTTCTGCTTAAGTAACCACCTTGGTGGACCTCCCTGAAGATACTGGGGAAAAAGAGACAACGATACTTCTTAAGCCTCTTCTGTACTGTATTTGACGTACAATTCAGGGGACCAGCCAATGAAGGCCCAATCCTTGATGTATGTATAGATATACAAATATTCCCTGCAAAATTCTAGTACAAGAGTCTATAGAAAGCTGGGAGGTAGAAGGGAGGAGGAAGCAGTTTCTACTCATGCCTGACTGAAGAGCTGGTACTGTTTGATGATGAATAATTTTCTAATTGGCTAAAGAGTTAGAAGGACTGATGAGTCAGGAGTTTTTGTATAAAAGGGAAATTTTACTGAATTCTTCCTTCTGGGTAGTTAGGCAGAACTACTACGAGTTGTTTGTTGGGTGATGGGGAAGGGAAGCTGCCTTATCTCCTACTTGGCCACTATATGTCAATGAGCACATCATGCCTCTTTTCTTTTGTACTTATTCTCTCTTGATTTTAGGTGAGTTTGAGTGATCAATCGAGGTCCTGCCAACAGCTAGAATTGGTAGCAAAATACAACAAAAGTGGTAGCAGTAGGTATCAGACTGTTCATGGCTGATGTTCAAGGAAGGGCCTTGGGATGTATGTGGAAAGACTGTCAATGGAGACTATTTGTAGCTTCAGGGAGCATAATTCATGAATGGAGAAGTGCAGGCTACAGATTCTGGAAAGGATGTGATCTTTAGAAGAAGAATTCATGGGGAATCCATGAAGAAAGCAAGACTCCCAAGTCTTATGATACTTGTTGGCCTCATTGTTCTCTTCATGCGTGACTTACTTCTCAAAGTCTGAACCTGTGTTCTTAAGGACGTCATGTGTGCAAGGAGACTTTATCCTCCCATTCGGAAGGATTATTTTGAACCAACAGTCCTTGTTACATCTTCTCAGTAAATCCCATATGTGAAAGCCAGTGGAACTTAACCAATTGGTTGATAAAGAGAAGCACAGTAGAAGGGATTCTGAAGCCATAGTATTAGAGTCCCTGGCCCCTCAAGGTTACTCCTACAATCTTGAGGAGAGTAATAGTTGTCTAGCCCTCTGTGGACATAAACTGCCAGCGTGAGGATGAGTTAGGAGATTGAGCCTAGATGAGGTGCTACATATAAAAACACTTTTTTTGGGGGGGGGAGTGGAAATTATCTAAGTTAAGTTGTAGTTTGGTGAACTTAACATAATTCTCCACTTTTGACAAACATCATTACAATTAGTCCAATTAAAACAAATCTCTATTTTTCTGCCAGTTTAATTAAACCAAAAAGAGGAAGAATTGTAATGAAAATAAACTTGACAGTCATTATATGAAGTAACTTTGCAAAATGCATCTTACGGCACCAGGTCTTCAGGGTTACTCCATTAGTTGTTGGAATGATACCATTTCTTTAAAAAGTGAATCACAAGTCAAGTATTAGATTTATCATCACTGAAATATAGACATCATCAATAAATAGTGATTTCTGTGTAAAGACTTAGTCTTCTCTAAGATCCTGCTACTATAATAAAATAAGAGTTAAAATTCTGTGTTTTGCTGTACTTTTAATATTCTGTAAAAAATTATTTATTCTTTATTTATTTATGTTATTATTATTTATTCCTGCCTATAATAATAAATTATTATTATTTTATTATTATTTATTCCTGCCTTCATTTATTATATACATTCTAAATAAAATTAATACCCTTCTGCATCCATTGATACGTGAAATTATTCTACAAATGAATTTCCTCCAGTTGATAAAGATGGCAAAGACATCACCTAGAGAGAAATAAACAAGAATTCTGCAAGTAACACATCTATTTCCAATAGCTAGCTAAGCAGTACCTAGACTATCAGAAAGATGCCTTGTTTTCTAGCAGCTTTTGTTTGAGAACATTGAATAAAACTGTATTTTAATCTTCACATTTTTAACTTAAGAATCAGAAACAGTAAATATTTTCAAGGGAAGTTGAAAAGACATAAATTGTTCTACAGAATAAATGTTTTAAGAAATATATTTGCTTGTGTAAATATTTTTATTCTGTTTAGGTTACTTTTCAGCCATCAGAGTATTTAGGTGGAATATAAAAAGAACAATATGAAAACATTATTCTTTTAGGATGACAAGAGAGTACTTTTTTCCCCCAAATAATTTTTGGAAATATATATGCCAATGGATGTGACACATTGGATTCCTAAGGAAATAAACAATAAACTATCATAACTATCAATATTTCTTAATTACACTAATACCTCTTCCATTGGAATGTACATTTCCATTGAGATTCACTATATTGAAAGAATTATATTAATCTCATTATATTTTAGGATCCCAGAAGGGATCTTTGAGATAGTATAGTGTAACAATTTTGAATTCATGCTCTCTTTGTTTGGAAGTGGATCACATTTTTCATCATCAATACTTTAGAATCATGGTGATTGCAGAGATCAGAGTATTTAAGTCTTTCAAAGTAGTTTGATATTGCTATTATAGAAATTGTTCTCCTGGTTCTGATCACTTCAGTCTCCATCAGTTCATATAAGTCTTCCCAGGGTTCTCTGAAACTGTCTCATAATTTTTTATAGCAACATAATTTTCCATTTTCATTATTTCCAATAAATACCATAATTTGTTCGGTCATACCCCAATTGATGGGCACCCTCTTTGTCTGTAATTCTTTGCCACTACAAAAAGCTCTTATAAAATTTTTTGGCATATATGAATTCTTTCTTTGATCTTTTTGAGAGTAAAGGCCTAGTAAAAGTATTGTCAGGTCAAAGAGTACACAAAATTAGTGACTTTGGGGGTCATAGTTCCTAGCAACTTTCCAGTATTGCTGGACTAATTTACAGCTTCACCAAGAGTGCATTAATGTGCCTGGTTTTACATAGCCCTTCTGAGCCTTGTCAATATTTTTTTATTATCTCTTTGCCAGGCAGAAGTAATGCTTTCCTTTACAGATAAGAAAACTGGGCCTCAAAGAGATGAAGTGGCTTCCCCAGAGTTCCACAGTAAGTGACAGAACCAAGATTTGGACTTGGGAACTCTGACTCCAAATCCAACCTGACCCACCATTTTCCTGTAGACTGAATTATCTGGCCATCTTGAAATCTTCAAGATAGTAGTGAGAGTGTCACATCAAACTGGACTAGTTAGCTGTCAGGAGACCCCACTTTTAGTCCTGGCTCTGCCATCAACTAGTTGCATGAAGGTTGAGCGAGTCATTGCGTTTCTTCAGACCGAAGCTAGATGTTTTTTCAACCCTAATATTCCATCATCAATATCAGTATCAAACCCATCTGGAGCATATGCCAGGAAATAGTTCCATCTCTTTTCCCTCTCATGACATATAACTCAGGGCTTAGGGACACTTTAGAATTTCTCATTGCTCTTTATTGTCTTTGCAAAAGTCACTATATGATGCCTTGCAGTGTATTGTGAATTACTACCAATTTCCCCTCTCCTTCCTTGTAAGCCTATGATTCAAAAAACATGAAAAAGAAAAGGTTTATTTATGGGTTGAAACAGAAAATTACAAAACTGGCCAAAGCCCTGGATGGACTTGACCACTTATAATTATGCATTAGTTAACTTTGTAGAGCAGTTGGTGGCAGTGGTTAGAGTTCTGGGCCTGGAGTCAGGAAGATGAGTCTTCCTGAGTTCAAATTCGGCCTGAGACACTTACTAGCTATGTGACCCTGGTCAAGTCACTGAACTCTGTTTGCCTCAGTTTCCTCGTCTGCAGAATGAACCAGAGAAGGAAATGGGGTCATGGAAAGTTGTACTCAAATGGAAAATGACTAAATAGCAATAATGACAACAAAAGTTAGCACTTCTAAAGGGTATGGGCTCTTATCTTCCTCAGTCACTCCCTGTCTGTCTTCTACCAGTCTCTACCCAAAGAGGCTCCTAGGGAGTTGGTAGCCCTTTGCAAGGGAAAAGAGTCCTTTGTCCTAGGTCTTGTTCCAGTACAAAAGAGTGAATGCTCTGGTATTTCCTTATCTTGCCAGAAAACAAAATTTTCCCTGCATAACAGCTAGAATTTAGTGACAAAGAGACCTTGGCTCTTAAGTTTTTTTTTTCTTTAATACTACAATTGCCATTGTCCTCTGACCTTATAGAAGTATACCCAGAAATAAGAAACATACATTCCCTTTCTCATCTTCATGCTGGTATCTAGCACCAACACTAAATTAAAACATCGTTACTCCAAAGCTGGTTCAACTCTTTGCCTCAGGCCCCTTGGGTGGTGTAGGTACAGGAGCTAAGGGAGCACTTGCCACAGGTGTAGAAACTTGAGGAAAACATCCTAAGTTCTCCACTGTGATCTCTCAAGTCCTTGCAAGTCTCCCTGGGATCTTCTAGGGTGCCCTACTCAAATGACTTGGGTAAGAGAGATGGACAGAGGAAGCTATTTTCCCAGCCATATCTTGGAGCACAAGAATGGAGGAAAGGGTAGAGGAGAGAGGGGCTGGCCATGTTTTAAAGTTGTAGCTGAATAGAATAAGTGGGGGGCGGAATAGGATGGAGGGAAACATAGTTCGTCTTCCACAATATAACTACTATGGAAATGATTTGGGTAACTACACGTGTACAATCTATATTGAATTGCTTATCTTCCCAGTGGGGATGGGTGAGGAGGGAAGAAGGGGGAAAAATCTGGAACTCACAGTTTTAAAAACAAATGTTTAAAAATTGTTTTTTTACATGCAACTGGGAAATAAGATATACAGGTACTGGGGTATAGAAATCCATCTTGCCCTACTAGAAGGTTAGGGGGGTGAAGGGGGAGGATGTAAGAGAGAACAGATTGAGGGAAGAGGTATTCAATAGGCTTGCTGTTTTGGGGTGGTGGGTACAGGAAAGACAGGGAGAGAAAAAATTGTAACTCAAAATCTTGTGGAAATGAATATTGAAAACTAAAAATAAATGAATTTCTAAAAATAAAAATATTTTTCTTTTCTAGAAGAAAAAAGAAAGAAAAAAAAAGTTGTAGTTGAGCTTGGATCCCCCTTCTCCAAGCCCAGCATGGCCTACCACATTTCCCATTCCCCGAAGCTATAACTATTCCATTTATTTAACAATTGGATGCTTTCATATATATCTCCATATGCAAAAATTTTAGATTTCATTAGTACTTAAAAACCTTCCATGTTGGAATCATTTCCCTACAATGAAATATTTAGGACATGCTCATTTTCCATGCTTTTAGAGAGAATGATTGAGAGAAGTGAAAACTTCTCAGACTACACTCTAAAATCTGGGAAGGCTTTTAGTGGGAAACAGGCCGGAGTTCCCCTTCACTGGAAACCACATGATTTACAAGGACTCAGAATTTAGAGCAGTAGAGAGTCCCCCTCTCTCCTCAGTGACCCCTCAGCATAAGATATGCCAAGTAAGGACAGAAGTGCAATGTACATTGGGTGGTCTGCTGTTTCCTTGTTCCCATACTTGAGGTAGATTGCCACGCTTAGATTGTGCGCCTGACTTCCAGCCAATGGAAGAAAAGGGTCGGGGGTGGGGTGGGGGGGGGGGTGGAGAATTCCAGGTTAGGGCTTTAAAACTTGGCCATTTCCTTTTGTAAGCTGCTTCTCCTCCCTGACCATTTGTCAGGAGGGCGGCCCTTTCTCGAGATCGTAATAAGTCATTTTCTGCTTCCTACCTTGAGAAGCCTCTGAGTATTATTGGGGTAAGGATTCTGTTGCACATGGTTTTGGGGTGCACACAAGAAGTTGTTACAGTAAAGGCTAAAACTCCTTGTCTTATTCCTCCTTCTTATTCAGACCTTTGAAAATCTTAGCTTCTTACTTGTATTCTTAAGGAAAATAATAAGCCCTTGAGGTGAGACAGAGCAATGTACACTTCTTTTGAAAGGAATTTTATTTCCTCTCACTTTGGACTGAAAAGAGCCCAGCATACCTTTCACATTTCCTGTTTTCCAACCTCCCTCTTCTCTTCTAATCTTCCTGTATCCTTTTCATCAAACCAAAGGATTTAGAACTGGAATGATGTCATCTAACCTACCCCTAGCCCAGATGTATTAAATGATTTGTCCAAGCTCATACAGGGAGTAAAGGGCAGAGCCCAAAGTCACTTCCCTCCAAAGTGGGTAGAGAAAGAAAGACATTCATGGTTCGGCGGGACAAGGGGAGGAAGAAGAAGCCTCAAACATTCAGATTTTTATTTTTCACCCTTTTCACCCCAGGCTCTGCTAATGGTGAGCAATCATTCATGTTGATGTGATCTTACAGAAAAGTTTGCTTTAACCTTTCACAGAGGTCATAGGAATTACCTTATTTGCTTCTCAACACTTTAGTCCCAACCTATTCAACAGACTGTTTTGTAAAGCAGTCTAGTCAAAATGAGTTCTAAAACATAAAAAAAATGGCCTGAAGCTTGGTACATATACATCATAGACTGAGTTTCCAAACTTTGCAAATTTTTATCCCATGTTGAGCTAGTCCAAGATTTCTCCTGGGATGCAGCTGACATGCAGTCTGTTCATTTTCTAACTGCTACCATTCCATTTAAAACTTTAAATCTGACTTAAACATGGACCTGAAATATTTTCTTCTCTTACTCCCCCTGGCTTTCTTTACATTATAATGCCAATCACAGTGATATATTCTGGGACATAATTAAATTGGTTTGCGGCAGTGCCAATAGCTGTGTCTACACACAAAAACTGGCTCGACTGAATTCACTTAGATTTTTCTTTTCAGTGAAATAAACTTTTTTGATGCCAAATGGAAGTCGGATTACATTTTCTTACTTTTCAACTGTTTTGGTATCATGTAGGCACAGCCTGTGTAAGGAGAGAAATGATAGACCAGATGATGACAAATGATTTGGCACCCTGGGATGAACCATCTGGATTGGATTGGTGTAAGGATGGCAGTGTTAACATAAAGTACCCAGGACAGTTCTGATTTTGTAGTTACCTGGGTAGACAAGTACCCTGTTATATGGGGCATTCTCTGGCCCTAACCTGGAAATAGAGGTAACCAAATGAAGTTCATGTGTTGTTTTTTGATTATTTAATAAATTAAGTTGGTGATAAAGTAACTCAAAAAGCATTCTGTAGCAATATTTTCCTAGAGGAACTCAACAAAAGCACTACACACAGGGAACATTGTTCCCTTCAGTTTCTAGGCATGAAAACATTCAGAATTATAGGAACTTATTTTGCTGAAATTCTCAGCAAAGAAAAGAGAGAAAGAGACAGGGAGAGAAGGAAGGATAGAAAGAAGGGACAGAGGGATGAAGAAGCAGTGAAGGACAGCATCCCAGAATCTGAGTTCAAGTCCTACCTCTTATGCTCATCAGTTGACCTAGAACAAATAATTTATCCTCTCTGGACCTCAGTTTCTTTATCTCTAAAATGAAAGTATTGAATTAGATAGACTTTGAGGTTCTATTCAACTCTGAATTTATGATCCTATATATATAGTCTTTTGATCCAAAAGGAAAAAGTAGGATCCATGGGTAGAAATTGAAATAAGGTAGACTGGATCCCAATAAAAGTAAAAACTTGTAAATAATTGTTAGAACTATCCCAAAGTGGAATGAACTGCTTACAGATGTAGTGAATTTCCTATCAGGAGAGGTCTTTAAGTGGAGTTTGAATGGCCATTTGTCAGGAACGTTGTAGAGTGAATTACTGCTTGGGTATGACATGATCTCTGAGGTGCATAGGATCATAGATTGAGAGCTGAAGAGTACCTCCCTCAAAAGTACATTCACTCAAAACTGTAAAACAAAATGCCCAAGAGAGCGATGGCTCCTTATGGGACGTGCGCCTCTCCACTTCTGTAGTTTAACTGGTTGTCAACAGAAGGGAAGGTTGTGTACTTTAATGACTTGGAAATGACCAGGCCTGTGCGATTTGAACTGAGTTTTGTTGCCTTCACATGCTTTTTACATTGTCGGAGCTATTGCATAGATAATTTTTTGATTTTGCTTTCTTCATTCTTATATTCCTTACATTCCTCAAGCCTTCACCATTTTTTCCCTTAAACCAGACCTTTGATTTCACTGGTGCTCTGTACATCATCACCTTAGAGAGTTGCCTGGGAGAGTAAGAGACTAAGTGACTTGCCCCGAGTTAAGTAGCTAGTATGAATCGGGGTTAATATACCTTTGACTTTAGGGCATTTAGGATTTATGAATACAGGATACATGGTCTGAATGGTGGACCAGGACCAGAATTTTGAGGTTCATGATGGTCAGGAAGGCAAAGGGGAAGTAGAATCCAGGAAGGGATGAGGGCTCGATTTTAATCAGACAATCAATCAGGAAATAGTAAGTTTGGAGCAAGAAGCTAGGAATAACATCTCAGGATCTGGAACAGGTAGAAAGGCCCACAGAATATACAACCTGAATCTGACTATGGATCCCAACACGAAGAGGGGCAGTTATTACCAGAAGGGCTCCCTAACCTTGGACCAATCCTCAGACAGCATACGGTCTGTTATCAGGACTATACTTAGCACTTTTCATGTTTGGTAGACTATGTTAGATGAGGGATTATGGACCCCTTTATCTCTCCTCAGAATAACATTTATAAACATAAAATGAATCCTCTAAGATTAAAAAGAAAATAAATTATATTGAAATAGTGTTATCAAAATATGAGCCCCCCCTCCCCTCCCTTCCCAACCTTCCCAGATCCTAGCTTAAAAACTTGTTAGAGTTTGCATTTTGGTGGCAGAGCTTTTGAAAATCCAGCGTCGCATCCTCCACACCGTGCCGAGGCCTCAGAATAGGACTTCAGATGAAGTTTTGTGATATAGTCAGAGCATTCTGATTTCACTGCTGGTTTATGTAGCACAATACCTGGTATGTAGTAGGTGTTTAATAAATGCTGATTGATTGATTGATAAATATAAAAATACACGCTGATGTTACTTGTTGCAGCATATTAAGGTTAAATTAATCTGGATTATAAAAATGAAATAGAAGGAAAGTTGATAGTTCTTTGATCTCTGGGCTGACCCTTCTCCCCATGAGAATCTGCAGGGGAAGAGTCACTGATCCCTGGTGTCTGTGTAGCTAGGAGGAGTCTTACATTACCCAGGCCTCTAGTTTCTCTGCATTGCTTTGCTGCTGCAGATCCCCTGCAGCCTCTGATGATTTCCTAAGAGCCTCTTCCAGAGCTGATGCCCAGAAATTGCATGGGCCATCAGCCAACAGTGGGAGTGATTCTCTGCTCAAATTAGGCATGAATAAGGAAGCCAGGAGAAAAGCTGGAGGAAAATTTTCTTCTGCTTTTAATATACAATATTCAGTGTAGTACCTTACTGTTAGAACAAGAAGCCTATTTTCAGCCTTTATAACCTATACTTTGTAAGGGTAAAAACACCTTCCTTTGTGTTATCTTTTATAGTTGTACATACATGTATCTAATAGTTACAATAAATTTTGGAAATGTTTTGTCACATTGAAAACATCTTCTTGATTAATTTTTATTTGTCTTAAAAACCTGTACGGTACTTCAAAAGAAGATTTATTATTATTTTCCCTCTTTTAGAATCACACAAAGGTAATCTCTTTGGAAAATTAGGCTTAACAGAATAAAACAATGTCATTACTTCTAGGTATTTGTAGGTTCTTTGGTTATGAAATACCATTAATAGAGGATAATTTTTGCTCATTATTATCATGAATTTATCCACCACTTTGTTTCTAGGATGCATGATTATAGCATGCAATGCCATTCTTATTAATTGTCAGCCTTCAATTATTCAGCCATTTTACTTCTATTTCTTTCTGGCAGCTGTTGCATTGAATTTTTGATAATTGCCTCTTCTGTATTTGAAATGAAAACAAAATGTGCAAGACAAGAGCTCAGAATGGAGGCAACCATATGAGGGAAAGGATGACAGTGTCCTATAAGCACAAATGTGCTCTGACACATAAAAAAACCTAAGAATAAATGTCCTGAGAATGCATAATGTTATCACATGCTATCGAACAATGTAGTCTTTAGGGAAATGATGCTGAGCCAGTACTTGGGGGTATGAATGTTTGTTTACACACATGTGAATCTGAATACACATGCCATAAAAAATAACCCCAAGATGGACAGTTTGAAAAATAAACTGTTAACATTGTGGCCCAAATGTTGTCGGGAAAGATAGAGGATTTTCTTTTCTTTCTAGGATTACAGATTTTGTCGAAAACGCCCAGAAATATTCAGTTAAGGGCCAACATCGTTAGTCATTGTGATTTGAATGGATGTTGGCTGTGGAAGAGCTTTTAGCCAAGTATTTGATTTCACAATAGTAACTGAAAATCTCTACACAAAAGTCCCATTTCATGTCCTTATCACAGCATGGAGATGACCTTAGACTTTTGAAGGTTGTCCCAGTAGCTCATAAGCTATACAGGTCCTACCGAGTTATAAAGACCTGAAACCAGCCTAGCAAAACAAAGAGAGGTGCTAAAAGTTAAGCAGTTCTTAAGCTATCTACAAACATTAGACTTAGGCCTCTGATACGTAATCTTTGTTCAATGGGGAGAGAAGCCAGCTGCCTTTTGAGATCTCCTAAGACTCCGTGCTGAATGAAATATAGAAATGTTAGTCTATTTCCTGTATGTAAATGCTGAAATTGAAAATTTAACAGTCAGCTTAACTTCAGAGCTGGTTCAGGTTGCCTCCAACACACCCTGATTCCCTTTTATTATCTTCCTGTTCTTCCTCCCCATTTTATGTACCCTTCTATTCTGTTATTTTCCACAAAATACAGGGTGGAAAGACCACAGGCTCTTAATTCAGAGGACTTGGGCTCAGATCCTGTCTCTGGCTGTGTGCTGTGATCTCTGAGGAAATTTACTTCTGCTTCCTGGATGTTGGTTTCCTCATTTCTAAAATCATAGGTTGATGTAGATACCTTCTGAGGTCCTTCTCAGTCCTAGATCTCTGATCCATTAGGATTTAGTCTATAGTGGTTCAGTTTTCTTGCTTTACCTTCCCTTCTCCTGTTTCTTTATGTTCTGCTTACAGCTTTATTCCTTTGTATCCTTAAAAAATCTCTTTATGATCTCTAATTAAAAAAAAACTAACTAGCTTGCAAGAGAATATTTTAAAATTTTCAGTGTGAGCATTTACATCTCAGAAATCAGCAAACACAATAAATCAGGACCTAATTTGTTGTTTTGTTAATTTTCTAGACTTAAGAAAATGAAGGAGGAAATGTTACCACAAATTAAACTTTAAAATGTATCATGATGACTCCCTCCTCCCCAAAGTTGGCTGTTAAACATGTATCTGCACACCCCTGCCTATATGGCAATCTCTCTCTCTCTCTCTCTGTCTCTCTGTCTTTCTGTCTCTCCTTCTCTCTCTCTCTGTCTCTCTCTCTCTGTCTCTCTCTCTGTCTCTCTGTCTCTCTGTCTCTCCTTCTCTCTCTCTCTCT
>CM053580.1:232047703-232071650 GCA_028627135.1 Pseudochirops cupreus | reverse complement strand
TTTCTCTCTCTCTCTGTCTCTCTCTCTGTCTCTCTCTCTGTCTCTCTCTGTCTCTCTCTCTTTCTCTCTCTGTCTCTCTCTCTCTGTCTCTCTGTCTCTCTCTCTCTCCTTCTCTCTCTCTCTGTCTCTCTCTCTCTCTGTCTCTCTCTCTGTTTCTCTCTCTTCTCTCTCTGTCTCTGTCTCTCCTCTCTTTTTCTGTCTCTTTCTCTCTCTCTCTCCTCCTCTCTCTCTCCCTCCCTCTCTTTCTCTCTCTCTCTCTCTCTCTTTCTCCCTCTCTCTCTCTGTCTCTCTGTTTCTCTCTGTCTCTCTCTCTTTCTCTCCCCCCCCCCAGAACCTCTACATATACTAATTTATTTCATTACTTGTTTTTTTTTGTTAGTTATACTTGTTTAACTTTCTTGTTCTGTTGTTGGGAGTGTTTGCAAGTGTGGTTTTTTGATCATTCCTATTTTTCCCTTTTTCTTTTGCAGGAATGTCTCAAATGCCTCTCTTTCATTAAATGTCCATCTTTTAAAATTAAGGTTGAAGTCTTTATTCTATGTCATTTTGAATTTTATAGTTCCTTTGCTTTTGGGAAAATACTATTCTATTCTGTTCTGTGATTTCTTCTATGTGAAACAAAGTTGTTTTATTCACTTTTCCTTTTCTTTATAATTGAAGTTCTCCTAGTTTCCTGCTAAATTTTATCACAGAGATTGTGCAATTGAATAACTAGCTGTCCTGAATTTTAAAGTGTAGGATTTTTTTGTTGGTTTGTTTTTTGGTAAATGGAGATAATCCGCAGTCTCTCAACTGGTGTCTAGTTATCTCTATTCGGCAGTCCTATGCAGTTTTCCTGTATTATTTCCTGCATTATGGTATTCAAGTTTCTAGATTTTTCATGTTCCTTTGGGAGATCTATGATCCTTCAGTTATATCCATGCATCTTGCTTTTAAGATCACTTGAGCTTGTATAAAATTTCTTTTTGTTGTTGTCTTAGCTTTCTTATTTAAAACATTAAAATTTTCATACTAAATTTTTAAAAACGCCAAATAAAATGAACCTTTCCGTATACAAAAAAGCCAAAGAAAAGGATTGTACCTGAAGCTATAAATCTCTATCAGGGAGAGTTTGACTTTTCTTTTAAAGTGTATAGTAGATTCAATATGTAACTTTCAAAGCTGTCTTACTTGCATGTGGTTCCTTTTAGTTTTCCTTCTGTTCTCCTCTGTGCATTAATTTATGCCCCCAATGATACACTTCTTCTTTCTCTCTCTTTTTGTCTCTGTCTGTCTCTTGTTTCTGTCTCTCTGTCTTGTCTCTTTTGGCAACCCTATACCTAACAACCCAAGGCTGGGCTGTAAGGCTAGTTCACTTACCTACACAGCTGGATTCCACTTCTATTTCCCTCAAACCTGGTGCAGCCACACATTGGTGTCACTCCCCAATTCCTCTGTTGGCTCTCCTTTTAAAAGTTTTTGGTTGGCCTAAATCAGTATTGGCTGCTTTTTTCATGGTTAGGGGAAGGGCGTGGAAGATGTATGGGGAAAGCCTCTACAATCTAGACCAGCCTTCAATCAGAAGTAAGCACGTTTTTAGCACCTCTATTTCTTCCTCATCTGGTTGGGTATTCAACAGTTCGTTGCTTATTTCAAGGCGGGAGAATGATGGAGATGTTTGCCATGGAGAGGCTGGTGGTATGCACGGGGAGAGCCCTTTGATGGGTTCTAAGTACAAGCCTGAATCTCCTTGTGCTTCTGCTGCTGGGGGGGTGGCAGAGGAAGGGGGATGAATGAAAGCCTTAAAGATTAAAGCTCTCCTGTGCTAATTCATAAGAATTTTGCCTTTCTAGGGTTCCTTTTTTTTCCTTCGTAATTCAAGCGCAACCACTCTACAACTGGTACCTAGTTGGAGAGTTTAAAAGATCTGGACAAAGTGACTAATTTGCCAAGTTTCTGTTCATGTTACCTTAGTGATTACAGGAGCCTCAAAGTTGAGACAACTATGTGGTGCAGCGGATACAGCGCTGGGCCTGGAATTAGGAAGACTTGAACTCAAACCAAGCCTCAGACACTCACTAGCTTTGCAACCCTAGCTGTTGTTCAGTCATCTCACTTGTTGTCTGACTCTCCATGATCCCCCATTTAGGATTTTCTTGGCAAAAATACTAGAGTGGTTTGTCATTTCATTCTCCAGATCATTTTACAGATGAGGAAACTGAGGCAAGCAGAGTGAAGTGATTTTGCCCAGGGTTACACGGCTAGTAAGTATTTGAAGCCAGATTTGAACTCAGGGAGATGAGTATTCCTGACTGTAGGCCCAGCACCCTACCCACTTCCCTATCTAGCTGTGACCTTGGGCAAGTCTCTGCCTCAGTTTCCTCATCTGTAAAATGGGGGTACTTCACAGGATTTTTGTGAGGATCAAATGAGAGTGTTTCCCCTTCCTCCTTCTCCTGATCCAATGGAGGTCTTCAAGAAAAAGCTGAATAACCACTTTTGAAATGTGTTATAACTGGCATTTTTGGGGTGTATTGGTTGTCCTACAAGGTGATTGAGGCTCCTCACAATGTTGAAACTCTATGATGCTGAAGGGGAAGAAGAGAATAGTATGGATTGTCTTTGGAAAATTATGCAACATTTTAAAACTTCTCCCTGATGCAAAAGTCCATATTTCAACAATAACATTCTCCTGGTGATGCTATATGGCTTATCATAGCTGAAAATAATAATCTTATTAGATTCAAAATTACAATCATTTAAAGGGCAACTGAAAAATAATCAAGGTTGTAAGTGGGCTGCAGCATATTGCTAAATATGATTTGTATGCCTGAAGTTGTCTAAAAGATGGCATCAAATGTGCATGGAACTGGAAAGATTAGTAGGTCAGTCATGTATATCCATGATATATCTTCAGTTCTGCCTTGGTGTCCATGAAATAGATACACGAATGCATAGATACACCTATATACACACATGTATACATACATACATATATGTGTATGTATGTGTATATGCAGACACACACATACATATATGTGAAAGGATGATGTCCAGCGTGTTCAAGAGATCATCTGTGGAGGAGACGTACAAATGCATGGAGCAAAAAGGGAAAGCTGAAAAGGTCTAGAGAAAATCTGAGGGAATATTAGAGGGAATACACCCTGCTATATATATTTTTCCCCAATTAAATTGCAATCTTCTTGAAGGCAGGCACAGTTGTGCTTGCTTTTATTTATATTCCTAATGCTTATCACAGCACCTGGCACAAATTTTAAAAAATTAACATTTAATAAATGTTCATTATGTATTTATCAATGTATCAATGTATGTGGGTCTATATATGCACACACATATCTCCATATATATTGGTATCTATTGATGGTAGGAGTGATACCTCGATGTGTCAAAGCACAAATCTTAAACTAACTTTAATATTTGTGTTTCCTTTGGTAATTCCTGATTTTATCCAGAAAGTGAAACATGAAGAAAAGTAGAAATTATAGCTTTTTTTTTTTTTGGATCTACGGAGCTCCTAAAAATCTCAACAGAGAGCGTTTTGGTTCTCTGTGTTTTAAGAAGCAATAAAACTCACCCCTTTCATGTTTCCCTCCTCCATTGTTTGACAAGACTGAATTGGAAGATTAGTGACATAACTGGATTTTTAGATGATAAAAGAGAAGAAGAATTTCCTCTGCTTCAGGTGACAAAGTAAATGAAAACATAAAACTCTGACTTAGCCTAATCAAAGCTTTGGTCAGGGAGCCCAGAAGAAGCACAGAGCAATCTTTCCTTTCCCGAATCAACTGCTTCCCTAATTGCCTAGAAAACAAAAGCAGGCTGGAGGAGATGGCTGAACATCTGTCATTTCCATCCAAAGCAGTTCTCCAGAATGTTTTTGTGTTTAATTAAGGCCTTGTCTTCATCTTACTCTGAGTGTTATTCTTTGCACTAAAAGATACACAAAACTGGGATTGGCAAAGGAAAATTCACATGCAAGAAAAAATAGCACAGAAGCTGTCTAGCTGTGGCACCTATATAATAAACAGAATGATTGAGGCACTTGGAAATCTATGTCCTCTGGCAAAACAAGGAGAGAAGGGTGGGATTTCAGAAAGATGACGAGCGTACTCAATTTAGGAAGTCTGATATGTGAAGCTCAACATTTTCCCAAAGATATCAGCTGGGTGTTTTCTTACTCACTTTGCAAAAAGAGCCTCCATTTTATGAAAGCAGTTAGCATAAATACCCTCTCAACAGCTAACTCCCATCATGCATGTAAGATAACTTGATTTGTTCATTTCTCCAGGATGCTCTACATCTTTGCACCAAAGTGAGGCACACCTATCTTAGACCGGGAGAGAGACTTGCAGTGATTTTCTGAACCATGCCTTGCAAAATCCAATCAAGTTCCACCCCTTTTCCAGGCCCCCAAGAGTCATTTTCTTTAGTTTCAAAATGGGGATGGTGATACTGTTAACAGATGCTCATTAGGCAAATGGGCTCACAAGTTCTTTTTGTGGGGTAAAGATTCAGGAAGGAAAGGGTAACATCAGAGCCATTGTGACAAGTACTAAGTGACACCCGGCACATTTGTGGGGGCACAATACAGTCCCCACCATTATGCACTTAATTTAATTTTTTTTCTTGCTCCTCCCTGTTCCATTTCTTACTGTCTCATTCTTCTCTTCTTCTTCCCTCTTCTTTTTTGATTTTTTCTTCTCTTTTTCTTTCTGTCCCTCCCATACCTTGAGCCTGCTAGGGGCATCCTTTTCCAGCACTGCTTTGCTTTGGGCTAAAGCAATTGTTGGCTTTTGCCCCGGCCACATATTTCTTAGAAGCTGCCAGAATGCTCTATACAATAGGCACATCAAAAAGGTAGCTGGAGGGCAGAACGACGAAGCATGTGGCCTGCCCTTATTTTGTCTGTCTGATATTCATTCACTAGAGGAAGACTCGCATAGCTCTATTAGGTTTTCAGGGGTTATTCCAAAAGTTAATTCAAAATTAACTCCCCTCCATCCCCTTATCCTAGTGATCTTATATTTATTTAAATAGCCATGTCACAGTGCTGATCTCTTAGTGAGGATGACCTGTGTTGAAGTATGGTTTCTGACACATATTAGCTGTATGACCCTGGTCAAGTCACTTTTAACTTTTCAGTACCCCAGGTAGCTGTTTAGCTTGCTAGATAAAGCATTCATTATATGCTTTCAATGTGACAGACACTGTGCTTAGATTTTAAATAACAGAGTAAGTGTTGATCTGTACCGGTCAGTGGAATTTCCTCACTGTGAGTTTCCTACATTGAAGAAATGACAGATTTCATTCTACATGCATATTTTTCTTCTGTTCAATGTTCATACACCATATGGGAGCTTTCTTATAGCTCTGTGTATTTTTAGAAAGTATATTGTAAAAGTCTATCTCCTAAGAACCCAAATAAGAGTAGTATGTATATAACATATATATATATACATATATATATATACACACAAGTATGTACTTAATACAGCATACAAGAAATACATTTTATTTAAAAGAAATATGTAATATATACTTATACATATATATGTACACATATACTCAATATATATATATATACATATATATATATATATATATACACACACATATGCATGTCTATCATTCTATCATTCACAGAGTTGGACATCTACATCCCCTGGTAAAACAAGATGGTGTGTGTATAAATGTTTGTGTATGTATGTATATGTTATAGAATATGTTTATATATACATACTTTCTTGCTTTACATGTATATGTGTACATATACATACACACTCACATACATATACACACACCATTTGTCAGGACATATAGATTTTCATTTGTGTGAATGATGGTTATATTATATACATATATATGTATATACACACACCATATTTATTCGGAATAAAATTTATTTCATGCATCCTATATTAAATACATGTAATATATGTGGAACAGAAGAAAAATGTTTTGCATTTCTTATCTATGTACATGTTTATTGAATGTAACCTCCTTGAAGGCAGAGTCTGCTTCATTTTGTTGTTGTTTGTGTCATCAGTGCCTAGAACAGTATACAGCACATCGTAGGAACTCTTTTTTTTGCTTTTTTGGAGGGCAGTTGGGGTTAAGTGACTTGCCCAAGGTCACACGGCTAGTTTTTGTGTTAAGTATCTGAGGATGGATTTGAACTCAGGTCCTCCTGACTCCAGGGCCGGTGGTCTGTTCACTGTGCCACTGAGCCGCCCCCACATAGTAGGAACTTAATAAGTATTTGTTGAATGGCTAAATAAACAACATTCTTTAAGTACCTACTGTGTGAAAAGTACTGTGCTAAGTGATGGTGGGGTACAAAGTTTAGATAAGACAAGTTCCCTTTATTAACAAAAATACAGTACCTGCAAGTATGCAGATGCCATGAAAATGCTTATTTCTTCCTCCTCTCATGGAGGTTACTGTCTAATAGGGAGATCAAAGGCAAATACAGAGAACTGTAATACATGAACATGACAAATACATGGGGTTGATTTTAAAGCAAAGTAAAATATGATATCCTCCTTGAACAGTCCAAAGACATAAACAACCAAGAAGAAAGAATATTTGAAGAGTCACTTCTGAATACTTCTAGTCATTTATATCTACAAGGGAACTAATACCTTTGTGTCAAAGTATCATTTGAGGAAATATTTAAAAGTAGGGAATGTTTATTAGGAACAAGAAAATACAAAGTTGAATTTAACTGAATCCTGTAATAGTATTTTTCCTTTCACAGAAGAAATTCTTATCAATAACTAGCAGACGTAGTCAGTGTCTGGGCTCATTCTCCCAATCTCCAGTTAGACAGACAGTTTGGTTCCCCAGAGTATGGTTGGCTACTACTCCCTTAACATTTATTGGGGGTAACCTTGAGGAATTGGAGGGGGTACTTTCTCCTGAGCCCTCCTCTGGTGTGTTTCTTCTCAATATCATTTGACCAATCAACATCTCCCCAACATTAATTAGCCAGTTAACTTCAATACACATTTTTCAAAAGGATATTCACTGAGAAAGTACCATAAGGATAGGACATTCTCCCTGAACTAAGATGTACACCCCCTTTGCACATCTGTTCAGCCTCTAGGGAGAATAAATTAAAGCTTAAAATGATTGCCAAAATCAGTCCTTCCACCAACTTCACTTCTGGGTGTGGCATAGCAGTTGGATTAGTGATTCCTGTGCTTGAATGACACAGCTCCTCTGTGGGGTCAATTCACTGTTTAACAGGGTCATTTAAGTAGCTCTTTGGGGCTGACTTTACCAGGTTTAGCTACTGTGGCTGTTGGCTCCAATTGCTAAGGAGACCTTTGGTATCTCTTCTGATTTGCTGAGGCTTAGAAGGTTATCACACAGAAACAAAGGTGCTATGTGTTCATGAATGCATGGGTGCTAGATGGACAGATAAGGCAGTTACCACTTTTTATGCCCCCAGCCCAGACGCCCAGATCATTTCTTCTTCTTTACTTGCAAGCCATCAGGAAAGAGAGAGTTTGTTTGAGTTCAGCAACCAATTACAAGATTTTTGGTCAGTACAAAGTAATCTGACAGGAAAGAGATAATACCTGTGGTATAGTCTGAGTGGGGGTGGGAGCAAGGGCCCCTCCATCACCTATTTTTGGAAACATGATCGCTATGCCTTCATATGCATTGGAGTTAGTCAAAGCATATTGCACATGTAAGCACGGGGCCCTCTTTGGCCTGTTCCCCCACTATAAGATAGTAAGTAGTAGAGACCTAATTTGAACATAGGTCTTCAGACTCCAAATTCATAACTCTGCCCAATATCCCTAGGTAATGCATAAAAGTATTAAAGATTGAATGCTTATAATTTATAATCAAAAGATAAATGTTTTGTTCTTAATAAATTAATAGCATTGAAAATGAATATAAAAATGAATGAGAACTATTATCTAATCACTGGCTGTAGTTTTTTCTATTTTAAACTGATTTGTCATAAAATCTCACCTGTCAGCCAGCATCATTCGGTCTCTGACTTCCTGTCATGAACTCTCCCTGTCACCTCCTGACAGGGCTCTGACAATTTCCAGAGTGTCAGTTTTGCCCTGAACACTGATTTCTTTTCAACTTAGTTAAGGTTACATTAACTTAATGAGGCTAGAAATATTCTCTTTCTGTTAAAATCAGCCTCTAGCCCAGAGTTGTCCACACTTTCTGATATTGCTGTGATTTTTCTTCTAGATCCTTCCAATCTACTGTTTCTCCAGGCACCTTAGTCAAAATGTCCCTGTCTTTAACACAAAGTGGGACCTTATTCCAGAGGGCTAGAACATTCAAAGTTTCCTTCATCTGTTTAGACTGTATAGTTTACCTATGTTGAGTAGCATCTCATTCACAGTGTACTTAGTTTTCAAATGTAACAAAATTGACTTTTAATTGCCTGCTTCTTCTTACAGACCAGTAGACTTATGGCATGTGAGAGCTGGAAAGACCTCAAAGTTGATCTGGTTCAACCCTGTCCTTTGACAGATAGGGAAACTGAGGCCCAGGGGGTGACCTTCTCTAGGCCATGCACATGACTAGTAAATGGCAGAGCTAGAAGAAGCATAGGGGTGGATTAGGAGTCAGATCTAGGAATCAGATGACATAGGGGGCAGTCTGGGATCTGTCAGTAACTCATTTTCCTCTCTGGAATTCGTAGAATTTTAGGGTTGGAAGGAACCATAGGTACCAGCACAATGCCTAGCAGTATGTACTGAGGTGACATCTGAGGTCTCTTCTGCCTCTGAAATTCTATAAAATAGACTTCCACAGAGGGAGACTGATAGAGTCAAAATGCTTTACTTAGTGACTAATTGATTGATCAATTGACTGATCTAGCCTAGGGGTTGGGAACCTGTGACTTCAAAGTCACATGTGGCCTTCTAGGTCCTCAGGTGTAGCTTTTTGACTGAGTCCAAGTTTTACAGAACAAATCCTTTTATTAAGAGATTTTCTTCTGTGAAGTTTGGGCTCAGTCAAAGGACTGCAATTGAGGACCTAGAGGGCTACATGTGGCCTCGAAGCTGCAGGTTCCCCACTGTGGACCTGGACAGGAATCTCCTCTACCACAGCCCCAACAAGTGGCCTTCCAGCCTCTGTATGAAGATCTCCAAACTGGGGAGAGATGGCCCGTGCCACTTCTGGGCAGCTCTAAGTGCTAGGGCCTACACCTCGGCTTCTGCAAGTTCCTCCTTCTGGTCAGCGGTCCTAGTGACACAGTGGGAAGCACCGGGGGCCTAGAGTCAGGAAGGCTAAGCTCACACCAGGCACCTATTAGCTGTATGTCCCTGGCCAAGTCACTTAACTCTGTTTGCCTCAGGTTTGTCAGTTGTAGAATGGAGATGATATTTGTAAAGTATTTAGCACAGAGCCCAGCACTTAGTAGGTGCTTAATAAGTACTTATTTCCTTCCTTTGTTCCTTCTTTCCATTATTCCTTCATTCCTCTCTTCCTTTGTTCCTTCCTTGTCCTTCCTTCTTTCTTCCCTCTCCTTCTTTCCCATTCCTCCTTACCCTTTTCCCCTCTCTCCCTCCCTCCCTCTCTTCCTTCTTCCCTCCCTCCCTCCCTTCCTTCCTTCCTTCCTTCCTTCCTTCCTTCCTTCCTTCCTTCTTTTCCTTATCTGGGAGCCAAGTTAAAAAAAAATCTAATCCCTTTTCCATGTGATAGCTTTCCAAATACTTGAAGACATCTAATAGATACTTCATATACCTTCTGTTCTCCGGGTTAAAATCCTTCAGTTCCCTTCATATGCTTGTTTTATATCTTCATTTCTGACCTAGCACCCCAATCAGACTCTTTAATCATTCTGAGTTTCCTCCAGCAACAACAATAATTAACTCACAACATGGTAGAGGTAGAGATCACAATACACAGTGGTAGACAGCACGTGAAAAGAGGAACATCGCTATTTATAACATACTTCTAAATTCTCTTAACTTGAACTGACAAATGGGGGCGTGGGGTGGGAACCACCCCAAGAGCAAGCATTTGTTTTGTCCTAGAACAATCTGAGTCATTCTTCTCCCCCTCTTTAGCAACTCCAAGTCTCTTACTCTGCATTTCCACCTTTTACCATCCAAGCATTGTAGTATAGTTCCGACCTGGAAAGACTACAATTATTGATGTTGCAGAGATGAACTCCTAGAGAGATGATCTCTTCACAACAGTCCAATCCAGTAGTGTGGCTGAAGTTGAGGGTACATTTCTTCATAGCATGTCGGAGCTGAAAAGACCCTTAGATATCATTTAGTCCAACTTGTTTACTTTTACAAATAAGTCAACTGAGGTTTAGAGAGATGGATTTACTCAAATTTGTTAGCTTGTTCAATATTCCTTCTGAGGGATTCTTAGATCACAGGACTTAAGAGATCCTATAAACCGACTTATCTGACAGATGAAGAGACTGTGGCCCCGCTAGTTTGAGTAACTTACATGAGTTCACACAGATAGCAAGCAGTAGTTCTGAACACCATTCTCTGTTGCTTTGATGCTCAGGCTGTTCCCAGTATATGGAAGGCCATCTTCCTCTTTCTGCCTGTTAAATTCCTACTCATTCTTTAAAACCAACTTATATGTCCCCTTTCCTAAACATCCTTTTCTAATCCTAAAATAATTTAATAAGTCACACACACACACACACACACACACATACACACACACATAGTGCTTTCTTCACAACACTGTGAGGTATATAGTATATTATTACCCACATTTTACATGTGGGCAAATAGCCCCAGAGAAGTTAAGTGACTTGTCATATGGCTAGTAATTTCTGGAGCTGGGGTTTGAACTCAGGTCTTCTGACATCAGGTTCTTTCTGTTATATATGTCTTCATATGTCTTTTCTTTTACCCTCTCTGATTTCATCTATAATTCTGCTTAGGTTAGAGACCTACTCTGTCTCAACCAATGCATGTTGATAAATACTACACAATTTTTAATGTTAGAAAATGGCCTGGGGATTTGTGATTATGACCCAGGCCATCCTAACTCTGAGGTTGGCTCTCTAATCACTATGCCATTTCTAAGACCTCTCTTAGGCATTAAATATTTAATTGGATACAACAAACATTGATTAAGTTCCCACTTTAAAGAAGTCACAGTTTTATTGTGGGATACAAAGACAACAGGCCCTGTCCTCAATGAGGTCATGTTCCAGTGAAGATAGCAGGGTACAGTAGAGGTGTTTGTTTTGTTTTAAGGTTTAGGGATGTTTGAAAATGTAGTCATCTTGTATAAATTCATTTTAGTTGTTTGTGTATAATATGAATGAATGAAAAAAGCATGTATTAAGTACTTACTTATGCAAAACAATGCTATGTACTAGGGTTACTGGTGAAGGAGGGTCGGGTTAGTGAGAATTAGTGAGCTGGATGCCTGGGAGGATGGCAATGCCCTTAACAGTAATTGGGAAGTTCTGAAGAAGAGAAGGTTTTTGGAAGAAAGATGATGAGTTCTGTTCTAGATATGATGAGTCCAAGGTGTTCAGAGAACAACTAATTCTAGATGTCCAAAAGACTGTTGGTGGTCCATAACTGAAGCTCAGGTGAGAGACTGGGGCTGGACATATAGATCTTGGATTATTGTCTCCATAAATATACTAACTGAACCAAAGGGAACTGACAGAATTGCCAAATAAGAGAGTTTAAATTGAAAAGAGAAGATGGCACTGTGACATGGATGAAGAACGAGCAAAGGAGACTGAGGAGTCACCAGAGAGATAAGAGGAAAACCAGGAGAGAGCTGTGTCACAAAAACCTAAAGAAGAGTTGGTGAGGTTGTAAAATGATCCAACCATTCTGGAGAGCAATTTGGAACTATACCCAAAGGGCAATCAAATTGTGTATACCCTTTCATCTAGCAACAGCACTGCAAAGAGATCATAAAAATGGGAAAAGAACCTACATGTACCAAAATATTCATAGCAGCTCTTTTTATGGTAGCAAAAAATTAGAAATTGAGGGTATGCACATTATTTGAGGAATGGTTGAGCAAGTTGTGGTATATGAATGAAACAGAATACCATTGTGCTATAAAAAATGATGAGCAGGTGAATTTCAGAAAAAAAACCTGGAAAGACTTACATGAACTGATGCAAAGTGAAATGAGCAGAATGAGGAGAACATTGTACAGTGTAATTGCAACATTGTGTGATGATCAACTAAGAATGATTTAGCTCTTCTCAGCACTGCAATGATCCAAGACAATGCCAAACAACTAGTGATGGAAAATGCTATCTATATTGAGAGAAATTCATGGGGTCTGAATGCATATAAAAGCTTAATGTTTTCACTTTATTATTTTTTGTGTTTTATTTTTGATCTGTTTCTACTTTTACAACATAACTAATATGGAAATACATTTTGCATAATTGTACATGTATAATCTATATAAAATCGCTTACCATTTTGGGGAGGGGAAAATGGAAGGGGGAAGAAAATTTGGAACTCACATTTTTAAAAAAGTGAATGTTAAAAATTGTCTTTACATGTAATTAGAAAAATAGAACAAACAAAACAAACAAAAAAACCCTAAAGACCTAGAGAGGAGAGAGTATCCAGGAGGAGAAGGTAAGCTCAATAGAGTTACATTCTTCACTTATAATTCACTATTTATTATGAAAGGACAGAAACTTGCTCTAACATAAGCCATCTGCATCCAAAACCAGCCATTGTGCCAGAACTGAACTGTTCTATTGCTGTATTCATTGAAGTCATTGGGTATATTTTTCCTCCTCTGTATCCACATATTCACACACACACACTCACACACACAGACACACACACATACACACATACACACTTTATGTCTAAATTAGTCATATTGATTGCATCTTATGGTACAATAATATTCCATTGTAATCAGATGCCATTTTTTCAGCAATTTCTCAATTAAATCAATTAGTCAGCAAGTACTTATTGATGGCTTACTTGTGCCAGGAACAGTGCTAGGTTCCAGATTTACTGAAATAAAAGTGAAAGACAGTTCCTGTTCTTGAGGGAATGTTTGAACCAAACCTTGCTGAAAAATGAGGAATCATAGGAAGTAAAGGTGAGGAAAGAGTGCATTTTATGTGCATGTATGGGTGGGTGGGGGGGGCAATACAAAGGCACAAAAATGGGAGATGAAATACTCTTTGTGAGGAATAATGAGAAGAACATAGTGTGTAAGAAAGACAGGAATATGTAAGAAGGTAAGAAAGGATGAGATTTTAAGTTTTTCCTACTACGTAGAGAACTGATATGAATATTTTAGTACATTTAAGGTCTTTCTTTCTACCAATGGACTCCTTGGGATATAAAACCAGAAGTGGGATCACTGGAGCAAAGAGTATGAACATATTCATAACTTTTTCTTGAATAAATGGATTTTTTTCCCCAGAATGGTTAGACCAGTTATGTTTCATGAATTATAGCAGTGTGTCTGTCTTCCTATAACTCCTCCAGCATTGATGATTTTCATTTTTTACCCTATTTGTCAATTTGTAAACAGATACCTTAGTGCTGTTTTAATGTACATTTCCATTATTTTTTGTGATCTGGAGTATTCTTACATAATTGATGATAATTTTCATATCTCCTTTTGAAATTCTTTCATTCTCTTCTTTTTAATGATTTAATATTTAGATGATTACAAACTCAGTTTCCCCATCTATAAAATTGGATAACAATTATCCTGCAATGTTGTTGTGAGGATGAAATAATATACTCTGTCTGTCTGTCTGTCTCTCTATCTACCTACCTACCTGTCAACTATCTTTCTACCTATCTTTGCAATAAGATACAGTTTACAATTATTTTTTGCCAAGCTGATTTCTGTTTTGTTCTAATAGTTCTTATGAAATAATCTCTCTTTTCGTATTAGATGTTCTTGGGATAATTGAACACTGGACTGCTATACTCATTTGCTTCTAGGTATTCCTTACGTTCTCTGGTTTACTGATTTACTTTTCTGTTTTTGGCTGATATCATATATTTTTAAAATAATTATTACTTTGTAGTTTAATTTGAGATCTGGTAACAGTAGGCCTTTTTCATTACATTTTTGGGTCATTTCCCCTTGAAATTCTTGACCTTTGGTTCATCCACATCTGTGTAAATTCTGTTATTTTGTATAGTTATATTAAGTAGCTCCTTGGTAGTCTGATGGGCCTAGTGCTAAATCAGCAAATTAAGTTAGGTAATATCATCATTTTTTACTACTTTGACAGCCCAGACACGAACACTGAATAGTCGCCCAATTATTTGTCTTCCTTTATTTCTGTAAGAAATGTTTTATAGTTGTATTTAAATAAATCTTCTGTGCACTTCTATTGGTATTGGGGGAGGGGTTTCAAATTTGTGATTCTACCCACGGGAGGAATTCCTGGGGTGGAAATTTCCTCCACCAGTGCGGATGATCAGTTGGTCAATAAACATTTATTAAGCCATGTGCAGGCCTGTGCTAAGTGCTGGGGAGACGCATTGAAAACAAAGAACTCAAGGAGCTTATAATCTAACGGGGGCAGATAATACTTTAAAGGAAGCTGAAGGAGGGGAAGAAGATTGACACTAGGGCATGACGGAAAAGTCAGAGAAGTTCCAAAGAAGCCCGACCAGGTGGGAAATGAGATTGGCATCTGTTCTGTAGCTTAGGTCACTGAATGAGAGGGGAAGTGACTTGACCATGGTCACATAGCTATTGTGTGTTACAGGCAGGACTTGCACAGAAGTCTTCCTGACTTTAATGTAGCTCTCTCTATCGACTATGTCACACCTACTTCTCCTTGTTTATTCCCATATGCCATATGCATTTTTTTAGCTGTTATAAATATGATTTCTCTATCATTTCCTGCTATGTTTTCTTGGTAATATATAAAAATGCCAGTGACTGTATGGAATTATTTTGCATCTTTCTCCTTTACTGAAGTTATTAATCATTTTGATTAGTTTCCTTGTTGATTCTTTAGATATTTCTAAATAAACCACCATAAGATTATCATTAGGAGTATTTTTCTTCCTTCTTGCTTGTGTTTATGCTCAGTTTCTTTTTTTTTCCCTTGTCTCATTGCTACAGCTAATAATTCTTTTTACTAATAGGGAATATTCTAGCTTTGCCACTGAACTTATTGGAGAAACTTTAATGGTTTCTCCATCACAAATAATACTATGTCTTGTTTTAAGATAGGCCTTTTCGTTCTGATAGAGCGTGTTCCTTCCATGCCTATGTTGTTTTTTAGAATTTATACATATATGCGTGTGAGTGTGTGTGTGTGTGTGTATGTATATATGTATAAATGAGATTTTTTTGTCAAAGTTTTTTCCCCCTGAATCAACTGATATAAGCATATTGGTTTTGTTGGGTTTGCTGCTTATGTGATTAATTATACTAATTGTTTTCCTAATGTTGTTCGATCTTTGCTATAATACCATCTTGTTCATAGTGGATAATATATGTATGTATACACATATGTGCATATACATACAAATAACACACACACATATAGACACACACATGCACACACATATATGCTGCTATAGTCTCTTTGCTAAAATTTTATCTAAATCATTCACTGCATTCATATCCACTTGTCATCAGGTGTTCTTTGAGACCTTTCATTCATTTCACTGACCCTAATACATTCTACTTGCAGCATTTCCTCTCATTCAGGGCAATGTATTCCAGTAGAAGTTACTGAGTTTGGAGGTTTCCTTTTCTTAACTTCAGTGCTTCAGAGATCTGTAATTTCATCAGAATTGGTAAGTAAGAGAAACTAGTAGCCCTGCAAATAGCCTCTTGACACGTGCTTCTCCAAACTCAGGCAAGTTATTTCTCAGAAGACAGTCATCAAACCTTTCATCAGTCCTAGACTTAGTCTTTTTAGCTTGACAAGATTTCCAATGTGTGAGCTATTGGAATAACCTTTAAGGACCTAGAGTCGCTTCTATACCTTAACTAGGCATTGGTTTAGTGACATTTATTTATTTGGCATCCACTTTAGTGAAGGTGTCTTTACTTCAGTGAAAATATGGTTTCATTCTCTGAACAACAGCATGATGCTTTGTAAACTTATAGCTTAAGACAAAGTTATAGATCTCTCTTATTCTTTCTTCCTTTTTGCTTTTTGGAGGGCAATTGGGGTTAAGTGACTTGCCCAAAGTCACACGGCTAGTGTGTCAAGTGTCTGAGGCTGGATTTGAACTCACATCCTCCTGACTCCAGGGCCGGTGCTCTATTCACTGAGCCACCTAGCTGCCCCTCTCTTATTCTTTCTACACTGCAGATATGAAATGGAGAATATGTTTAGTAAGGAATCTGTTTAGATTTGAACTCAGGTCTCTCTGACTCCAAGTCAGTTTTTTGTCAAAAAGGAATTTTAGTCCATGCAGTTGGGATGTAATATAGCACTTCTCTTTCTTTTTTTCTGGTATAGCGCCTTCTCTAGTCTTATTTTCGTCAATTCCCACTAATTTTTGTGGACAGGAACCCAGAAGGTGAATGACTGCCTCTCTGCTTAGGGTACTAGGGGTAATCTTAAGGGGCTGTGGTTTCTAATACTATTGTTCTTGTGCCTTCATTGGGTTTACTCCTTTATCAATTAACCAGACAGAGTTAATCAGCTTACAGAAAGGAATATTTACTAGGCAGACATAAGAAAGATCACTCTTACAGAATCATCTATCAAAACCTGGGACCCAGAAAATATATAGACAAAATGAAAAATCGAGGATTTTCTCTCAGTTTTTAAAACATTATAGCATGTCATTGCTTTAATGCTGAATAGCTTTCTATTAGCAGAAAAAATAATCCCACTGCCCAATTTTGATAAAGTGATGACACAGAATGAAGAGGTCACAGAGACCTGTGGATATGTGAATGGGAAAGGAGAGGGTTATGTATTTTGTTTTTTAAATTGAGAATCACTAGGCAAAGGAAAACTTCTGGGTTTTTTATTTTGTTTTGTTTTGTTTTGATTTTTGCTCTAAAATAGCTTAGATTTCATGACATCATTTCCCATAATGCTTATGATTTTAAAACAGTTTTTCCTATCCCCTGAATGGTTTTATTTCACAGATTTAGTTATTTTATAATCCCTAATGAAAAATCTTTGCTAGGGAGGCATTGTGTGCTGTTGTATACTATGAAATGTCTGTTTCGAAGTCACTATTTAATTTATGATTTTGCTATTACTCATCTCCTTGTATTTCCTTATGACAATCCATTTCGTTAATAATAGAAAAGTCTCTACCCTTAACAGACTTATTTTTACCCAGCTTATTTTGATTACCATCCCCAGCGATGTCTCTTTCAGCACATACACTGAGATTTCAAAAGTGATGCTCTGCAGAATTTAAAAAGGAGCACTGAAGAATAGATACTTTAAGGACAATCCTTTTTTACTTGTATTTAGTGTTACATGGTATCTTTTGCCCTCTGGTACTCTAAACAAATAAATAAATAAATCCTTCCTGGACACATACTAATAAGACCTTGATACAAAATGAATTTTTACTGGTACCTCTTTTTTTTTTTTTGCTAGACAATCAGGGTTAAGTGACTTGCCCAGGTTCACACAGCCAGTGTTAAGTGTCTGAGATTAGATTTTAACTCAGGTTCTTCTGACTCCAGGAATGGTGCTTTACCTACTGCACCACCTGGCTGCCCCTCCATTGGTACTTTGGAGTAGAATAGCAGTGTGGTGAAATTATAACCTCACTAATATGAAAAAATCTTTATTCTCTTTCTGCAGATTATGACCCAGCCTGTGTGAACCTAGGTTATGTCCTTTTATACATTCTTCATAGAGGAGTTTCACAATTTGCTTGAGTTTTTCCTGTAGGTCATTTAATATTTCATGGGTACTAGTCCTGCCCTTTGACTATTCATTTATTACCCTTCACTCACTCTATAGCTAACTCACTCCCTTTTCTGGAGAATAAATGAATAAATGAAAAAAATTATCTCTAAATACTGACTATGTGCCAAGATTTAAGGATACAAATCAAAGCAATGAAATCGTTTCGGCTCTCCAGACACTCATGATTCAATTGGGGAAGATGACACCCTAGAAACGAGCTCAGCTGCAGGACACATGGAAGGGCCCAGAAGTCCTAAGAGTTTAGCAGTGGGGTGGACAGTGGCAGGGCAGATGGAAAAGAGGACTTTAGGATGAAGTAACAGGGCAGAGGAAGGTATGTTATTTGTGACTCTCAGTTCAGCCAAGTCATGTGAAAAACCATGTCTTTTGTCTCTGGTTGGCTTTGAATCATTGAAGGAAGATAGAAGGGAAAGCTCAAAGTCACAGTTTTATGATTATGACTTTAGTACCTCCATCCATTGGGAAAGGATGATGGAGAGCCCTTTCCCATAAACCTTATCTAATTGCCTGCTCAGCAAGAGCTCTGGGAATATGCTAAATCTCTCCTTTTTGAAATCCATGAGATATAAAGATGACTCTGAGCTCCAGAGAGACTGTAAGAGGGAGGGTGGGGAGTGGTGTCTTTCCTTATACCAGTCCAAGGTATGGCCAATGAATGGCCTCCCAGGCAGGTCTGTGACTGGGACAGGGCTGCCTCTTCTTCCTCATCTTCCTTGTCTTCCTCATTCTCCTTCTCCTTCTCATTTTCCTTCTCCCTCTCCCTCTCCTTCTCTTTCTCTTTCTCCTTCTCTTCCTACTCCTCTTCCTCTTCCTCTTCCTCCTCTTCCTCTTCCTCCTCCTCCTCCTTCTCATTCACCTCCTCCTCCTCCTCCTCTTCCTTCTTGTTCTTGTTCTTGTTCTTGTTCTTCTTGTTCTTCTTGTTCTTCTTCTTCTTGATACAGGGTCTTGTAAGTTCTCAACAGGCAGCTAACATCTTCCCCCTTCCCAGGCATCTGAGCAGCCCGTAATAGCTATTGGAACAGTGGCAGACACAGAGGCAGATGGTTTTAGTAGGGAAAGAGACCCCCATCCCTACAGAAAGAGAAACCACTAGGAAGAGAGAGGACCACTTGGCATTGACTCAGTTATTCTTCTTAGGGGAGGTAACATGTAAATTAGCCAATGAGTCTCTGTGTTACAAATATCCTAAGGACCCTTGGGAGCTGGTCTTTTTACTGATTTTAATTGCTCTATGGTTATTTATTCTTTATTGTTGCCCCTTCTTTGAGAGATTAAAAAATCTGTCTCACACCTAATTCCTATTTGCATTTTGGATACCTTTTTAATCTCCCCATCTGCCCTTGCTGAGGAATATTCCTTTGACTCAAGCCCCAAATAGAATCATTCCTCAGGAATCTGAGATGGGATGTGGAACTGAGGCACTGGGAGCTTAGATTCCCCTGTTGAGGAGAAAGATAATCCTAAAGTAATGAGCCCAGGGCAAATTGAAAGGCCAGGTAAAGGACAGGGATTGGTGAAGGTTGCCCGCCCCATGGCCTCAATCTAGCAGGGTCTGGCTGACTGATGTACTAGATATGTGAACATAAGTTTGACTGTTGGTTCTCTAAATGTAAGATCTTTATTCAGTGACCAGTGAACTGATAAATTATGAGAGGAAATGAACCAGATCAATGTTGACATTCTCACTATAAATGAAATAAGGAGGTATAAGGAAGTAGCAGCCAAATGGAAGGATGGCTCACAGCTTCTCCTCAGAGATAAGAATAAAAGAAGCTGATGAAATTGGCAACATTGTGTGCCTTAAGGCAACAAGAAGCATCACTTTGTGGTTATCTCTCCTTGCAGTGCTTGGGGTGAACATAAACAAAAAGACCACTATGAAGATAATCACTGCTTATGTGTCAATTGTCTGTTGTGAGGGATGATGATGAAGAGAGTTGTTAAAAGGGATTTAACAAGATCCTCTGGATGAAACTGACATATACTAGGTGATTTTAATGCAAAGGATGGTGAAAAATACATTGGAAAATATGGTTTGGGATTAAGAAGTAAGGCCAAACCTTGTAGACAACCCAGAAGTCTCATACCTGTAGACCATGAATACTTTCAACTCAATGCAATTCAGTTTAATTCAATACACATTTATCATGTATTGGCTGTTTGTAAGATAGAGTGCTAGATAAGGAGAATACACAGAAAAAAACAAAAAAGTCCCTGCCTTCAAGGAGTTTAAGAAGTACTCACCAACACACCTGCCTTCTCTCCACCCCCGCCAAGCATAAAAACAACTACCCCTTAACAGAGAGGAAGTGAATGATTTCAGAAGTTGGAGTCATTTCTGAATCAGTGATCTAGGTGTCTAGCTAGCTCAAAGTCCAACATCAGAATTAAATCAGAATAAAAGATAAAGATAAAAATACAATTATAAGAGATTCAAGCTGACCTATTTAAACAAGCCAATAATTTCAAAACACGGATGACATTTACTATGATTATCACCATTTCTTAGTGAAGTGAAATCAGTGTAAAGTAGCTGCACAATGAGATTGTCCAGAGAACCCAGAATCTGCCTTAACTAGCAAAAATTTGGCCTCCTTGCAAAGTAGAGAGACATAGAAACTGAGGACAACATTGTTTTGGAATATAAGGTCTTTGCAAAACATTATAGAAAAGCATGATTGAAGACAACAAGCCATATTAGCCATAGAAGTGAAGGCAGCATAGTGCAGGGTTCAGGAACCTGGGGCCTTAAGGTCACATGTGGCCCTCCAGGTCCTCAACTACAGCCCTTTGATTGAATCTAAACTTCACAGAACAAATCCCCTTAATAAAGGATTTGTTCTGTAAAACTTGACTCCATCAAGAGGCAGCACCCAAGGACCTAGAAAGTCACATGTGACCTCAAGGCCACCGGTTCACCACCCCTGTAGAGTAGATAGAGAGCTGATCTCAAATCTAGGAAGACCTGAGATCAAGTACACCTCTGACACATACCGGCTGTGTGATCTTGGCCAAACTTAATCTCTTACTGCTCTCCCAAGGTATTAAAATCCTGACTGCAAAATTCTTGAGGAAAGTCCAAACCAGATTAAAATGCAATTAGATAATGTTAAACAAACTACATAAAAATACAATGCAACACAGATAATGTTAAATTGTGGCTTTCTAAGTCAATATGTGGCCACAGGGATTCATTTGGATTTTAGTTTGACATAATTTTCTAAGGCTATAAGTTGCAGAGAAGGTGCTAACCTGCATTGGTAGAGGGAGTTACCTTTACCAATTCCCAGGCCTCTCTGTCTCCCTATGCCAACGTGGATGGGTGAATAGGATTTATTTTTTTCACTATGATTGTTTTCATTGATTTCCTGACTGGAAATCAGTATGGTGTGTTTCCTAGATTTTTGTGGCAGAGTTGTGTTGGAAAGGCTGAGTTATGCTTTCTGCAACTCACCATCTTTGGGCATTCTCCATACAAGTGAAATAACATGTCCATTTCCTGTCCCTATTCCTATCAGTCACGAAACAGTAAAGAGCAGTGCAGGGGAAAGTAAGCCTTCAGAAAATTTGGCATGAGACCTAAGCCAGATAATTGCAAGGACATTTAGAGATGAAACTAAAAGGATGGCAAATAGACACAAAGTGGAAAAGATATGCAGTGTTTCTGTAGCAACCTATTCCCATCATCAATGATAGTGGAAGCACCACATTTGCCTTCTTAACACCTTAGTACCCAGAGTAAAACTCAGAAAGTAAAATTGAAGCTCAAAAGAAAATGAATGAGTTCAATGGTTTAAAATGATATTAGTGAATAGCCATCCACTAAATGGGTTATGAGAGTACCTCCTTCACTTTGTGATTGATCATCTGAAATTCTGATCTGTAGGATAATGAAGGTTAGGTCAGGTTGGTCTGCACAGCATTTGTAGAGTACCTTGTAGAGATTTGGGGGTAGGGAAGTAGATAGAGAGAGATTTCTTTATTTAGAATTGTCTTTTCTGTGAAGAACAAGGACTTCTTCAGTAATTTAATGAGTTGAATCACCTATACATAATAGAATTTTCTCAGCTATTCCATGCGGTGAGGAAATCATTCAATTTAAAATAATTCTGTCCTAGAGGGGTGTGGCAGCATGGATTAGTGTGTAGCTGGATGTCCTCCATAGTCAAGAAGACCTCAGGTTCAAATCCAGCCTCAGATACATACTGGCTGTGTAACCCTAGATAAGTAACTTAACCAGTGCCTCTGTCACCTCTCTAATACTGTTAATAGAGGAGTTGGATAGGGTAGATTGACATTTAAAAAAAACAACTAAGAATTTAATTTCCTGTCACCTTAATGTGTGCTGGTACTAGTAGCTGCATCCTGTTTCTGGTAACAGTTTTCATCAAAATCGGATAGATAAAGGGGATTTCCCACTCTGATGAAATCATAGTGTCAGACAAAAAAGTTTTGGAAGTGAAAGACCTAGTTGAGGGAACTAAAGCATGGTAAATTGGCCTGAGCTTTATGTATCCTATTTCTTAAAGCTTTTACTTCATAGAGAAGAGAATTCTCTTCCAATTTTACCTCATGACCCTGCCCCACCCTCCAATAAAGCTTTCCTTTCCTACAGTGAGCCCAAACTGAACCCATATCATGTAATTCTTATTTATCTACACAGTAATGCTTAATGGAAATAAGCAGAATAAAGAACCAGGTGTTGTATTTTGTAATTTTTATATTTCAAAACATCTTTGTATTTACATTTTGAATAACAGAAAATGTTAATTTAAATTCTCTTTTTAAAAGTACTCTTACTTTTTTTTTTGTTGCAATCTTCCTGTTTTTTTGTTTTTCCAAAATGGCATTTGGTTCTTAAATAAACTTGGCTATGGAAACAGAAGCATTTTAAGGTATTATAAATAATTAAAATGAAAATTTTTGCATTTTTTTTGCATTAGCTTTGCATTTTTTTAAGGGCATAAGTTCTCTTTTCCCCAAATATAGAGTACTTTTATTTTAGAGGATCAGTTTGTATATAAATAAGCTAATGGGCATTTAAAAGCTGACAATATAATTTCCTCTTTCTTATTAATATAAGCTTGGCATTAGAAATTGCATCCTGCTCTAGAAAACCATTTTACTATCATTCCTTCTGCTAACAAATGCACCCTACTCTACTCATTGTCTAGACATCTAAATGGCTAATTGCTGATTAAAACAGTTATTCTTTGTATACTTGCAGATCAAGATTCATTCCCCTAAACATAGTTTGGTCATGGTGTTGGTACTTCTCTCTGAAGTATACTCAAAGGGTATGCCTGAAGATGTTGATAAGAGAAGATTTTTCTGAAGATGTTAATTTTTCTCGTGATTTCACTGATTTTGTGGCGCCAATAAACAAACTTTTCTCTATTAAAAAACATATTTAAACCTTATCAGCACAGTCTCTGGGGATCTTATAGAGGAGGTCAGAAGTGATACTAGAGAAAATGGTGCTAGGAAAAAATGTTTCTCTCCCCTTCTTCTTGTCTATTATCACTTTGATATCCTCACAAGTGTATAATTGTGAGGACATGGAAGTAATAATAGATAAGAAGGAGGGAAAGCTTCTAAAGATGTGGAAAAAAATTCAGATTTCATTAGTATTGAAAAAAGGTGGTCAAAAGACTATCCATAACTATCAATCTGTATGCCTGCACTCTCTTCTATTCTGACAAAAGTCATCTATACAAACTTGAAAGAATTCACCGATCACCTCTTGAAAAAGATCCCCAAAAGAAAACTCCTAGAAATGTTATAGCCAGGTTCCAGAATCCCCAGATCAAGGAGAAGGTATTGCAAGCTGCCAGGAAGAAACAATTTGAATATTGTGGAAACACAATTAGGATAACCCAGGATCTAGCAGCTTCTACATTAAGGGATCAAAGGGCCTGGAATATGATATTCCAGAGATCAAGGGAGCTTGGATTAAAACCAAGAATCACCTACCCAGCAAAATTGAGCATCGTATTCCAGGGGAAAATATGGTCATTCAATGAGGTGGAGGACTTTCAGACATTCCTGCTGAAAAAACCAGAACTGAAA
>CM053580.1:231996369-232047203 GCA_028627135.1 Pseudochirops cupreus | reverse complement strand
GAGTAGGGGGAAGGGGGATGAGAGGTAGGATGATGGAGGGGAGGGCACAATGAGGGGAGAGGGCTGATGAAGGTTCACATTTCTGTAGAGGGACAGGGACAGGGTGGAGAGTGATTGGGGGGGGCAAGATAGGAAGAAGGGACATGTAATCAGACTCTCACAGTGTGCTCACTATGGAGAGGTTTTGTGTAATTTCACATTTTCAGCCTGTATTTGATTGCTTGTGCTTCTAGTGGGGGTGGGTGACGAGGGAGGAAGAGAAAGAATCTAGAATCTATAGTTCCATAATTAAATGTTATAAATATATATCTATATATATATGCAATGATTATTATTATTATTATTAACTACATCCAACTGGAACTTGAGATACACAGGCACTGTGGTTGGGAGATCCATCCTGCCCTACCGAAAAGTCAGAGGGGTGAGGGGGTAAGACATAGGAGAGAATAGATTGGGGGAGGGGGGATACACTGGGATGGCTCTTTTGGGGCGGTGGGTAGTGGAAAGATGGGGAGAAAATATGTAACTCAAAATCTTGTGGAAATGAATGATGCAAACTAAAATAAAATTTAAAAAAAGTCATCTATACACTAACGAAGGTGCTTTATGATGAAAGCATTAATAGGGAACAAGCAAGCTTTCATAAATGATATTCAGCAATGGGTCAAATCTTTCACACTTTGAAACTGACTGAGAAATGCAGAGAACATAAAATCCCATTGTGCTAATTGGTTGTTGATTTTGGAAAAAAAAGTTTTAGTTGAACAAAATGCTACCATACAAGCCCTTTATAGCAAGGTGCCTACCATTCATGCATCAAGATCATTCAGGATTAGTTAGAAAATATATAGCAGAAACAATACTATTCAATGACTCTCTGATCATAAGTACCAAGAGAGGCACAAAACATGCTGATGTATGTAATTTACCAGTCTAAGGGAGGAGATCCAATGTAGGGTGCAGTTAAGGGGAAGATCTCTTGTGGATGGTGAAGTCCTCCAGATGTTCCTTTTTTCATATATTTTGTACATGCTTGTCCTATCTATCCGCAAACGACAGAAGAAGTGGATAAGGAATATATATGGCCTAGATTTTAACTTTTGACCGGACAATTAGAAAGCTGGTCCAACAATGTTTATATCTGGGATTAATTGTACAGATAAGCAATGCACTATGACCACAGGTCAAAAGGAGGGGGAGAGTAGGCTGGATTGCTCTTAGAAAACTGCAAAGCACTTTTACTTACCTTGTATTTCACATGAAATAAAAAAATCTGTGTTTTCAATTTAAACATTTTACCAATTTGCTATATGGGAGCATGATGTGGAATACCACTGGCTCTGAAGAATTAAAGAAAAATATTATATAGAGGTGACTGGACAGGATCCAAGAGGTTGTGAGCATGATGTAACTTAATGTAAATCAGCATTGTTGGTTGTTGTTGTTGTGTGTGTGTGTGTGTGTGTGTGTGTGTGTGTGTGTGTTGAGCATTCTTAAGCGAGTGGTATGTCTTCATTTTCTTCCTATATCATTCCCCTTCCTATCCCCAATGTTTCTCCCCAGATTCTCTCATACTTTACTGACCTAGGCACTAAGCAGTGGTTTTCTAGAAGAACAGTCTCTTAAGGGCATTAAATTCTGAAATCATAGCTTATTGTGATTAATAAATGTCATGTTCAGTCATGTCAGTTGTTTCCAACTCTTCATGACTCCACTTGTGGTTTTCTTGGGAAGATCCTGACATAGTTTGCCATTTCCTTCTCCAGTTCATTTTACAGATGAAGAACTGAGGCAAATAGGGTTAAGTGACTTGCTCAGAATCATAGAGCTAGTAAATGTCCTTAATTCCTAAATCTGAAGTATACTCAAAGTATAGGAAGTATGTCTGATTTAAACTCATGAAGATGAGTCTTCATGATTCTAAGCCCAGTGCTTTAACCACTGTGCCATCTCACTGCCCAAAATATATATGTAAGTGCCTACTAAAAGCAAAGGACTATGTTAGACTTGGGAAAAGTCTAAGGAAAAAAATGGGTATATTTGCCTTCAAGGAAATCATAATCTACAAGGGAAATATTACACAATCACATAGTAGAAAACATTAGATTTGCTTCTACGAGGCCTATGTTTAAGTCCTGATTACTTTTAGTAATTTAATATTAGCTTAATCACTTACTTTTATCTTTCTTTGCTTGAGTTTTTTTTTATTTGTAAAACGAAACCCACAATTTCTTAACAGACAGAAAATGAGGGATTAGACTAGAGGATTTCTGAGCTTTTAAAATTATGATCCTATGACCTTTCTTTGTGTACCCGATAATCCAGGGGGCCCAAAGGATATTGGGCTCACATGGTCAATACTTGAATCCCAAACTGAGGAGATATTAGCTCATACACAAACCATGCAGTTCTTAGTATTGCCAGTCATTGACCTACACTCAGAAAAGGAAACGGGAGGGCAAAAGAAATCAGTTAGAAATTCAAGGTCCAGCGGCAGGGCTCCCAGACTCCCACACCAGAGCTATGCTGACAAATGTTTCATAATTGCCTCTCCAGGAAAAAAAAATACACACAACACACTTTCAAGTTTAATTGGCATTATTAACATCTTCTCCATCACTTTCTTAACTCTAGACGATCAACACAACAACACATCAGACCCTATAATTTAGTCATGAGTAGCTGGCTCCAGCACAATCCTGTGGCCACAACCATGTACTTGTCCCTCGAGCTGATACTGCTGTTGGGGGAAGAACAGAGAGACAAATCCTTCCTCAGATCTCCAAGTCCAAGGTGGGGGAGAAGCACTAGAAAAGAATTCCTAGAAAGAGAGGAGGGTAGAACTGTTCTCCTTGCTTCTTTTTATGGATCACAGAGAAGGCACTTGCTCCTGATTTTCAGTTGCCAGTCACCTTCAGCATAGCCCTGGTCACTGGTCATTAGTCAGGAGCTCCCTGTGTATCCCTAAGGCACAAGATGAGCCAGAGCAGTGGTGTCAAACTCAAATAGAAGCCGGGCCACTAAACCACACATATGGATCTCTGAGGGCTGCACATTGACTTAAAAAAAACCACGTATTAACAGTATCTATGATCTATTTTACTTTTTATTTATTTTGTTAAATGTTTCTCAATTATATTTTTATCTGATTTGGGCAGGACATGCTTAGGAATACTGTGGATACAGCTGCAGGCTGTGTATTTGAACACCCCTGAACAAGAAGAGTTCATGTTCAGCTCTGTGGAAGGTTCAAGTCCAGCAAATGAGAGGCCCCTGGTTACTTCTGCTACATGCAAATAAATGTAAGTTGTGATAAAGGCCAAGGAGAGAGATCAGACAAAAAGGCCTAGGAACACTAGGAAGGTGATTTTTTTTCCTGTTGTTTTTGATTTCAAAACCTTTAATATAGTCTCTCATGCTGTGCTTATGGATAAGATAGAGAGCTATGCAATAAGCCATAATCCACTTAGGTGGTTGAATGAATGGACGAAAAGAGTTCATGGTAAGTAACTACCTTCAAATATTGGAAGGGCTGACGTATGGAAGAGGGATTGGGTTTATTTAATCTGACCCCAGAGTACAGAGCTCAGGAGTATAGAAGGATGGGTGGAGGCCATAAAGAGACAAATTTGGGATTGGTATAAGGTGGAACTCCCTAATAATTAAAGTTATCTCAAAGTGAAAAAGTTTGCCTGTAGAGGACTGAAGATCCTCAAGCAATGACTGGATAACTACTATTGGTGTAACCTCACCCCTCGCTCAGGTGGCTTGGGCAGTTTCCTGAAGAATAGCCCTGTGACTGCACTGTTTATAGGGAGGGAGATGGGACTCATGATGACTTGAGAGACATCTTATTAGATGTCTTATTAGAAACAGATGTTACTTCAGACTGGTGGAGAGACTTGAGAGGAGATTCCAAAGAGAGTTATAAAGAAAAATGAGAATGAAGTTGCAAATTTTTTTGTAATGGTAGGTGGAAGATTTCTTCAGAACCATGGACATGTAGGGGAGAAGGATAGGTTTTCCTATATGTCTACAGTTCCAGGGAGATCTCCTGTCCTCCCTTTAAACAATTCACACCTTTTCTCTTGCCCTCTTTCAAACTGCCTTCGTTTTCACTTGTTCCAAAATCTATCTATCAATTTGAACTCATATGCTCTTTTCTCAGACAATCAGGAGCCACATCTTCCTTCATATATGCCATATTCATTGTCATCCACAGGAGAAATTTGTCAGGGAACTTCCAAATTGGGCTGGTTCAGGAGTGTGGTTACATTGAGCATGTCATGGAGGGGATCCCTTTTCAAATATGAGTTGTATAGATGACCCTGAAAGCCTTCCAATCCTTCCATGCTGTGATTCTGTGAATTAGTCATTTTAACACATCTGTCAATAGCCATTCATGATGTTGTCAACTTCAAAAACAGAGGGTGAGAAAATTGTTCACATCCAGAAACCCGCACAAAAACTATGAGAGATCTGAGAAGACAAAGTTATTTAGCCAAGAGTCATTTGGTTTATCACAGTGACAATGGCAGACAATTGTTTCATTACCAGTGAAGGAAATGGAGACAACAGTGGGGTAATTGTCAAAATAAGATGTGGAAATAGTGGCTTTCTTCCCTAATGGATTAGATAAGGTAGTGGGGCAGGATCTGTCCCCGGAAAAGAACTGGAAGGAAGGGAGGGCTGTCTTTAGGGCGCTACAGGTATCTTACAGACAATAGGTGCCCAGTCATTGCTAGTTACAAATGTGAAGTATGTCTAGAAGCCTCGGGCATTTATGTATGTGTCAATATACATGTGGCCATGTGTATCCGCAAATTTTTTCCCCTACTCTTTGGCTATGTAAAATTGTATTGGAATGGGTGGAGAAGGGGTGGAGTACCATTCTTAGGGCTCACATAAGCCACAGGAATTCCTAATGATGTCTCTGCTTTCAATTATTATTTGGTAGTAGAGTTGTCCTTCAAGTTCGCACAAGAGGGATGTAATTTATGAACCCTTCTTAAACCACCCCTTACATCTTGCCAGTGGTTTATTTCCAGGATGAAAAAGGGGTAAAAAAAACCAAACAAACCAGAGTACATAAAAATTTTCTGAGATTTTTTTTTCGGTTGTGATTTCATCAATATTGAGAGTTCCAGGTGAAGAACATACATTTATCAATGAAGATCAACACAGTCTCTGCAACTCCTTTTAGAGAATTATCGGCAGCACTGAGAAGTTAACCGACTTGCCTAGAAACACATAGCTAATATGTCAGTGTCAGAGACAGAGTGCAGATTTATAGTCCATCAATTTATCTTTAGGCATTTTGTCTGTGTAAATGCAATCAAGATGATACATCATTAAACAAGGATAAGTCATACATCCTTTCCAGATGTTTATTTGACTTTCTCAATTTGAATTTAGGAGTTAGAGGATGATATTAGAGATCAGAAGATCAGAATTTATAATCATATATGATTTAACATGATTTTTGGTGAGCCATTAATCTTCTGGGTTGTTTTTTATACACACACGTGCACATACACATATGCATACACACACACACACATATATAGCTTTTTTGTGATATATATTATATAAAGGTCTTTTTTAGCATGCCACACACATATATGTGTATGTATGTATGTATATTTAAATATACATACATACATGCACACACAGAGTGTGCTATATTAAAAAAGAGATTTGGACTTGGAAACAGGAGAGACCTAGGTTTAAATTTTGCTTCAGATGCTTGCTAACTATATAATCATGAATGATCCACTTCACATTTCTGAGCCTCAGTTTCCTTATCTGTAAAATAGGGGTTGATAATGCTTGTAATAGCTAACTGATGGAGAAGTATGCTGCTTTAGGAATGAATATCAATTTGGCAGCTGTGTTGAGGACAAGTGGAGAGGAAAGGGACTTGAAGTAGAGTTACCAATTAGGAAGCTACTACAGTAGCGTAGGGGATGTCATGAGGGCTTGTCCTAGAATGCTGGTTATAAGTAGAGAGAAGGAATGAATTATCCCTGAGAGGCCTCAGGGTGTGATTTTGCTTAGGATGAACATTTTCTTAGACTATAATGGTGCCAATTAATACATTTACTGAGGATATATAAATCAAGGATACATCATGAAAAATCAGACCCCAAACAATTGTAATTGGGTGGTTTCTTTTGCCTTTGTACCCTACAAATGCTAGTCCTGAGTCTAGCAACAGTGTCTTTCCAGGTTGGAGAAGCAATGACCCATATCCCCCCATTGATTTTTCTCTCTCTCCCGCAGGTGGATTAGCCCAGGGGTCATTTGGGCTCTTGTAAAAAACAGGGTCTGCATGATTTTAGGTTGCTTGATCCTATATTTTCCCCTTTGCCTACTTTACAACCCTGTTTTTTCTGGTCTTTTCTTCTGTTATCTTTGTTTTCCTTCTCCTACCTAGTTGAATCCTTATGTCAACTTCTCTTGAGATAATTCCTCAGTATAGATCTACATACAAAAATCTTAGTAGGGATTGTAGCAAGGCCTGGTGCAAACCCATTGTAAGTTGAGAGTGAGGGCTAATTTATATGAGAGAGAATGAACAGTTAAAGAGACTGAGATTGCAAAACCTTGCTCAACAGATGGATAGTGGTTATGCCTTTGACAGAAATAAGGATATTTGGAAAAGAGGTAGGTTTTAAGGGAGAAGAGAAAGAGTTCTGTTTTAGCATGTCTCTGGGATATCCAATTTGAAATGTCCAGCCAGAAGTTAGTGATATGAGTGGAGCTTAAGAGAGGAGAGTAGATCTGCATAGATGGCTATTGAACCCATTAGGAGGCTATGAAATCACCGAAAGAGAGTGAAAAAAGGGAAGCTAAGCTAAAGCCATTCATAGAGTTTTAGGACTTGGATGTTGATTCAACAAAGGAGACTAAGAAAGAATGGTCAGACAGGTAGGAGGAAAACCAGGAGAAAGCAACATCACAGAAGCCCAAGGAGGAGCGTACTGTAGTAGCAAATGGTTCAGAGAGGTCAGTAAGGATGAGGACTAAGAAATTGGATTTGGCAGTTAGATCATTGGTAACTTTGGAAAAAATTGTTTCAGTCAAGTGACAAGATGAGAAGATATATTTCAAGGGTTCAAGAAATGATTAATAGACGTGGAAGTGGAGGCGATAGGCATAGACAGCTTTTTCTAGAGGCTGGGTTGTGATAAAAGTGGATGATTGAAGAGGTGAAAAGCCTAAGGGAAAGTTTTTAAAGAATAAGCCAAATCTGGGCATGTTTATAGGCATTAAGAAAGGGATCAGTAAATTAGGAAATATTGATTATTGAGAGGGAGGGTGATCACAGGGAAAAAATCGGTAATTCAGTCAATAAATGTTTATTAAGTACCTATTATGTGCCAGGTATTGTGCTCAGCCCTTGAGATGTGCTCCAAGAAAAGATAAAAGTGGATGAGATTAAGGGCACAAATAGAGAGGACGGATGTTAGCAAAGAGAAGGACTGCTTTCTCAAGACCTGGGGCAAAAGAGGAGTGAATGAGGAATAATGTTGAAGGGATTTGAATTATAGAATTGAAAAGAAGGAATTCCATGGGATGGTCTTGATTTTCTCAGTAGAGAATAAGGCATATTCTATCCCTGAGCTGGAGGAGGTAATGCAGGTGGTTTGAGGAGAGGTTTGGATTACCTGCTGGGGAATGCAATGGAGAGTCAATTTGGAAGGAGTCAACAAACTGCTAGGCAGCAATGAAAGCCCAGGGGAAATTACACAGTATAAATTATTCAGCATGATTGTGTGACTTTTTCCAGTGATGTGCCACAGCACACAATTTGGGAAAGAGAAGGCAGATGGTAAGTATAATCCTAAACCAAGGTTTGGGAATGAACAAGCTGCAGTGTCAGAGGAGTAAAGGACTCTGGACTGGAGGACAGTATAGAATTAAACCAGTTAACTGCAGAATCAAGATTGTGAAGGAAGAAAAGTTAGGACATAGTTGGGATGATGGATTGGAACAGCAGGGTAGTAGAATGACTCTGGGTTTCCATAACATTTAAGATAAATTGGGGGTGGCAAAACATAGGAAAAGATGGAAGGAAAAAAGGTTATGGTTAGATAGAAGAAATTCTGTTCTGCTTCATGGAGTTAGAATGCTTGTAGGCCATAATGGTTTTGACTATTTCTGTGTGTGGCTGAACTAGAGAGAAGGCAAAGAACTGAGGAAGATGATGAACTGGCAAGCCAGGGTGTTCGAAGGGACACCAACATCTGTGTCAACATTGGAAAGTGTGAAGGTAGAGGCTGAGGAAGAGAGGAAGCCTGGATTGGGCACCAAACTCGATGACAGGCAGTATGACTTCCTGACCTAGAATGCTCGTCAGGAAGATAGGAGTTTGAATCCCTCCTCAGATACTCACTGACTGCGTGACCCGGAGTATGTCACAGCATTTCAAAGCCTAAGTCCTCATCTGCAATGGAGATAAAGCATTTGCCTCATCCTGTGAGGATCATATGAGATGATATATTTAAAGGATCATGCAAACCTTAACGTATTACATAAGAGTTAGTTATTCTTACTGTAAAAGAAAGGGGAATAACCTTAAGGACCTGTATGTATTGCCACCAGGATCTGGATGGGGTGATATCTGGGTGGAGTGCGCCTCAAAGGATGAGACATTGCTGAGTAACAGTATCAGGTGAAGATTGCAAAATGGAGGTGAAGAACTGGAAGTATGTTAGGGGCAATGAGTGAGAAGGGATTCTATTAACTGGAGAGGGCGGCTAGAGGTGCCCTATCTTCTGAATGGAGTCAAGTTTCTGTGATTGTAAGAAGGTGCTTGCAAGTTTATTTTCCTACCTCTACTTCTGACTCCCTGGACTTCACTACCACACCCTTGCTGCCTCATCCGGTCCCTTTAGCCTCCTTCTCCCATTGATGAATTCCTCCAGGAGCCCCCATTTTGAGAAGGGGCTCAGATTGGCCGTCCTGCATTCTCCTCCATGCTCTTCCTCGCAAGCTCCAAATTTTGTCCCCATCATCCCTCCTGGGTAATTTTCTTCGCCCATCTTCTCCCTTGCTCTTCAGCTACCTTTCATATGTTGTCTCCCCTCACTGGAATATAAGATCCTTGAGGGCAGGCATTCTTTTATTTCTTGCTTGCTTTTGTGTCTGAAGTGCTTAGCATAGTTCCAGGCATGTATTAAGTACTTAATAAATGCTTATTGGGGAAGCTAGGTGGTGAAGTGGGTTGATTGCCAGGCCTAGAGTCAGGAGGATCAGAGTTCATATGTGGCTTCAGACATTTTCTAGCTGCATGACCCTGGCCAAGCCATTTAATCCAGTTTCCCTCAGTTTCCTCACCTACAAAATGAATTGGAGAAGGAAATAGCAAACCACTCCAGTGCCCTTGCCAAGAAAACCCCAGAAGGAGTCATGAAGAGTTGTACATGACTAAAAACATGACTAAACAATAATAAAGTGTTAATTAACACCTGCTATTATATCATTTGATCATTATCTCCAATCTCCTAATCCATTTTTGTTGTGATCCTCATGATGGAATTGCCAGGTCCCTGAGTATATGTGCATACACACATGTGTATTTATGTACATGCATGGCACATGTATGCATGTACATGTATGTGTACGTGTATGTGTGCCTGAGAATTTAGATGAAGGGATTTCTGAATTATGTGGACTTGGTGCTGGCTCAGAGAGAGCTTCTCTAAACTTAGTCTGGTCTTTTGACCGTAGATGTAGAACTTGTCCTGGCCTTGTAACTTGAAGGCTTTCTGGCTCAGCAGGACCCACCAGACCTTGTACTCCAGTGGTATAAGCTTTCAAATCCAGGTCTGTTTTTATGTCAAAGTAAAGAATTGGACTCAGATTTTATTAGAAGAACAATATAACATATATACAAACACTATATACTCCTTAGGGAAAGGGGGGAAGACAAACCCCAAATCTTATTTTTATCCCAATACTTTATAAGAACATTGAGGCAGGAATGTATTTATTTATTCCTGATTTCCCACTCTATTGGGGAGTCAATTGATGCAGAAATAGCTGAGATTACCAGTGAAGGCTCAGACTTTAGAGACCACAGGAAATTGTAAATCTCTAGACAGTGGGCACTGTAGATAAAGGCAACTAGGTAAGGTAATGGATAGACCACTGATCCTGGAATCAGAAAGACCAGAGTTCAAATCCTGCGTTAGATACTTACTAGAGGTGTGAACTTGGGTAAGTCATTTATTCTATGCCTCACTCAGTTTACTTATTTGTAAAAAGGGGATAATAATAGCATCTATTTTATAGGATTGTTATGAGGATCGAATTAGAGGTAATCTTTGTAAAGCACTTTGCAGACCTTAAAAATAATACATAAATATTAATAAATTATTATATTAAATTATAAAATAAATTATTATATTAAATTATAAAATAAATTATATTAAATTATAAAATAAATTATTATATTAAATTATAAAATAAATTATTATATTAAAACTTGAGGCTGTTCGCCTCATTTTCACAGACGTAACTCTAACAGGAGAGCATTCTTCAACAGAGTGGAAGGAGTGGCAGCAAAGAAACTTGTGCAGAATACCAGGTTACCTTGAGGGAACGAGTAGGTATCTTGATGGTGCCCATCCGTAAGGGGTTTCACGTTGATTATCATGGGACCATCGTGTCCGTAGGAGAGTGAATTGTTTCCTACTATATTTGAAAAGAGAAGCTTCAGTTTGACATGTGAATGTGGGTGAATGAATACTGCTTACTGGCAGGACTTAGCCCACCCTTCCTTCCTTGGTGAGCTCCTCTACAGGAATGCTTCTTTTGTTTTCCTATGTTAATCTTATTTCTTAGTATTTGATAATGTCCTAATGACCGCCCTCTTCTGTAAGTGGGCATTGGTGTCTTTATAAAGCAGTCTTTTAAGTTTTAATCTGTCTCATTTTCTCATGACTCAGTTTAGTAGAAATGCCAGTTCGGGTAGATATCTTTAGTTCCGTATTGAAGTTGTTGAGTTTGCAAGCCTGATATTATCTTGTAGCAGGTGCATACACTGTGCTTGTCCTTAACTAACATGGTTCCATACTTGGGATAGCTCTCTTTCGCCTGTTTGCCACTGCCCAGATACAGAAGTTCATACGAGTTGTTTTGCTTTGTTTTTCAAAATAAGAGACAAGCATAATAAAATAAGTCACAAGAAATATTTTCCCCATGGACATAAGGATAAAACCGCCAGTGAGAAGAACACAAATGGAGAACATATATGACGAAGGAATGAATATAGAGGGATACATTGAGAGCTGACAGCCAGGGAACAAATGTGAAGGTGTAGACACACTTAGAATACATGGGAACAGGTAACACGTGGTTTATACAACTTACTGAAACAATGACTGGGGATGTTTCTTTGCTTCTACAGTTAAGCATGTATATTTTTAGACAGCCCAGTGGTGGTTGAGAAGAAGTGTGGAGTAGTGAATAATGTATAGGATTAGAATCACTTAGGCCTGGGTTTAAATCATGCTTCAGAGGTTTTCTATCTGCATGGTCATGGTTTAGTAATACGCTATCTGAGACAAGTACTTTGTAAACCTTAAAGCACTTTAGACATATGAAATGTCATTGGTTATGAAATGAGTAGTTGCCCAAGATTTTTCTATGAACATATTAGATGTATTTGTATTTTAGTAAAATTATTAGAGATTTAACAAACCCCACTATTTTCACCCTCTGGCTTCAGTGGAATTCATAGCATGAGCGTGTCTCTATGAGATGGTTATGAGGGCCTTTTCTCTTTTCCTGGGGTCATTCTTGGTTCTGAAAAATAAATTAGTCATTTTAAATGGGGAAGTGGCATAGGGTGGCCTTTGAAAATAAATATGGAACATTTACAATCCCACATTTTGTTTTAAATAGCTTCTCAGACCATCAGCTAGGAGAAATCTGGAAAGGAAAATAAGTGAAACCAGCGTTTTCTACTGCTCACTGAGCACAGATTGTAACTTGGCCCAAATCAAGCAACTATTGGCAAGCTTCATGTCATGGCACAGCGGAGTGATGTTTTGTTGTTCCTTTCTCTGTTAATGGAGATGGAAGTTTGAACTATGGTATGGGATTTCTAATGATAATGGATACTGTTAATTATTAATGTTTGGCTTGAATTTTATTGTACAAAGCTTTGGACAGTTTGGGCTTTCCAAAGTCTTACTTGCTACCTCCTTTATTTAGCAAGTTTCATAAGTAAATACTCTCCTGCACTTCAAGGATCCCTGATTTTGTTGCTTTGGTTACTGTTTTTACTGATCAAGACCACAACCCCTTTAAGGTTTAGTAGACTTAAAAAAAACAAAACAACAAACTATTAGTATCCCAATTCTCAAAAGTGTTTGTCATCTCACTGAAGAGGCTATTTCCTTCAGTGACGAAGACTGCAACCTCTCAATGCCTGCGCAGCCTGTGAAATGCTTGCCCATGTCCTCCCAAAATTTCACTACTAAAATTTCACCAATATCTTCTGGGCCTTCCTCGCTTTTTCTCAATACCAGGATACCAGTGGAGTACACTGCATGACTCTGTTTTTTGTTAGCATGGGGAACTCTCGTTGTGGGAACTTCTGCCAGTGACATGGCCCCCCTTGCTATTCCTTGAACAACACACTCCCTCTGCAGGCTCCATGAGTTTTCACTGGTTGTTTCCCATGCCTGCAATTTCCACTTTTCTTATCTCCATTTCCTGGCTTCCTTCTAGTCCAAATTAAAATCCTACCTTCTACAAGAAGCCTTTCCTGATCACCGTTAATGCTAGTGCCTTTCCCTTATTTATTATCTCCAATCAAACTTGTATTTAACTTGTTTGTATATAGTGGTTTGCGTATTGGCTCCTTCACTAGACTTATCTCCCTTGAAAACTGAGACTGTCTTTTGCCTTTCTTTGTATTTTAAGCTTATCATGAAGCTTGGCATATATTTAATAAGTGTCTATAAAGTGCCTAATGTGCCATGGATACAAAGACAAAATTGATACAGTGACAGCTCATGGAGCTTTCATTTTAAAGAGGGAGACAGGGTTAAATTTATGAGAAAATGCTGAATATGTACAAAGTGAATGCAACTTGGTTTGGGGAGGAAGGAGGATCAGTAAACACTTCATGTAGAAGATGGAGCTCAAGCTAAATCTTGAAAGAAACTAAAGATTTCAAAAAGTGAATTGAGGAAGATTCCTGGCATGGTAGATGAACAATGCAAAGCCTTGGAGATGGGAAACAGAGTGTGAGATGTGAGAAATATCAAAAAGGCTAAATTGGCAGGTGTATGGAGTATGTGGAGGGGAGTTAAGTGAAATAAAACTGGAAAGGCAGATGTCAGGTTGTAAAGAACTTTAAATGCCAAATGCAGAAATTTATATTTGATTCTAGAGGCAATAGGGAGCCACTGGAGATTATTGAGTGGAAGAGTAAAATGGTTAAACCTCTACTTCAGCTGGTAGTTATGAGGAAGGTAGAGGAATAGGAGAGATTTGAGAGACCAATAAGCAAAGAAGACTGAGCAGTGAGTGAAGATAGGTAGGAGAACCAAGAGAGAACTGTGTCCTGAAACCCAGAGATGAGAAGCTATTGAGGAGAGGCTGGTTATCAGTGTGTCAAATGCTGCCGAAAAGTCGAGAAGGATTAGAATTGAGATGAAGCCAGGAGACTGAGCAGTCAGGAGATCCCTGGTAACTTTGTAGAGATCAATTTCATTTGGGTCATAAGACTGAAAGCTGGACCAAGGAACTTAGAAGAGAGAAAGGGAAGGAACAGAGACAGTGAATGGAGATTCTTTTAGGGAGTTTGGTTATAACAGGGAAGAAAGTTATAGTACAATAGCTTGTAGGGATAGTAGGGTCAAGGGAGGACTTTTTAGGGATGGAGTTGATCTGGGCATATTTGCAGGCAACAGGGATGGAACCAGTAGATAAAGAGATATTTAGTGTTTGAGAGAGAAGGAAAAAGACGTAAGCTTGGAACACCACAGTCTATTTTTGACGAAGTCATGATCTTAGTGATAATTTTTTCCTTTTCAAAATGCTCACTAACTATCCCTTTAAGTATTTTAGGTACTTACCTAAGGTAAGTCACCTAAAGTGCTTGGGTCTATTTCCTCAAATTTTTAAAAATTGGCCTTCTAATGTGCAAAGCCCATTTTCTTTTGGAAAAAAAAAAATTAGGTCAGTATTTTCTCTTTTCCAGTCATGAAGCACCTCTTTCATTATCTTTCAAAGAAAGCCAAGAGTGGCTCAGCATTTATGTTCAACTGCTCTTTCTGTGTCCCAGGGGACACATAGCTCTCACGACTCGAACTCAGTGAGAGTAGTTGGGTAGATCTCTTACAATCCCCTAATTTATTTCCTATTTCAAATTTTTGTTAATCATTTTAGGGGGTTGTTCAGTTATTCTCAGTCTAATAATTCTGCTTGGCAAAGACAAGCAAAACAAAAATTAAATATTTCTGCTCTAAGTAACAGTGCAAGGCAACTGGGTTTGGATATCATGCTTTTTCTGCATGTCTGAAACTGAACTCCCTCAACCCTCCCTGCAGATTTGACTTTCTTTCTTATCATTAGAATTGCATTAATGGTACCACCATTCCCCTAGTCATTCAAACTTGAAACCTCTTCTCTGCAACCTGGGTATCATTATTTATTCTTCCTTCCATTCTATTCTTACTCTTTCTTCTATAGCTCAGGCCCTTGTCATCACAGGTTTAGACTGTGCTTGTAGACTTTGGGTTGATATTATTGCCTCTGCTTTCTTTTCTTTTCAGTCCACTCTGGTTACCACTACCAAATAAATTTAACTGAAACTATCATGATCACGTGACAATGCCTCTGCTTAAAATCTTCCAGTAGTTTCTCATTGTCTATGAGATAAAAGTCCAAATTCCTTTATGTATCATTTGAGGCTTTCCACAAGCTGGTTCTGAACTGTATTTCCTAAGTAACATGAGTTAACCTACACAAATTCTCTGTTCTAGCCAATTGACTCTGCTCACAGTTGCCTGATGATAAACATTCCATGGATTTTTGTATCTCCACTATTTTGCCTCGATTACTTTCTTATCCTGTAATGTTAATTGAAAAAAACAATTTAAAAAATAGAAGTGAACAAGGGATGGCTCTCTAGGAGGGGGGAAAGAGAAGGATATAAACACAAGACACCAATAAAAATGTATGGAGGAAAAAAAAAGAAGATCCAAAATAGTATAAAGAGTAATGTTTCTGGAGTCTAAGAATATTCATTCAAATCCTGTTTCAGACACTTGCTTCCATATGAGGCCTTGGATAAGTCACCTAACTTGCTTGGGTCTATTTCCTCAGTTATGAAATGGAGTCTGGAAGGATTAGACTAGATGGTCTTTTTATCTTGTTTGTTCAGCCTAAAAGGCCTAACCCCTTTACTTGGAGTTCTACATTGAGAGTGCTTTTGACAAAAAGATAGGCAATATATCATATATGATCTGCATTTTTAGTTCCATTTTCACTATATACTCCTTGAGCTGATCTAGAACACGAGCTCCAGTTCTTCATATCCCCTTTTGTACCTAAAAAGTCACCTTAACTATAATAAATAGTCACTGTTTATCAATATATTCTCCTGCATAGGAAATTTATCTAATAGTCTCCATGTTAAGGTCAAAAATAGCATATAATATTTATTAGATAAAGATTGTCATGTTATTGATTGTAGATTTAATATTTCATAGGAGGTCAGATTTATTTAGTTCAATTTTCTCATTTTATAGATGGGGAGCCATTTTATATGGGGAATGGTTTTTACAGATGGGAAACTAGAGAGTTAAAACAAAACTTAGCCAATGTCAATACAGCCAACGGGTACACAATTTGTGTTTTCTGGCACCAATGCAGTTCATACTAACATATTATCTCCTTTCCTGTTCCCAGATTATGGGATTATACTACTGTGTATTGTAAAATGAAAGATATAGAAAGAGTTATGCATGTAATTTCCAATGTGCAACTGACATCTTATTAACATGGAAATACTGCTTGTTTTGTAAATAAAATATAGCAGTAAAACATGGTACAAATCTCACACGGTATTTGGTTTAGTAATTTAACATATTAAGCAATGTGTTGAATGAATGAATTTCAGCCCTCATCAACTCTTATTTAGAATACTATAAAAGCTTACTAATTGATCTCCCTGCTTCCAGTTTTGCCTATATGTAATATATCATCTCTACTTATTATATATTATATTATTATGATAATTATACACCGTTATTTATTTATTATTATATTTATATCAAAATAATCTTCATGAAGCAAAAATCCAACATGTCATTCCTCTCCTCAAAATCCTTCAGTAGATCTCTATTGTCTCTGGAATAAAATCCCTCAACCTGTCCTTTAAGTCTCCATACAATCTGACTCCAACATACATTTTTAGTCTTATTTCTTATTGTTCCACAAGCTGGATTTCTAGCTGTTTCCTAGACACAGAATTCCTTTTTTGTTTTGGTACATTCCCAGAGACCATCCCTCGTGTCTGGAATGCACTCCCTCTTCATTTCTGCCTTTCGGAATCCTTATTTTCTTTCAAAGCTAGTCCAGGATACAGCTTTCCCAGTTCCGCCACTTAGTCCTTTCTCACTTCAATTGATCACTGTAAATTCATTTTTCTGTTTTTGTGTAAGTTCCTTGAAGGAGTAATTTGAGTAATTTTTCTCTTTGTATCCCTTGTACCTCATCCAGTGCCCCCCACACAACAGTCACTTAAGAAATATTTAGTGAATTGATTTGAAATATCACAAAGAAATTGGGAGAGTTTCTCATTTCCCTTTTCTTCTACCTTATTAACTTTGAAGGGGTTATGCAATAAAAGCAGAAACTATTTTAAAAACAATGTTTTTAAGGAGGTAAGAGGGGAGTGTGACTCCTGAGGCACTTTCGTTTTGATGTTTGTCACCACTTTTTTCAGGCCAGCTGGCTAAGCAGGGTCTATTTCTAGCCTAAAGGAAGCTGCAAGGGAGACCTTGTGACTTAGTTGCTAAGTAAGTGTTTTTGTGAAATGTGCTCTCTTTAGGTAATGATGCCCTACTTTGGAAATGAAGCCGTACATTCATTTGGAAGTAATAGTTGAATTTCTGAAAAAGATAAGCATTCCAGTCTCAGTTTTATACCTCCGCAGAGGATTCTGAAAAATTCCCATGATGGTAGGTCATGAGGCACAGTTTCCAGGGGCAGCAAAGTAATGCTGCTTCCTCCTAATTACAGATTACCACACAGCTCATTGGTCAAATACCTGATTGCCTTCTGGGGTAATTCACGAATGATTCCAGTAAGCAAATGAGTCACAAATATTGGGACAGTGGAAACCTGTGGAGCTCCAAGTTGCCTTTGAAAGTATCCCAATAGTCATAATATATTTTTTGGGGGGGGGGGAAAGAAGAGGGGTTAAAGGTTTTTTAAAAATTTATTATGAACTTTATATGCATCAACAAATGTGAATATTTCAAGGCAGTGAAAAACAAGAATTTGTAAAAAAAGTTTGTAAACATTTTTAAATAAACAGTTTACAATGAAACTCAACTTCTATCATGCTTAATTTGTTTTTTCTAATATATGAGTAGCTTAGTGGGTTTGGTTGTGTGTGTGTGTGTGTGTGTGTGTAATTCAAATTTAACATAAATAATCCCAAACTTCCCTGCATGTCTGCGTCCCCTTCTGGACTTCCTTTTGCTATCTTCTGCTTATTTTTTAAATGATTCATCAACATTTTTTTCCATTTTTTCTTCCTTTTAAAAAAGGAATCACTGCTCCCTTTGCCTTGCTCCTGCCCCAAACCTCCTCAAATAAATTTTTTTTAAAAAGCTCTTCTCTCTAACAAAGAAGTATAGTCACACAAAATAAATACGCACATTGTGTAGACAAACAATATAAATATTGCAAAGTGCTTTACAAAGGTCTCATTTTATGCTCTAAACTTCTTGGGAGGGAGATTCTATTATTATTCCCATTTTACAGATGGGGAAATCAAGACGGTTTTTTAAAAAATTATTTAGTATTTTATTTTTCCCCAATTACATGTAAAAACAACTTTTAACAATTGTTTTTAAGACTCTGAGTTCCAAATTCTCTCCCTTCTTACTTCCCGACTCCCCTCATTGAGAAGGCAAGCAATTTGATATAGGTTATACATGTGTAGTCATGGAAAACATATTTCCATATTATGTTGTGAAAGAAACACATGCCAAAAAATGAAAAACAAAACCCCAAACTTGAAAAAAATAAAGAAAGCAAAAAAGTATGCCTCAATCTGTATTCAGACACCATCAGTTCTTTCTCTGGGAATGGATAGCATTTTTCATCATAAGTCCTTCAGAGTTATCTTGGGTCATTGTATTGCTGTGAATACATAAGTCATTCACAGCTGATTATCTTACTATACTGCTGTTACTTTGTACACAGTACATTTCATTTTGTATCAGTTCAGGTAAGTCTCTCCAGGTTTTTCTGAGAGCATTCTGTCCAACATTTCTTTTAACACAATAATATTCCATCACAATCACATAGCACAATTTGTTCAGTCATTCCCCAATGGATGAATATTCCCTCAATTTCCAATTCTTTGCCACCAGAAGAGCTTCTATAAACATTTTTGTACATATAGGTCCTTTTCCTTTTTGTTTTTTTTAATCTTTTTGGATACAAAACAAGTAGTGGTATTGCTAGGTCAAAGGGCATAGTTCCCAATTGCTCTAAAGAATGGTTGAATCAATTTGCAGCTCCGTCAACAGTGCATTAATGTCCCATTTTTCTCACATCCCCTTCAAAATTTATCATATTCCTTTTCTGTCCTATTAAGCAATCTAATAAGTATGTGAAGGTAACTCAAAATTGTTTTAATTTGCATTTCTCCAATCAGTAGTGATTTAGAGCCTTTTTCCATATGACCATAGATAGCTGATTACTTCATCTGAAAACTGTTCATATCTTTTGATCATTTATCAATTAGGGAACGGCTCTTATTTTTATAAATTTGACTCCATTCTTTATATATTTGAGAAATGAGGCCCTTATCACTGAAACTTGCTTCAATTGTTTTTCACAGTAGCTAAACGTATTTCCCTCCATCCTATAACCCCTATCTGTTTATTCTGTTCTCTCTCTCCTTTCACCCTGACCCTCCTCAAAAGTGTTTTTTTTCTGACTACTGTCTCCCCATATCTGCCCTCCCTTCTATCACTTCGCCCCTTCTCTTATCTCCTTCCCTTTCTACTTTCCTGTAGGGTAAGACAAATTTCTATACTGAATTGAATGTGCATGTTGTTCCTTCTTTGAGCCAATTCTGATGAGAACAAAGTTGACTCACTCTTCCTCCCCACCTCCCTCATCTTCTCCTCCACTGTGAAAGATTTGTCTTGGCTCTTTTATGTGAGATAATTTACCCCATTCTACCTCTCCCTTTCCCTTTCTCCCAGTACATTCTTCTCTCACCCATTAATTTAATTTTCTTTTAGATATCATTCCTTTATATCCAATTCACACCTGTGTCCTATGTCTATATATACTCCTTCTAGCTTCCCTAATAATGAGAAAGTTCTTATGGGTTATAAGTATCATCTTCCCATGTAGGAATGTAAAAAGTTTAACCTTATTAAGTCCCATATGATTTCTTTTTCCTGTTTACCTTTTTATGCTTCTCTTATCTTGTATTTGAAAGTAAAATTTTCTATTCATTTCTGATCTTTTCATCAAGAATGTCTGAAAATCCTCTATTTAATTGATTATACATTTTTTCCCCCTGAAGGATTATACTCAATTTTTCTGGGTAGGTGATTCTTGATGGCAATCCTAGCTCCTTTGCCCTCTGGACCATCATATTCCAAGCCCTCAATCCTTTAATGTAGAAGCTGTTAAATCTTGTGTTATCCTGACTGTGGCTCTAAAAGACTTGAATTGTTTCTTTCGGGCTGCTTATAATATTCTCTCCTTGACCTTGGAGCTCTGGAATTTGGCTATAATATTCTTGGGAATTTTCATTTTGGGATCTCTTTCAGGAGGTGATTGGTGGATTCTTTTAATTTCTATTTGAAACCTCTGGTTCTAAAATGCCAGGGAAGTTTTCCTTGATAATTTCTTGAAAGATGATGTCTAAGCTCCTTTTCTGATCCTGGATTTCACATAATCCAATAATTTTTAAATTTCCTCTCCTGGATCTATTTTCCAGGTCAGTTGTTTTTCCAATGAGATATGTCACATTGTTTTCTATTTTTTCATTATTTTGGTTTTGTTTCTTGACTCCTCATAAAGTCACTACCTTTCATTTTCTCCATTCTAATTTTTAAGGACTTATTTTCTTCAGTGAACTTTTGTATCTTCATTTCCATTTGACTAATTCTACTTTTTTTGGAGTGTTTTTTTTTTTAGTGAACTTTTGTGCCTTTTTTCTATTTGGTCAGTTCTGCTTTTTAAGGCATTCTTCTCCTTATTGGCTTTTTTTTAAAACCTCTTTTACCATTTGAACTATTTCTTTTTTAAGATGCTACTTTCTTCAGTTTTTTTTGTGTCTCCTTTACCAAGCTGTTGACTCATTTCATATAATTTTCTTGTATCACTCTCATTTCTCTTCTGAATTTTTCCTCTACCTCTCTTACTTGATTTTCACAATCCGTTTTGAGGTCTTCCGTATCCAGAGACCAATTCTTATTTTTCTTGGAGGTTTTGGATGTAGGAGCTTTGACTTTGTTGTCTTCTTCTGAGTGTGTATTTTGATCTCCTTGTCACTGTAACAACTTTCTGTGATTAGATTTTTTTCTCTCTGCTCATTTTCCCAACTTATTCCTTGCCTTTTAACTCTTTGTTAAAGTGGAGCTCTGCTTCCAGGGTGAAGGGCACGCTCTCCAAGGCTTTGGAGGTTTTGTGTAATTATTTTCAGAGATACTTCTAGGGACCTGTAAGTTTTCAGCTATTCCAAGGTGACATGATCTAAGGAAGGTGCTCCTGACTTGTTCTCTGGTCTGTAAGTGACCACATATACTCTTTTCTGCCCTGGAACAGTAACTAGGGTACCTGCTCCACTGTGGCCACAGCTCTGGTATGCTACTGCTCCTCTTTGCCCTGGGACTGTTGCCCAGAACTGTGATTCAGATCTGAGTATGGGCAAAGCAACAGAGTCCTGCCAGCAAAGAGACCCCTGTAATCTCCTTCTGATCAGTTGTTTGACCCTCTTACTGTCTGTGGGCTGAGTGCTCTGGAAGCAACTGCTGCTGCTGCATATTTAGTGGCTCCTGAAGCTGCTCCTGGTTTGCTGGGCTGGATCTGTGCTAGTGGGGCCTGTGCTGCATTGTGCTTCATTCTCATCTCAGTATCCCATCTGTTTCAATATTAGCCATTGACCTACCTCTCAGCATCTGCCTCATGACTGATATGACTAGTGGCACAATTTGGATGCCATCCTACTAAGGGAAGGAGAATGTACAGGAGGATGCACTTCCAGGTGTATCTCCAATGTGATACCCCCAGTGACTGGTATGAATATGCAGGCACATTTCCAGGTTTGAATTGCAAGATATAACAGCCTCTCTTCTTTGAAGATAAAGCCAAGATTTATATACCAGAAAATCAAATCCCCCATGGCAATAAAAAAAAATTGGTACATATTACCCACATTACCAATGTAGGGAGCACTGTCATCCTCAAGCCTTACCTCTATCAGGCCTACCCACAAACAAACTCCCTTAGGCAAAATGCCCCTCTCTCACCCATGCTTGCTGCTCTACCTCTCTCTGCCTCCTCTCTCTCTTAGTTCCACCTCACTCTCTTACTTCCTGCTCCACTCTTCCTGCTCTCTGCTCATGTTCTGTTGGGTAAACTCCTTCCACACTGAGCTCCATGTTACTCAGCTGTGGGCTGGGCCAGAGCTCAAAGCCCATAATGGGTCTATTAAGGGGCAGGGATGATCTTCAAATTCCATTAACATTACACAAGGGCAGCCTAGTAGTATGTAATATCCTTGAAGGCAGGGATATAGCCCCAGTGCCAAATCCTATTTCCTAGCTCTTTCCAGGAAATCAGCAGCAGCAACAAACCGTAGCAACAACTTCATCTTTGATTCTTGCAGTCAGGGACCAGCGATACAGCTGCCAGTCTAGAGAAAGATTTCAATAAGGATGTATCAGGCAAGTGATAAGCAGCTAAGTAAGAAGTATACTTTCAAATCACTAGTGTATTCCCCTTTCTAGGTCTAGGACTTTTATCTAACTACTCAACACAATTGAATACTGCTGTGAGATGATAGGCCAGTTCTAAAAATCACCATCTACCCACTACTGGGGGATCCCCATTATTAACCAGGAAAGCATTCGCTTCCTTATGGGGATCTATCTGCTAGTAGTTGTGCCTGGTCCAAATCTTTCCTTATTCTGACTATTTCCTCCACTGTTTTTGTTCTGACAGTCTCCCACCCTAGTTTGCTAATCTAATACCTACAGCTTGAGTGTAGGTGTTGGGCGGGGAAGGCAGGGGTAGGCAGGGGTAGGCAGCAAGCAGGGGCAATACCCACCTACCTCAGCCAGAAGTTTGAACAATATTAAATAATCTAGGTGATAGGAATTCCCATTGTTCCTTAGGACCAAATGTGGACTCACAATCTGCTAGGAGAGGTAACCCAGAGTAGGACTTTGTCATGTAACATGGAACTTTTGGTTAATAATCAGCACTGCTGACATGATGGGATCTTGTACAAGTGCTACTCTGGGGCTTGTGTCCTCATCTTTATAATGAGAGGACTGGATTAGATGACCTTTAAAGTCCCTTCCAGTTCAAATATTCCCTTTGCTGTGTTCCTGCTTTTGAAATAGTCTATATGCAACTGAGTAAAAAGAAAAAAAAATTCTGTAATTTGGAAAGCATCCATTTGATTAAGCAGCATCAAAAGAAAAAATGGTTTTGTTCGCTTGTAATAACACATCAGATAGAAAAATAGAAACTTAAAAACCATGCACTCACCCAAACAGATTCCTGTTTTGTCTTCTTCCTATTAGACCTCTCTTTCTCCTTGCTCCTAGAACATTATTTGCCTTCTTTCACCAGGGTCAAGAGGTTACCTCATCTCTGGGTAAGGGACATTTCAATTTGAGGGATCCATTCCAGGGTAGTGCTGCTTTGGGGGCTTTCTCCAAAGCTCTGATCTACTGCTCTGTGAGGTTAGACTCACCCACCCATGCCTTTGGGGATTGCCAATATTTGCTCACCCAAATAACCACCACTTTCCTTGGAAACTATTTTTAGCAGTCTGGTAACTGGATAACTACTGATTTCCATGACTGGATTTAAGAAACTTAATGGACTTCACATTAAATTAATCTTAAAAAAAGAAAAAACCCAACTCTAATCACAGAATGAATGAAATGGCAACCATGATACATATATCTTAAAAAGAAGAAAGAGAACTACAAAGCAGTTAAATTGAAGGCCACAGAGAGGAAATGAAGGGGGTGGGAGTAGGACTGAAAATCCTTACTGTGAACAGTGCTGTGAGAAGCCTTATTAGCTCAGGTTCTCTGCCATGAGTGCCTTATCACCTTTTTGAAGTATTTCTTTTATCAGAATTATCCAGAGAGAGTGGCTCCACATTTGATTTAATTAAAATAAATCTTGTGGAAAATTTTAGAATACCATTTTCTTTAGTGAACAGCAAAAGGCACTCGGTCATGTCAGTTCAAGAGAGAAAGTTAAAAACAAACTCACTCCTACAAACCTGTAAAATGTTGCTGTTTCCTTTTCTCATTCCTATAAGGACCATGGTGGAGATACCGCTAAATGGGGGTGTTCTGAAACAATTTCTACAGGAGGTTCTCTTTCTAGTCTGTGTAATGTTGAATTTGGTTTAGGCCTGGTCTAACTTTTCACGGTATGAAAATTTTTTTAAAAATTTATGTCACTCAAATAAAAAGTCCCAGAAGGGGTAGAGTGAAAATTAATCAGTCAATCAAAGGCATTTATTAAATATCTGCTGTATTCCAGGCAGTGGGGCTAGAGGGCAAGAAACAGGGACTAGATACTTGAGTTTGTTGGCACAAATTGCTTTTTGATGAAGAAACTCCTTTTGCCGATGCTGGGTGGTATCTCTCTGCAACTATCTAGACCACTAAGAGATTAAGTGGCTCATATAGGATCCCAAAGCTTGTATGTTTCAGAGGCATGACTTGAACTCAGATCTTACTGGCTTCAAATCTAGCTCTTTATTCCTTACAGTTCCTGCCTCACCAGGTGAGACAAGAAGCACACACAAAAGAGGAAAAAATGTGACTTGGAGGAAAAGGCTCTAGCAGCTTCGGGGATCTGTAAAGGCATAATTTAGAAGGAAATGAACCTTAAAAGATAGCAGGTATCCTGAGATACTGAAGTGTGGAGATAATACATTTTAGGCATGGGGAGCAGCTAGTGCAAAGGAAAAAGAGGGATGAGGGAGTGCGGCAGATGAAGATGGGCCAATTTGGCTGGGCTGCCTTGTGTGTGGAGGGGAGGAAGGTATAATTAGGATGGAAAGGTAGGTTGGGGCCAGCTTGTGAAGGGCTTTAAATGCCAAGCAGGAGTTTGTATTTGATCCTGGAGGTTATAGGGAGCCACAGGGATTTATTGAATGAGGTAGCGACATGGTCAGATTTGCTCATCAGGAAAATCAGCTTGACAGTTATATAAAGGGTAGACTAGAGAGAGAAGAGGCTTGAGGCAGGGATACCAATTAGGAGGCTATTGTGACTAATCCAAGTATGAGCAGATGAAGGCCTGAATGGGGGGATGGTTGTATGAGTGGAGAGAAGAGGACAGATAGGAGAGATGATAAAGAGATAGAAACATTGAGATATGCAGCCTGATTGATTGGGGCGGGGGGTGAGTGAGAGTGACAAGCTGAGGGTGACAGGTTTCTAGCAAGGATAACTGGAAGGAGGGTGACTCCCTCAACAGAAACAGGAAGGTTCAGAAAAGGGGTAGATTTGAGGAGAAAGATAATGAGTTAGTTCAGTTTTTAACACATTGTATTTGAGATATCGAGAGGCCATTCAGTCCAAAATGCAGAACAGACAAGTGGCAATGTGGAATTTAAACTCAGAAGAGAGGCTGGGGCTAAATGTGGAATATACCAAAAACCTTAGTGCATTTTTAAGCTTTAGTATCTTAAAAATGCACTGAGACTTTTGCCACCTAGCCTATAGATCTGAGACTTATTTTGAAACCCAAAGATCTGGGTTTGAATAGTGACTTATCTTAGACAAATCACTTCATCTCAAAGATCATCAGATTCCTGTTCTATTAAATGGGGATTATAATGTGCATTCTAGCAAGCTTACACAATGGTGGGGATTAATGAAACCATATATGTCCAATACTTCATTAATTGATGAGGCTCTGAAGTCAAAGGACCCGAATTCAAATTCCAGCTCCACTACTTACCTATTTTGAGCAAGCAATATCTTTTGTGGGTCAGAGTTTTCTCAATTGTTAAAGTGAAAGATCTGGACTAGATGACCCTTAAGGTTCCTTCTGTTTCAATCTGTGATATTATTATTCTCTTCTTAACACAAAGATATGACAGATTTTCAAAATCTTCCCACTGATGTTGAGCTAATTCAAAGTATTTTTAATAGGTGTGCTATTTTTTGTTTCCTGATTTTAGTCAGGGTGATGAAAACACTTTGTGAATTGAAAAAATTTCTATAAATCATAACTATTATTAGAATTACAGCTTCTCAGCATCAAGGGAAATAAAAGCTCCATAGGAAACATAAGTTCTATAAAGTTTGTGCTTTTGTTGATGCCTATTTGAACACAGTACTACGTTGGAAAGACTTAAAAAAAACTTGCCCGATCATCAGTAAAAACAATGTCCAGATCATCAGCAAGGTCATGAAAACAGTCTCTTTAATGAATTATTGACAGAGCAAAAAAGGACAAGACAGTGTTCTGAATGTTTGCATGAAGCTTTCATGGAGGAGACAGAAGATGAACAACAAAGATAACCCATTCATTCCTCTCTACTGGGCAGTCATAGACCTGGAAAGTTCATCTGCTTGCTCTTCACAGTAATAATAGTTGTTGAATTATAGAGGATGAAGAGCAAGAAAGAGGGAGGACCCCCCCCCTCCCCCCATACTCAATAAGACAGACACTGGGCTTCTGGGTTGCTTAGTTTGGGCCCAGATGAGATAAACGTCATCTTGATGGAAGATACTACAAGATGTTACTTTTGCAAATTCACACACTCAGTTTTGTCAGGCTACCCAGGTTTTTGGAGAATTGATTCTAATTCTCTGAACTTACAAGAGTCTGACTAACCAGTCAGAATGCCAGTTTTGTATCTATACAGAAAATACTTGTCAAGCAGACTGGAATACTCTTATAGATTGATTAGTTCATCCAACTCATTTTATAGCTGAAGAAACGGAGACAAACAGGTTTAAGTGGCCTGCCCAGGTCTGAGGTCTGATTTGAACTCATGAAGGTGGGTCTTCCTGATTCCAAGCCTAGTAGACTTAAAAATTTTATTTAAATTGAACAGAAGAGATGAACTAATCAATAAAATAAAAACAACTCCTCCCCTCCTGTCTCCTTTCAAGATTCTCTTTCCACTCTCATCACGTCATTCAAATGTTTCACTTGAGGTTAATATCTTCAGGGGTAAACACGTTAGGTTTGTTTCTAGATTGCCTGCCATTCGGGTTACTCTTCTTTGTAGAATCCATAAATAATAAATATTTTAACCTTTCTGCTTGTTTGGAAAGGCAAGGGAGGGTTAGAGGAAAATAAAAAGCAGAAAGACATTCTGGGAGTGTACTATGTACATAAGTATGTCCCATCTTGGACATTATCAAGAAGGCAAGGTGATTGATTACTTGTTTCAGTTTCAGATGTATGTCCTAGAAACCCTGCCAAGAGGATGATCTGAAAATGCCCTAACTGGAGTCTGAGAATGCATAATAGCACTTGCTTCAGAGGTTTGTGGTGAGGATCATATGTGTGTAAAGTATTTAACACACAGTCCTGTAAATAGCAGGCACTTAATAAATGCTTGTTCCTTTCTCCTCCCTCTTCAGGGCATGACTATAGCTTAGAGGCCCTTAATAAGGTCAGTGACACAAATAGCACAGTCATCATCATTCTTTCTAATTTCCTGTTCTCCTTATATTTTTATCCTTGCATTCCATCCCGGTCATGTTGTGGGATTTTACCGAATGACCATACTTTTATTTTTATTCACATTTTCCTATTTTGTCGTTTTACTCTTCCTTTCTACTTAAAAATAACTTTCTTCCCTGAGATCAAATTGCTGTATATCTCCAGTTGTACCAAATAGTAAAACATATCAGTAAAAGGCTCCACAAAATTCCATTTTTCCTCTGGAATTTTAAATTTGCAGCTACTGAGTCACAGGAAGTGCCTAAAGTATTTCCAACAGGTTCAGTTTATCCTATTGGCTTTTAACTTTGAAACAAAAGTAAGAAAAGAAGGCCAAATTCTTACTTACTTGAGTCACATTTGACTTTCCAGAGCAAATGAAACCACTTTATGGCCTCTACCATTCTTGTATGCTTTGGCCCAGGCTGTTTGTTTTTCAGACCCAATTTGATACCAACATAATACAGCTTTTAGGGGGAGATGGAGGGCAAGAATCAGACTTGTAATCTTATTTTTTGTAGGGACCTTCTGGAGAGGAAACTCCTTTTAAGGATGCAGATGCACCTACTTTGCAGCGTATAGTCTTTAAAAATTTTCCAGGTCTTTGAGAAGTTTAGTGATTTGTCACAACCCGTATATGTCAGATATGGGATTTGAACTTAGGTCTTCAGGCCTCCAAGGTCAGTTCTTCATCCATCTCTCCACACTGTCTTTATAAATCACATCATGTTTATTTGTATGTAAACAGTATGGGGCACTAGTACAGTGCCCAGCACAGAGTCGAGGCTTAAGAAATGTTGATTGACTTGACTATTGGCTTCATTAACAGCAACTCCAGTTAGGGCATTTTCAGATCATCCTCTTGGCAGGGTTTCTAGGACATACATCTGAAATTGAAACAAGTAATCAATCACCTTGCCTCCTTGATAATGTCCAAGATGGGACATACTTATGTACATAGTACACTCCCAGAATGTCTTTCTGCTTTTTATTTTCCTCTAACCCTCCCTTGCCTTTCCAAACAAGTAGAAAGGTTAAAATATTTATTATTTATGGATTCTACAAAGAAGAGTAACCCGAATGGCAGGCAATCTAGAAACAAACCTAACGTGTTTACCCCTGAAGATATTAACCTCAAGTGAAACATTTGAATGAAGTGATGAGAGTGGAAAGAGAATCTTGAAAGGAGACAGGAGGGGAGGAGCTATTTTTTTAAAAGAATAAATTTAATGCAAGCAAGAGAAGACATTTGGCAGATGAGCAGCATAAGACTTTGCCAGGTTATAAAATATTTTGTTTGGAGTTAGATTTCATTTGCTAGAAATGCTTCCGGAGTTTACATAGCAAATTTTTTCCAGTGCAATCTGGCTCATAAGCAATACACACCATCAATAATGATGTGGTAGCAAGGTACACTTAATGACAAAGTTTGGAAAGGTCAAATGTGAACATATGTTGTTTGAAATAAGCATAAATATGCCAGCTTTTGTGAAGTCTAAAATTTTCTAAATCATAAGAACCAGAGAGGGAAAATCACTGAGTCTGATCACATATAGAGTAGAGCCAAGGGCAGAGTACTTAAAGAGAGATGAAATTTGGTGTGGGGAAAGCTCTCAAGACCTGAAGAGATTTTGGAATAAGGAGTAAGTTAAGATTTCCATTCAGAGAAAAGGACAGGAATGCTGAGAAAAGTTATATCAATTGCTCTGGATCTCACAGCTAGTAAGTATCTGAGGCACAAATCAAACTGAAATCTTTTTGACTCCAAGTCAAATATTTGATCCATTATGCACCCAGGTGCCAAAGAGAACTCATTGTGGCCAACAGGAACGTGTTTTGGATGTGGAACAACAAGAATGAAATAGGAGTAAAAGTAGAATGAAAAATGAAAAAAAAATCAACTGACTACAATGAATGAGTGGGTAAAAGAATTAAGGGAGTCAGACAGAACTGAGAAAACCACTAGGATGTTTTGAGAAGGAAGCTGATGTGGCCACAGTAGCAGTTAAGAATGAGTGATATTTCCTACTGGCAGTAGAAGAAAGACCACTAAAGAGGTATAGTGGTAGGTCACCTACGTGCTATGGTGAGAGTTGAGAGGGGGCTAGACAGGTCCCTTCCCTCCAAACAGGAAGCCTATCGCATTTCAGTCTAACATTATACTTCATTTATTTAGATGCCGTTTGGTCTCATGTTAAAATTTATTAATTTACAACTTTCCTGAGAGCAAGCTTTATAGATACAGAGTAGAGAGAATACAGGGACACTAAGCACTTGGAAAGTAAGGTGGAAGGGAAGGGACAGGAGAGAGACCCACTAAATATATAAAAAGGGGACATATGTATATATGATATACCTATGCACAATCTAAGGGCTCAAGAAAATGGGTATTTCATGTCTCATTTAAAAAAATGTTCATTTAAAAAATTGGTTGCTAATTGAAATAAGTTTGAGTTTTAGTTCCTTTAGATTAATGAATAAAAATTATGCCCTTTATGACTGAGTAGTCAAAAATGTTCACCTTAGAAAAAGAAATTCCATAAGTGAACACACCAAAGATATACATATACATATGCATACACACATACAAATACAGATAAATAGATAGGTAGATAGATGTCATAGGAATATGAGTGGAGACAGAAATTCCTGTAGGACCTTTCTCACCTTGCTCTGGTGAAGCTCAAATGAAATAATGTGCTTAAAAGTACATTGTAATATGGAAAACCCAATAGGAATCCAAAGTCTTGCTAATATTACTAATAGGAAAGACAAAAGTGGGTGAGAAAGACAAACTTCACCTACTTTACAATTTCGTGCAAGCCTGGCATGGCAGGGGAAGCTAGCTAGCGCACTATGTTTAAGGCTGGCCTTAGATGTAGGCAGGATAGAGAGCACTGTATGTAGTTTGATTTGAGGGAGAGAAGAAAAGCTCCCTTCACCAACTTCTCTTTATTGCTGTGCCTGCATTTTATGGATTGTTCATTTTTTGGAAGGTTTATGTTGTCCGATACAGGGGATTATTTTACAGATACCAGCTTTGCAAACTAGAAATTATTTTATAACCATGAATTATTATTATACTAAAATGTTACCTGGGGAAGGGGTGTTATATGGTACATCATTATGAACCATTAATATCTTATCTTGATGAGTTTATCAGATTATCTAGCAAGTTACTTGTGATAGAGTGGAACACTGGATGGGTAAATTTTGATGTAGGGAGAAATGAGAAAAGGTTTGAAGAATAGGATGGCCCCGGTGGGATTCCTTGGTCCCTGAGGAAGTCAGAAGCAGCATGGAGGAAGGGCCTCCATTACACTGCAAGCTCCTTGAGTGCAGGGACAGTGTTTCACCTTATTTTTTTAATCTCTAGCTCTTAGCACAGTGCCAATGCAGTAGATGCTTAATAAATGCCTATTGATCGACTGACATTACTGCGGTGTGTAAGGGCAGGGAAATTATAAAGTGGGTGGGGTGCAGGAGGGGCAGCCCTGACACAGACACAAGACATAACCATTGCCATTGGGACTGAGGCTATTTATAGTACTTGGGGGTCAGGGCTTGTTTTTTGGAATTTCAAATATATGATAAAGACTTTAGAGATATATTGTGAAGCGGAATTCCTTTGTAGACCCGCAAAATTAATTTCCTCCAACCTGCCCCCAACTTCTAGATTTGTCCTATGACTTTGTCAGTAATTCAGGTGATAGTGACACAAAATGAATCTCCCAATTTAGAGGGAAGTTATGTATCCTGCCTCTCCAATTACAGTACTTAGAAAAGTTTCAAGTATGTTAAACAGTCAGGCCAGTTCTATACTTGTCTGACCTTAATAGGAGCCTGAGGCAAGTGCAGAAGGCAGAGTTAGGCCCCAGTTATATCCCTACTAAACCACAGAGATTAATTGTCAAATATATTGCATTTATTTCATCTTCCATTTGGGGAGTGCCCACACTCACACCCACACATTTCCACAAGGATTAAATTGTGGCTATTTTTAAAAAGTGTTGCCAGGTGGGTCATTTTCCAGTTTGAACTTCGAGGATTTAGCAGATTGGGTTAGCACATGAAGAACTACATTATTTTTGGAATAGAGAATTCATGGAACATAATCCAGAATATTCAGATTAAAAATATGGTAACTTTTATTACTTGATTGTTCTATGTGTAAAATTATGGGGTACTCAGAGCTATCTTACTTTATTTTATATTTTGCTCCTCAATTATCTGGAAAATTATTTCCCAGTGCTCTTTGCATAGATACAGTCTTAGAGAAAGTAATAAAAAAAATGCTCAGCTGTGCTTTTTTTTAGAAATCTCTTTTGTTGGTCTATCAGTTCAAACCCATCATTTCCCCCTTCATCTTCTTCGGCCTTCTTTTTCTCAGATGTCTAGAGATGAGTACAGCATTTACTCTTTGTCAAAGTTTTATTGTATTTCTCATCAGCATCAGTCAGCTTTTCTCTATCTGTTGACTACCTTATGTACTGAGGTCCAAATCTATCAGTATATTCATTACTCCTTTTTTTCTCCTCTATTTAAATCAGAAATTATATTCAACCTTTTCCTCTGAACCTAAGCAGCCCTAATTTCCCAATCTTGAATCCTAAGCAACTGATAAGCTATCGCTCTTTTTCTCCACTCAAAGACTTATTATAACTCCAATCTCCTGTCAGTACTTAACAAAGCCATGTAGTATCAAGATGGAACAAAAAGAAAATGTCCCTTGACAATTGACAGTCATTTTGGGTTATTTTCTATAATGCTTTGGTAAAAGCAGTTTGTGTTAATATTCTTAACGATCCTGTGGGAAATCAGACCCAGTATTAAGAATAAACATTCAGTAAATGGGTAATTATCAGAGATAAATAATATTTCCCAGCCCATTTTGTCATTCCTTTAGTTAAAAAAAACACACATTTTTATATTCTCCTGATAGTTATCAGTCCTAGAAATTTAATGCTAATTTAACCACTGAAAAAAGCATTTGATAAACATTTTTAAAATAAAATTGCTATAAAGAACAAATTCAGACAAGATACTAAAACCATAGTAATATGCCTGGCAGAGGATGTGGTTAAAAACTGAAAAGAAAAAAAGTTACCTACTTAAACAGGCACTGTCAATAATTATGTCCCCAAATACTTCCTTCAAAGTAGCATGATTCTAGGGACCTGCAATGAGAATACATATTTCCAGAAAAGCCCAGTAAAACAAACACAAGAACACTCAGAAAAAATTCACAGGGATGTTTTGTGAGCATTACTTTTTTCAAAACTTGTTTGATTTGGCTGAGCTGTTAAAGAAATTTAGTATTGTACCCTGACTATGCTATTTCTTACTCTCTCGATGTTTTCTAAGGATGAATTAGAATGAATCTGAATATAGAGTGAATCTCATTCTCCAAATGGACAAATAAAAATGAATAATATTTTAAATATGAAACAATAATTACAAATTCTTTGTTTAATGTGCTACAACACTAACCACATGCAGCAATCATTGAACTCTCAGCAAATTCATGCCTGTATTATCATGGGTTCTCTTGTGCATATATCCTGTCTTTCCATCTGGGTTGTAAGCCCCTTGAAGTCAATGCCTTGTAAGATAACTTGTATACGTGAGCATAACAATGAAAATAATAGCCTGGAATTCTATAGCATTTTAACATGTGGACACAAATTCAATTTCTTTGGTGATCAGAAAATGTTTGATAATAATTATAGTGAAAATTAATAAGATATTTCCTTAAAATATTTCAATATGCCGTTTGACTCATGTTTAAGTCCCCCTTTGCTGGACATATCAATCAACTAATCAACATTTATTAAGAAACCCATGACCCCCTAAGATGCTTCAACCCAGAATGGTCCAGAACAGGCTCTTGTCTGTCACGGAAGAAACACAATCCTCATTTCAAGTGTGGGACAGTGGCTCTAAATCCTGGGTCTGCCACTTAATATTGATGTGCTCTTGCGTCTCAGTGTCCCCATCTGTAAAAATGGTGGGAGATGGGGCAGCTAGGTGGTGCAATGAATAGAGCACCAGCCCTGGAGTCAGGAGGCCCTGAGTTTAAATCTGACCTCAGACACTTAACACTTACTAGCCGTGTGACCCTGGGCAAGTTACTTAACCCCAATTGCCCTGTGTTCCCCCCTCCAAAAAAACCAAAAAAAAGGGGGGGGGGGAGATTTGGACCATACAAAGGCAAAAATGAAATAACCCCAGCCTTCAACAAGTTGACTTTCTGTGGGGTTGGGAGTAGTGGTTTGGGCCAGGTCACAGCACATATACAATAGAAAGTTCAGGGATTGAACCTATTGGTATTAGGAACTCCCAGGCAAGGAAACTCCCTTTACCAATACAGATCCAATAACTTGTAGTCTTAGAGAGCTGTTGAGAGCAATGAGAAGTTGTAACTTGCCCGGGATCACGCCACCTGGATATGTTATATGTGTGTTTAAGTATAATACAAGGTAACGTTTTTTGGTGGGAGGAGGGAGCACTTTAACACATCACTTTAATGACACATTCCTAGCTTTTATTTGTAAAACTCTTTCGAAATCATATCAAAAGGGTTATTTCATGTTCTTTATCATCTGCTTCGACCTTTTCCTATGATTGTTAGCTCATGTACTTCTCATCTTTGCAACTTCTTTGAATAACAATCTTTGCTTCCCTTTTTCTTATCTCCCCGGTTCTACCTCTAAATGTCCATCCTTTCCTTTTCTCTTCTAGGGCCTTTCTTTTTTCTTGTCCACCTCATGTTTCGTCATCAGCTTTAGCTTCCCAGACTAAACTATAAGCAAAGTCCATTGTCAGAACAAGGCTATTACTGAAGTACAGATGGCTAGACATATTGTGTGAATGAATGGGACAAAAGCAAATGGTTGCTAGCACATTGTTGCAAAATGAGCCTGAAAATCTGCATGAGCAAATGTCTCCCAGGGTCTTCCATCAAACATGAGAGCTACATTATCTGTGACAAGAGAAATCATACAGAAATGACATACAGACATGGTTAGTGGCTTTCTCTTTGAAACTCCTGCATTAGGGAGTTCTAAGTGACCCACCCTCACATTGCATAGTAAGGTCAACTTTCTCATGAGGACCCAGTTAGTAAGCATTAGTTCTTTGCTAGAAGCAGCAGTAGACCTGTTTGGCAATGCAAAAAAAAATTTTTTTTCATCAGGACTTGAAACTCAATAGTTTTACATTTAGGAAACTATTGCTGTAAGTAGACATGAGAGTTTAGACAGGCAGCAGGAGAATGTGGTTAAGAGAATCACTTAAGCTAAGTGACTGTGCCGGATGTGGGCAATAGCTGTAGCGATTTATGAATGCTACAAATGTAGAAGAGAAGGAACTTACTTTTGATGTGGCCATGCTTGGACTGGTGCTAGGACTCTGGCAGTTTAGAAGTACCACCTTAATGTAGGGGTCTATTCGACTGTAAAAATGATGTCTTTATTGTGGCTTGATTTTGACGACAGTTTTAACACTATTCTCAGAATTCCTATATCATAGGACTCATTAAAACTCAGCCCAGAAAACAGAAGTCAACAGAATTATTTTGAGAATTATGTCTGATGAGACTTGAGAAACATTTTTTTGGGTCAACTTTGTTTTCCTGTTCATGCACTTTCTTGAAAGGAAGAGAGAATACTGAGGCAGATGCCTGGTGGAATTAGAATTGCTCAAGTCATTGGGTCCTGGAGACAGAGATTCAGAGTCAGAAGGAACCTCAAAAGCCAGCTATTCCAACTGCCCCTGGCCCCCCACCCCTATTTTTTTAGATAAGGACATTGAGGCTCAAGGACACTAGATATTAAGTGGCAGAGTCAGAATTTGAAGCCACTATACCACACTTGAAATGAGGGTTGTTTTTCTCCTGTAATGGACAGGAGCCTATTTTAGGCCATTCTGGGCTGAGGTACCTTAGAGAATCATGGGTATCTTCTCTGCAATTCTAAGTAACATATCCTTGCCCTGCTCTGTAAGATTAGCTTTTAAATGAAGACAAAGTCATCAACTTGTCCCTGATGATGGAATTACAACAGCCACCTTAATAGAGAGCAGGCCTTTCCAACCCTCTTTTGCAAATGCAGAACCTGGCAGTAAACAGGTGAGGCCAGCTGCCAAGTTCTGCTTCTGGGCCTCGGTGTGATTGTGACTCCTCTGTACTAAGGGCTCTGGAAGAAGATTCATATGTCTTTGGGAATGAAAGAAGGATAGGTGGATTATCTGGGAATGGTATTTTGCTTTTTCTTTACCAAATTCTTCACCAAAACTGAGTTTTGAATTTTCTTTTTCAAGAATTAAAAAAAGAACAAAACAAAACCTTAGATGAAGACTGATTCAATAGCTAAAATGGTTTCATGCATGTGGAAGACAGTAGGGGACCTGCTTCTAGAAGACAAGAGCACTAGAGCATATATGGACATTTAGCATTGGCCTGCCACATGGTTGGGAACACCTTTTTTTTTTACCCCCTATTGGTGGCATAGTTATAATCAGTCAACTAGTATTTGATTAGGTACCTACGAGGTGTCAGGTGCTGTGCTAAGTACTGGGGATACAAAGAGAGATTGAAACAAAAAGGTCGCTTTTTCCAATGAGCTTGAAGTCTACACTACTATGTGCAAACAAGGTGTAGACTGGATAAATGAGGGGGTCAATCTCAGAGGGAAATCACTAAGATTAAGGATAAATGGGAAAAACTTCTTGAAGAAAATTGGGACAAAAGGAAATCAGGGAAGAGGTGAGATGAGGAGAGAGACAGAGAGAGAGAGAGAAAGAGAGAGAGAGGAAGAGAGAGAGAGAGAGAGAGAGAGAGAGAGAGAGAGAGAGAGAGAGAGAGAGAGAGAGAGAGAGAGAGAGAGAGAGAGAGAGAGAGAGAGGCATGGTAGTGGGGCAGCAAGTGAAAATGCTTGGAGTCAGGAGATGGATTGCCTTGTTCTAGGAACATCTAGGAGGCCTGTGTTATTGGATCACAGACTACTTGGTTGGAGAGGTAGGAAAGGGTCAGGCTAAGATTTTAGGAGCCAAATAAGATTTTATATTTCATCCTGGTGGTACTAGGGAGCCAGTGGAGTTTATTGAATGAGATGGCAGTGGTGGTGGTAATTATGGTCAGACCTGTTTTTTCAGAAAAATCAATTTGACAGATGAGGGGAGAAAGGATTGGGGAAGGGAAAAGTCTTGAGGTAGGAAGAGCAGCTATCAGATTATTGTAATAGCTGCTGCTGGTCCTTCATTTTTGAAGAGGACCAAGGACATGATGTCTTGACTTGAGCATGAATTGGATTTAAATGAGGCAGAGTTGCACAAAGTCGTCAGCCTTACTTTCTCTTCCAGCGTCATCTAAATCCAGGGGCAAGACAAAAGTCAGGACACCAGGGGAGATACCAATTGTGATAGTACAGAGGAAGTGACTGAGGACCCGCAGTGTTGTGGTTTCAATGACAGAGGAGAGAAGGGGGTGTACACAAGAGGTCTTTGCAGGTTTGATCACGTCACTCACATACTCAGTAAGCTCCAACGTCTCCCTGTCGCCTCCGGGATTAAACACAAAGTGCCGTCTGACATTCAAAGCCCTTTGTAGCCTGGTCCCCTCTCGCTCTTCTGGACTCCTTACATCTTAATCCCCAACACGTACTCTTCCATCCAGTGACTGGCCTCCCAGCCACGAACAGCCTCGTGTTCACGAGCAAGACTCTCCGGGACACTCTCCTGGCCCAGGCATTTTCTCAGGCTGCCCGCCCTGTATGGAACGCTCTCCTTCCTCTGCTCCCATTGTTGGTCTTCCTGGCTTCCTTTAAGTCCCAAATAAAATGTCGCCGACAGGAAGCCTTCCCCAAGCTCTCTGAGTCTCAGTGCTGTCCTGCTGTTAATTATTTCTTTTTTGTCCTGTATTTAACTTGCTTTGCATATATTTTATGTTGTCTCCCCGCTAGATTGTAAACTCCCCGAGGGCAGGGACTGTCGTTTGGCTCTCTTTGTGTCCCGAGCATTTAGCACAGTGCCTGGTAGATGGTAGGCACTTAATAATTGTTTACTGATTAACTGGTTGATTATGAGAAGATTTACGACTGATTGGACTATGAGGGGTGAGAGAGTGAAGAGCTGGGATCATACTTGGGTTGCAAGCCTTCACAGTAAGAGGGAAATTAGGAAGAAGTGAAGGTTTCATTCAGAATGAATCCAGTTTGGGGGTGTTGAGTTTAAGATACGTAGGGCATATCCACTTCAAGGAGTTTAATAGGCATTTGGAACGCAGGAGGTCAGAACAGAGGTTAGGACTGGATAAAGAGATATAAGAATCATCTGTATGGAAATGTGAATTGAAACCAGGGGAACTATGAGATCCCCAAGAGGACACACATAATGTAGAGGGAGAGGAGAAGAGGGCCCAGGACGGCTTTGGGAGATCATACTATCTGTGTCTTTAAAACTACCTGAGTACAGTTGTGACTTTCCTTGTATTTTCCTGATGGCAAAGGACTCCTTCACTCATTTACTTTCACCATGTGATAAAGGGAAAGGGTCTGAGGTAGGTGTGGGGAACCTGCAGCCTCACATGGCTCTCTAGCTCCTCAAGTGAGGCCCTTTGACCGAATTGAACAACAATTATATTCTGTGAAGTTTGGATTCAGTCAAAGGGCCACCCTTGAGGACCTAGAGGGTCACATGTGGCCTCTAGGCTGCTGGTTCTCCACCCCGAGGGCTCCCTCCTTCCTACCCTTTAGTTCATGTGGCCCCAAGAAGCAGGCCTGGAACTTTGGCCACTTTTTTGTGCTTTCCCATTAAGGGTACAGGGAATGGCCCTTCAATATCTGGCCCGGGAATTTGAGCCAGGGGAAGTCAAGGGGATCCAAGAGCCCAGAAATTCAGGCTGGATCTAGTAGACAACCTAAGAGAAAAGCCCTAAAAGCAAGAGTCTGGGGATGCTAGCCCATTAGGGCTTTGGACTTGCACTTGAACTAATGCTCTGTATGAGCTAATCTAGGAACCTATAGTCTCCCCAAGACTGAGGTAGGGTTGCTTAGGTAGATAATGTCCCACGGTGTTGGTGGAAAATGTTTATATTTTTGTTCTTTGCATATCTTTGAGGTAAATACACTTTTGTAAAAGTGAAGCTTGTCTTAAGCAGTTAAATGTAACTAAGGTATTTGTCACAAGGCCCCTAAAATGGGAAAGGTGGACACGGTCTGTGAGAGCTCCAGCTGATGGTAGAGAAGTGACTACTCTCGGGTATCAGAGAGCTCTCCCTTGGGAGGCTAACATGTAACAGAGCTGGCCTTCAGACGCTGGGGCCAGAGTTAAATCATTTCATATGGAACTGGTAAAGGTGTTAAATACCATTTTGTCCGACACCTTCATTTTATGGGTAGCAAAAGTGAGGCCAGAGAGATTAAGACGCTGACTAGAGTCATCGTTTGGCTCGGTTGTGGCAAATTTCCCAGATATTCGATAGTACAGTAACATGCAGAAAAAGCGTACAAAAAATGTTTAAGAGTAGAAGCAATGGAAAATGCTGGAAATTTGATTAGGCTACCTTTTATCAATTGATTTTCCCCAGTCAGCCTCAGGAAATAAAGATTATAAGCAGCAGCTAACAAAGATAATAAGATAATCAGGGTTATTTTTAAACCTCTTCCCCCTCCCCCACCCCCCTGCCCGCTGCCAGTTACATGATGTTGAATCTTTTTGTAGGAGAATCCCTCTTCTTCCTCCCAGGGGGAATTTTTTTTGTAGTTCCTGGTTTATGATGCTATCTTAGAAAATCCTTTTGTTTTGAGTTCAAACCTATAAATGTGAATTGTGAGCAAAGCCTAGAGGAAGAGGCATTGCAGATGTAAAATCTCAGCCTGAATGTAAAACTTAGGATCACAAATATGGAGATGGAAGGGGCTTCAAATTTATCACATTCACTCTCTTGTTTTACATTTGAGGAAACTGAGGCACAAGAGGTTAAGTAATTTGCTGGGTACCAAGTGACAAGAGATAAGAGCTGAACTCGCATTGAACGCTCTTACCACACTTTCCACTAGGCATCTTGCTGCCTCCTACAGCCAAGTTAGCAGCCACTGCTAAGTGAACCCTGTTGTTTCATAAAACATTGCCAGAGTTCACTGATGCTACCATTTTACCCCATCACCACTTAAATGAGAGGAAAGCAAAATACAAATGAATGCTTTCATATTTGTGACAATGACAAATCAAATGCTGATACAGGGATATAGCTTGAGGAATTCAGGTCTCTCTGGCGCAATCAAATTTTGATACCTAATTAGGCACAGCAGCCTGCTTCAAATTTGCAGAGGTGGACTGAGGGTTTTGAATCTAAGAAATGACCTGGTACTTCCCAACAATGTTATTATAGTTTTTGACAGTTGCTTCATGGAAAAAAATTCTCCATGTTCCTCTTTCTGTAAAACTCTAAATCCAAATGCAGTTCATTTCTCAAAGAGAAAGCTACAAACAAACATGATGATCTTTAAACTGTGTTTTGAACTAATCCTGGCTTCATCAAGATTTGAGGTGAAGGCAAATCACGTTTGTGAACATGAAGTATGGTTGGCAGAGTAGCCCAGCTTGTTTTAACATTTGGAGAGAGGCAAAATGGGGCTTTCAGTTACCTTGGAATTGATGTATCACGTAGGTAAGAGGTCCTGGACTGAGAAAGCTATCATCTATGGTGACACTTTGTTCTGATAAAACAAGTGATAAAGAAATGGTTGATTTTTGGTTTACTTTGAGTGAACTGTGCAGTTGTGCTGAATGGCTCTGATTTTGGAATTGACAGGAACACTCACTATGGGAAGGTAGGTGGTGCAGTAGATGGAGGGCTGGACCTGGAGTCAGAAATCCCTGTTTTACAGTTGAGGAAACAGAAGTGAATGGAAGTCAAATGATTTACCCAAAGTCATGCAGCTAGTGTCTGAGGTCAAATTTGAATTCAAGTCTTTCTGATTCCAGGGCTGGTGTTCTATTTCCATTGTTGCCACTAGACTAGTGGTGTTCAGGTATTGTTGAAGTTTAGAAATTAGAAAGGCCTCTTAGAACCAAATGCAAACCTCCCTTCTCTGCCCAAGGTCTGTGTGACCCCCATTTTACTCCCTGGGGGGAGTAACACTTCTTTTTCTGGGAGTCCTAACTCCTATTCCTCCCTCTCCTGAGTTTTCCTCCCCAAAACTTTGACCTCTCCCTAGAGAGAAGTAATACCCCTCCCTGCAGAACTGACGATGAGCCCTAAGAACCCTAACCGCTTTCCTGAGACCCCCTACCTCCTATAAGCTTACTCCCTCCCAAACAGAAAACTCTCCCAAGAAGTATTACTCTTGTAGATTCAGACTTGGTAAAGGCTCTCTTCCTAAAGAAATCTGCTTAGAAGTAAAATGAGCCAATTCAGGAGGTTTGAATTCTCTAACACCAGAGGGTTCCCACGTGGAGACTGAAGGACCATTTAATGGGGATGTTGAAGGAGGGATTCCCGTTCTGGTCCAGGTGAGGCCCAGCATCCCCAGGAATGTGGAGATTCTTAGGGAGGAGCCCAAAACTCTGAGAAGAAGATAGTTTGGTAAATTGTATGAGGCCAGAGATATTACACAAGAATATGAAAAAGCCTGAATAGAGAAAGCTGTTTTGTTTAATTGTTTTAAAAAGTACTTGACATGTTTATATGTTCCAAAATAGGCTTTTTCAAAGAAGTAGATAGGAAACAGTTGCTGTCAGCAGCCACCAGTTTGACTGACAATTTAAGGTTTTCTAGCAGATGAAGGAGCTGGCTAATAGTTTCCATTGTTAAAGAATTGTAAAGGCAGCTCAGCTTCACAGATGGAAGGGGTGAGGGGGAGGGTACTGACAGGAACAGAAGCATAAGGAATATTACACTTTAGCCTCATGCCAAGTTCTCTGATTAAAAGCAACTTCGGTTTCTATGCAGGATTTTACACCCCCTTCCCCCTCCCCCCTGCACCCAAATTTGAAGCCACCATTACCCACTGAAAAGCACAAACTTAGAAGGCTTCTGACTCCAGCAAGTGAGTGAGAGTGTTTGCAGACTTAGATTAAGGAATAACAGATAATAAGATTAGAAAGAAAACATAAAGTCCTGCCTATATAGAGTAGTCCTTTAAATTTTGTTTCAAATGGTATTTTCTCTTATAGCTAATATGTAAGTGAGGATAATTATCAATTAATCAGCATGCAATGAGGCATGGGAATCCTAGATCCAACTATTTTATTGTTTTTTTTTATTATAAATGTAATATGGGTGATTTGCAGTCCCAATGTGTGTATATATAGGAGAAGAGAGTCTGCTTTCCCTATCATTCTCACTGGTTCCTTTCCCCCAACCCAAATAGAAAGTACCAATGTACTCTCAGATCTAGCCATGTTCTCAAATCACTTAGACTTCATCAATCAACCAGTTAACAACTACCTGATAAATACCTACTATTTGCTGGGTACTATGCTGGGTCAGGGGGATGGAAAGACAAAAGTGAAACAGTTTCTGCCTTTAAGAATCTTCTATTTTATGGGGGGGCAGCATAATAGATCCATACTATATATATATATGTATATATATATATATATATATGTATATATATATATACACACACACACACACACAATACAATCTATATACAATCTATAGATATATAAAAGTAGATACCAAGTGATTTGGTAGAGAGGGCATTAGGATCTGGGAACATCAGGAGAGGCTTCATGTAGAAGTGGCATTTCAGTGGAGACTTCAAGGAAGACCAGAATTAGGAAGCAGTACGTTAGAGATATTGGGAACTTCTGGTGCCAAGTTATGCCAGGCAGGCAATGGAGTTCCATGAATGAAGAACAGTAACAAGGCCAGTTTGACCTGGAGTCTGAAAGGAAATTATGTGTAATGAGTCTTAGGAAGATACGTTGAGGCTAGGCTGTTCAGAGGTTTAAATGGTAAACAGAGAAGTTGCAGTGGGGTGCTGAAGCCAGTTACTAACGACTTGAGGGGGCCACTTGTTAAATTTTTAGTGTAAACACGTATAACTTGGAAATCAACAAACACTAAAAGTGAAGGTTTGATTTTTTTTTGTTTTGCTGATTGTGTAGAGTTTAGAAACAAACAAAATATTTATACTGTTGATTAATTAAAAGTATGTCACATGATTTTTGGAGATAGTAATTAACATTCACTAGCACACCAGTGGAGGTTTATATTTGATCCTAGAGTCTATAAGTAGTCACTAGAGTTTACTGATCCAGGGAATGACATATCCAAACCTGAATTTTAAGAAAGTCACTCTGGCAAATCTGTATAGGATGGATTGGAGTGGGGAGAGACTTGAGACAGGGAAGGGAGGCCATTGCAATACCCAGGTAAGAGGCAATGATGGCTTATCTAATGTGGCAGCTATTTGGATAGAGAAAAGGGGAGGGATTTGAGAGATGTGGAGGCAGAAACAATAAGTTTTGGTAACTGGTCACATGTGGAGTGAACGAGAGTGAGGATTCTAGGCTAAGGCTGAGGTTGCTAACCTGGGTGACTGGAAGGAGAATAGCGTCCCCTACAGAAAAAGGGAAGTTTGGAAGGGGGTGGGTTTTGGGGAAAAGATAACGATCATAGTTTTGAACATTTTCAGGTTAAGGTGTGTTTCAGGACATCCAGTATGAAATGGGTAATTTCTCAGCAGAGAAAATGAGGCTGGATCTATAGATTTGGGAGTAATTTGCACAGAGAAGATAAGTAATAGTATGATGTGTGCCAGGTGCTATGCTAAGTGCTTTATGATTATTAGCTCGTTTGACCTCTCAGCATATTGATGTCCATATCAGTAATAAACAACATGAACATTTTACTTAAAATAGGACACATTGATAATAATTGATATAAAAGGAATGCATAGGTAGCAAGCACTTCCTACACACACGGCCCAAGTACATCACCTTGTCTCTTTCCAGATCCCTAAGGAAGAGAGATTATGAATCCAATCTCTCCTCTTCCATCACCCTTTCCTATACCTCACACCTGTTGTTTTCTAGGTGAAATTGGGGATGACTTCATAAAATCTGACATCTCAACACAGTGGGAGGAAGATTTCTCAATTGCTCATTAAACTTTTCTTTTATAAGTATATTTTTGTTTATTTTGTTAAATATTTCCCAATTGCATTAAAATATTTTTCACATTCATTTTTCAAAATTTTGGTCTCCAAATTCTCTTTCTCCCTCTTGCCCCTCTCCCACCCCTTGAGAAGGCAAGCAACATCAATTATACATGTGAATTCATGCAAAACATTTCCATATTAGCCATGCTGCAAAAGAAAACACATACACATACACAAGACAGAAAAATAAAGTGAAAAACACTTACTGTTACTTTCTAAGCAAGCTGGTGGCTGATGGTTAGGGTAGAGTGTGCATTATTTGGAGCCTAGATGATCCCTGAAACTGACGGCTGAGTCATCATCAAAGGAGTGTGGAGTAGGAGCTCAGAACTGACCACATCCCTCCTCTTGATCTACTGGTACTACCAATGTGCAGATATGAAAGGAAATGAGAGCCTTCAACATTCATAGTATGGGACTAGGGGAGCCATGGCCATCAAGAACCTTGTAGCTCCCTATGGTCACTGACTAGCTTCTTCACTTGGGCTCCTCTTTTAATGGCGTCCTTACAACAAGTTTGCCACCACAAACTTAAAGTCCCTCATCACCTGGCTCCTTCAAGTCAGTTTGTGGTCAGAATTCACATGGGGGTTACATAACAACCTTCAGCGTTTCACTCAGACAGGATAATGGCCCATTTAAGCTAAGGAAATGCAGCTCAAAAACGTCAGAATTGCACCCAAACTGGCATATCAGGTTCTCTTCCAATGAAGTGTCTCCCCAAAATTCACCTGGTGATGCCTTATGATTATGAATCACAGTACCATGCTTACAGAAGAATCAAAATTTCAAGTGACCCCAAACAGGATGATGATAGTAGATGTGAGTGGGCTATGGTGTGTATTATTGTCCACAGTGACTTCAATGTGAAAAGTAACATAAAATACACTACAGACTTGTCTGGCCACAAAATAAGGTGGACAGTTTTGCAGCATAAGTGAGATATCATAAAGGCATAGCTCCAATATAGTACTGGTTTCTGGGAAATATTAAAAGACCTAGACTAAGGCTCCTATACCACTGTTAGGGCCTCGTGGGAAGGTTATGGACAAGATCCACAAGGATATGAAAAGGTGAATAGATTGTGTTCTGCCCTGGCGAAGGGGCATCCATACAGATGAGATCACAGAACCGATGAGGCATTTAAGAACTGCTATTCGTATTAATTCAATGGAATTTTAATTGAGTCATGTTTATATAGAAAGATGCAGTAGGTGGGGTGGCATTCACTGCTCTCTGTGCTTTCTGTTAATATGAGGACAGTGTGGCTTGTAAGTTTGCAGGCTTACACCACAGCACGAGTTGTTCAGACTGTGGGCACGATGCCTGGGAGCAGAGTGCCTGATTGGCCTCTGAGAGTGGGGTGTTTTTCAAATTCAAACTCTTTAAGGGACAGCAAATATCACAGAGACTTTTTCAGGGTCTCTCAAATCGCCCCGTCTAGGAAACTGTCTAGCAAATCTTTAGCATCACTAGGTGCATAGGATTACAGAATTTTGAGAATCCTGTTTCACCTTTTGCCTTTTCGTGATGAGGAGTCTCAGGGCCAGAAAGTTTAATCGGCTCGCCCGTAGTCACCCAGGTAGTGAGCTGCGGAGGCAGGATTAGAACCCAGTTTGTACGATTCTAAATGAGGCTCTTATTCCAATCTTCCTCCTAGACTGGAGCTGCTTCTGTCCTGTTGCTTCCCCTTTCTACTTGTTATTCTCTTCTCTGTTTTCTTCTTCTTCTTCTCACTAATCCAGGCTCAGACACTTCTTATCTGTGTGACCTTGGGCAAGTCCCTCAACCTCTGTCTGCCTCAGTTTCCTCAACTACTAAATGGGGATCATAACTGTGCTTGTGGTGAGGGTGAAATGAGATTATCTTTGTAAAGCATTCAGCATGTAAGGGCTTAATAAATACATGTTCTCTTCCTTTCCCCTTCCCTTGTCCCCTTTTTTGAATTAAATCAATAACTTTTGTACACTTCGCACTCATAACAGCTCTCCTGCCCTTCAGGGGGACTTGGTCTTCTCAGATTTTGAGCTCCTGCCCTCGGCCCCCCCCCCCCCCCGCAGTGTCCTACCTGGTAAATTAACTGGTAAAAACTGGTAAATGTGGGCTACATCTAGTCTACCCCAACCATGCTTCACATTCCACATGAGTCATTTCCTCCTTACTTGGTTGAGCTCCATATGGACTCTTTTCTGAGAGAATGGAATCTAACGTACATTAAGGATAGATATGCCTACGAAAACAATGAGAATAACAGCAAGATATCTTTGTGCATTTAGGTACCCTAACCAATGTCAGTAAATAGAACTGAAATTCACAGGAAGTCCATTTGAGTGATATGGGATTCCGTGTCATGAATCGTGAAGAGGAAGGAGCTGTTATATGTCGTTGTTTGTAAGGAGGACGCATAACGTATAACCTCACTTTCACCCTTGGAATGTTTTTTTAAGGACAGAGAATTAAAATGCTAACACATTTGCTAAGACTAACCTGGCAGAATAGAGAAGTGCACAGCCTCCTCTATCCTACTCTGTCCCTCCTTGCAGAGAAGAAATTCTGTGTGGCAGTTGAGTTGTGGTCTAGCAGTGGAAAAAATAATTAAGGAGCTTTGTAAAACCTTCCTGTGTTATTTCAAGCTTGGAATTAGTAATAGGTCTCTGTGCCTCTGGCTAATAAGAATGTATGATGTGGCAGAAATGGAGAACTTATTTTTTTCTATATATGTAAAGATCAGGATAAAGGGAAGATCTGAGTGCATGAAAGCTGTTTGGATTAGTACATATACATTTTTACTTTTTTGAAAATCATGTTTTGCTCCATTTGCAGCATTTTCTTAAATGAATTTCCCTACTTCATCTTTATTGTTTTTTTTTTAATTGGATATTTTCACTGTTCTAAATGGCTGGGTCTGTCTCCAATCTTGGAAAATATTGACTTCGGAGACTATCTTGTTTACTTGCTAAAGGGTAGTGACTTATCTGGAGTTCCATAGCAATCAATGGAAAAGTTAATTGGAATCTAGTTCTAACATCTCTCACTTTCTTCAGTAATTTCTTCTGTTTAGAGCTCCCGGTTGCTTTAAATGCAGAAAGACAGAAGGGGTGGCCAGGGATATTTGTCTGGAGGCAGCGATATAGGGCCAAACAAGTGGGGCCTAGAAGGTAATACTGGCCAGTAGTAAAAGAGTTTGATACTATGGAGGCAGGGCATTTCAAAGAAGGGTAATGTAGTATTTCTTCTTCTTTCATTTTTTTCTTTCTTCTTTTTTTAATCCTCTCTTTTCACTTCTTTTCCACCCCTCCCCTATCTTTCCTTCTCTTTACTGGCTATAATGTGATAGTGAAAAATATTTATGTAATTGATAATATTTTAAAGACAAAATCATATGTTCTGTCTTGATTTGAAAAGTAGGTACCTCAGCAAACCCTAATCCTGGATTATGACCACTATCTATTTCCTCTGCTCAAGATGTGGCTTTTCTCCTTGCCAAAGACAACATCTTTGTTGGTACCCTTGATCCTGTGTCCTGTCATTTCTGGCAGATTACTCCCACATTACATGCCAATCATCTTTTTTCAGTCTTTCCATATCCACTGTTTTGTTTCCTCAAGTCTACAAACGTGTCCAGGTCTCTCCCATTCTTAAAAAAGTCCTTACTGGGGGGTGGCTAGGTGGCACAGTAAATAGAGCACCGGCCCTGGAGTCAAGAGGACCTGAGTTCAAGTCCAGCCTCAGACACTTAACACTTACTAGCCATGTGACCTTGGGCAAGTCACTTAACCTCAATTTCCCTGCCCTCCAAAAAGCAAAAAAAAAAGTCCTCACTGAATCCTACCATCCTGTCAAGCTGTTATCTTACATTTTTATTCCCTTTCACAGCTGAATGCTTATTTAAAAAAACAAAAACAAAAGCCAAAAACTGTCTACATTTCTTGCCTCCACTCCTTCTCCCTTTCACTTCTCACCCCTTTGCAATACAGCTTCATCCCTCAACCTCTCAAAAGTTAACAGTGATCTCTCAGTGTCCAAATACAATGTTCTTTTCTCAATCTAAATCCTTCTCAACTCTTATGTAGCATTTGACGCTGTTAAACATCTCTTCTTCCGGATACTTTATGTTAGAGGTAAGGAACCTGAGGCCTTGAGGCTACTTGTAGCCTTCGAGATCCTTGGGTGTGGCCTTTTGACTGAGTTAAAGTTTTACAGAACACATCCTTTTATTAAGGATTTGTTCTGTGAAGTTTGGATTCAGTCAAAGGGCCATACTTGAAGACCTAGAGGGTCACATGTGGCCTTGAGGCCATAGGTTCCCCACCCCTGCTCTGTGTTCTCTGGGTTTTTGTAACATTGCTTTCTCTTGGTTCTCTTCTTATTTATCTTAGTACTCTTTCTCAGGCTCATCTGGTATATTATCATCCACATCTCGCCCCCCAACAGGCCCTAACTACATCCTCTTCTCTCGGTGACCTCATTAGCTTCCATGGGTTCAATCACCATCTCTATGCAAAGGACTCCCAGACTTAGGTGTCCAACTCCTAACTGTGGAACCCCAGTTTGACATGACCACCTGTCTATTCAACATTTTGAAATAGATAGCCCGTAGGCATCTCAAACTCAGCATTATCTTTTCCACCAAACTAGAACATCACAATCCTTCCAGGGATCCGGGTATAGAACCTCAGTGTTCTCTTGGACGCCTCACTTGACCTCACCCCACATAGCCAATCAAATTTGTGTACATCTTTCTCCCAGTGGAAGGTAAGCTTCTTGAGAGCAGAATCTCTTAAATTTTTGTTGTATCACCCCTACCTGGCAAATAACAGACACTTAATAAATGCTTATTAATTTCCTGTTTGGAATGTTGTCTGTTCACCTCCCTCCCATTAAAATCCAAATTAATTTTGAGTGAAGATTACTGTATTCTTTGTACCTGTACCTGTATATTGCCTAGCACAATGCCTGCCACATAGTGGGTACTTTACAAAATTATGTAGCTCTTTTAAGGTTTGCAAAGAGCTTTATATAGGTTAACTTATTTGCTCCTCACTACACAGGGCAAAGCAGGTGCTCTTATTATCCCCTGATGAGGAAACTAAAGACAAGAGAGGTTAAGGGGCTTGCACTGGGTCCCATAGCTAGAACAATTGTCTTAGAGTCGAGATTCCAACACAGGTCTGACTGTTCTGTTCTGTCCAGATCTGAAGTCCTCTTCTATCTTCTCAGTCTACTTAGAGAGAGCTGCCTAAAAATATTTGTTGTGAATCTCTAAAAATCAAACAGTTAAAAACCAAAAAAGTTAAAGTGAGTTTCACTTGTATGATCCTTAATTTTTATTTTTATGTTTTTGTGGATCGTGGGGAGGTAGCAGGGAGGTTCACAGCTCTCTATTGGAAAAACAAAACAAAACAAAAATGTGTTCCTGACTAAACACTTTCTGTATCCGGGGTGGGGGCAGCTAGGTGGTTCAATGGATATAGCACCGGGCCTAGAATCAAAAAGACTCAGCTTCTTCAGTTCAAATCTGGTTTCAGATACTTGCTGATTCTGTGATCTTGGTCAAGTCACTTAATCCTGTTTGCCTCAGTTTTCTCATCTGCAAAATGAGCTGGAGCAGGAAATGGCCAACCACTCCAGTATCCTTGCCAAGAAACCCCCAAATGGGCTCATGAAGAGTCGGATACGACTGAATGACAAATACCCTGGGAAGGACAAAATGTTTTGGCCATAGAAGACTTTAGGAGGAAGCAGTTGCTGTTTCAAAGCATAATAATTAGGTGTTTCAAAGAATAATAATGAGGTAGTAGGAGGAATTTTTAAAACCTTATTCTCAAAATATGGTTGTTTGAGAATTCTATGAGAGGGCAAAGTACTTAACAAATATAATGATGCTGAGGTGGAAAATGCTGGAGAAGGGAAGAGAATGTCATATTTACTCACTTGGAGATGCAATTACTTTGATCTATGATGTGGCCTAAAGTATAAACAGAAGACTTTTTTAGGGGGGGAGAAACTCCCCCACACGATCTAAATTTGCTGGTTTCATATTAACCTCTGCTTCTCAGACAGTGCCAAGACAGCTGCATTGAGGAAATAGTGCTATGAGAGAGAAGCCCGAGCCGGAAATCAAGAGAAATGGTCAGAAGTCCTAGATGAACAAGGCAGCTGGGGCCACAAGAGAGCCTCCCAGACGTGTGGAAAGTGAGCCAGCCACAGAGAGTGAGAAGGGACCTGGTAAGGGGGACACAATCTACAGGTAGAGCTTCCTGGAACTCAAGAATGTTGAGACCACATTCTGTGGTTTGTGCATCCAGGCCAAAATGCACCTGTCTTTTGGTTTTGAGGGTTTGGTTTTGACATTTGGCTGGGCTGAAGTTGCAGGGTGGTATCACCTAAGTCACAGAATAGTTCAGATACTATAACATTTCAATCACCACTTATTCATTATGAGAAAATTGTTTGCACTGAGTCAGTAACTTGAAGAGGCTGATTTTATTCTCTGTGCTCCTGCTGGAGGAAATGTGGGCTAGTAGTAAAAACCAAACATCCTATCAACTGCTTAAAAAAAAGTTAGTGGTGGGTATTTATTTATAAGGCCCATTACAAGAGGCAGTGTGGTTTAATGAAAAGAATGTTAGACTTGGAGCAGGCTGAGACCAGAATTTGAATGCTGCCTCTGAGGCTCATGAGCTATGTGGCAATAGGCAAGTAACTTTACCTCCTGAAACTCATTTTTCTCCTCCAGAAAATGGGGCAATAAAACCTTCAGCATCTACCTCTGAGAGTCGTTGAGAGAATTAAATGAACTAATGTATGTGAAGCGCTTTGCACACCCAAAGTGCTACAGAAATGTTAACTGCTTATTGTCTCTTTGATCCCACTATGGTTTTGTGAGATTTCCTGGACAAATAGACTCATTTCTCCATGTATGAAAAGAACAATAACCACAGCAAACAAAATTAAAACTGACAAAAAATATCCCAAACAATGACATTCTGGAGAGAACTGCCAACCGGCCACTTTGGAGACGAACACTGATGTGCTGGATGTTGTTGCTGGACATCCAAACACTTACTCCTCTTACTAGCTCCCCTCTCTTGCCCTTCCATCTCCCCTCTGCCTTGCTTCTTCTAAATCTGTTCTTTGTCTACATGGTGATATTCACTTTTCTTCCCCTCCTCCTGTTTTCCTAGTCTACCATTCTACTCTGGCCTCATTTTCCTCCCATTGCGATCTTGATCCTGTAATCCAGCGGTTCTCAACCTGTGGGTTATGTTCAATTTAAACACATCCTGCATATCAGATATTTACATTGTGATTCATAACAGTAGCAAAATTACAGTTATGAAGTAGCAACGAAAATAATTTTATGGTTGGAGGTCACCACAACATGAGGAACTGTATTAAAGGGTCACGGCATTAGGAAGGTTGAGAACCACTGCTCTAATCAAACTAGTTCAACTTTGTTCTTTCTTTTCCCTTAAGGTCCCT